>CM047876.1:16425204-16575204 GCA_026212405.1 Petrea volubilis | reverse complement strand
CCATGGCCGCATGATTGGGCTCAGTTCGAGAACGGCTCAAATATCTATTCTACCAGGTCTGGAAGGCCGGGGTGGCTCTAGGGTCTCTAACAAAATAGGTGAATTCGATTTCATCTAGGCGGCGCAATGAACTTTCTGTTAAACCCCTAAAGACATCAGTGCCCCAATTTTTGTATTTGTTTAGTTTGAAATGTGACAAGTTAATCGTTACAACTGGGCCAAGCAAAGATTAAATAAGACCAAATTGACGTGCCACGTAATGAGGGGCATACGGCAAAAGGCGGCTGGAAACCATATTATCAAAACGAAAATAATATGGCAAGTCTCTAGCAGTGAGGAAGGAAGCCCATCACCTTTGATCGCTAATGTGGAAAGAATGAGACCCATGGCGGTAGAACGCCGGGTCATCGCTGCGAAGCACGTCCCACTTAGGTATGCTACCGTCTCGCGGGAGGTAGAAGCAATCAGAGGCTCATTTAGGATTGGCAGCCGAAATAGCCGTACGTGTCAAAAAGATTGCAAAAGGCTCATTTTCCATCCCCATGCCAATGGTTTTGGCACACAAATGAGGGAAGTAGGCTTAAAGTCACATTTGCACTTGCCAAAGATGAATTTCCCTCTTTTTTGGGTCTTACCTCACCTTGACGAACTTGCGCAGACCCTTGTAAATAAAAGCCAACACGGCTGGACCTAGAGCCAAATCAACACCCGCAGCCATCGCCCCTGCCATGTAGTAAAATTCCATGGTTTGTTGGCAAAATTGGCTACAAAAAATATATCTACACAACCACAGTGCCAAAAATCGAACGTGTTCTTTATCAGAGACTGGGGTGGCTTTGTTAACAAAATAGGAGATAATACGCTAATAGCTAGTCATGGGTTTGCTCTCGCGGGATAGATGGGAAATCTCTAGTATATCAATGTCGTCGTACCTTACTTCGACACTGATAGGGTGGCCGGACAAATGAAACCCTGCCAGTTGCTCCAAATCAAGAAGAGTTAAAGTCATGTGCTGTTGGAAATTTAATCCAAATGACATAGCATAACTGCTATATCCTAGAAGTAAGGGCGGCCAATATATCAAGTGGCCAAGCCGGAATAAGATAGGTAGTTCCAAGAATAAAGGGTGGCGGTTGCAGCTTGAAACCTATAAAAAGGAGCTGGATTCACCATTTGAAGGGACATCAACAATCAACAATCAATCAACACAACACAACTCTTCCAATCAAGAAGTCAACACTTCTTTGATTTCTTAGCTTAAATGAACAAAGATTAGCTTTAGTTCAATAGGTAGAAAACCAGTTACGAATGTTTGTAGCCATACCTTATTTGGCTCGAAGTGAGGATATCAATGCATTCATTCTGTAACGTCACGGGTCGTAGCCATCAGTCATTCCGATGGAGTGGTACCCAGCATTCATCTCAAGCATATGCATGAAGAGGACTACATACGAAGTCAATCAATGCTCGTTGGAGTGATCAGCCTCTGAATACATCCACAGGTAGATATGGCCAAAGTCATCAATGTGGCCGATTTGTAGCTAGAGTTCTTAGGGACTGCTCAATGCATCTTTGTTATAGAAATGACCCGACTCATCAATGTGTGTGTCTGTAATTGAGTCCTATAAAAGTTCGTGCGCGAGTAGCCATTGTCTTCGAATATATTTTCTCTTCGATTTAAAGTTTTTCGACCCTTTTTGGTTTTTGAGAGTGCTGAATTATTAAGTCCTACATTTAGTTGTAGGCAAGTAGAAACTCAGGGGTAGCGTTTGCCTACTCCGATTCAGTCGTTTTTCAGATAGAAGTCTTAGGCGCACCGCATCATTTTTCACTTCGAACCATTTCACTTCTCACTTTGAACCACAAGACTTCCACTTGTGTGCTCCTGCACACTAGCAGGCCAGCATTTGAACGCCAAGAGCCCACTTTGAATTCGCTGTTTTCCTATTAAACTCAGCCGGTTCGAACTGAGCTACCACTTCAGTGCGACTGGAGAAAATTTATGCAAACAAATTGAAATCTCTCTTCTTTTCATACCGCTAGCCTAATTTTCTATATTATAAACATCCTACCACTATATTGAAACAAAGTGTTCAGACATAAACATCCTACCACTAAATTTAATTGATCCACATAATGTTAATATGTCATTATTAATTGATTGGTTAGTTATGAATATTGTTGTACATCAATACTTCAAAAGTTGTATGTTTCCAAGTTACTTTAAAATAACTATCAACATGGTGGTCAAGTGGTTAAGATCCATTACTCTCATTTTGAATACCAATATGCACATGACCTACACATGCCATCCTGGTTACTTTTCTAATGGCAAAACTAGTTTGAAGGGATAAAGTTATCGAGTGGGATTAGTTTGGGTATTTTTATAAAATTGGGATCAAATTGGCCACAAACTCTGTATTTTGGGACCAATTTAGCAATAAATTCCGTGTAGCACGTGTGCGTCATTGGTGAGGATATTTTGAAAGAAAACGAAGATTGTTGTCATTTTGGTCCTATTATATTCAACTTTTCACCTTTTGGTCGCAGTTGCAAATAGAAATTGCCAAAACGGTCCCATTAGATAATGTTTTGTTGCCAAAGTTGTCTTGCCCCAAGCTATTTTGTTGCTACAAGGAAAACAAACAAATTAATAAAATTTTATTAATTTTAAAGCTAAAAGAATAGGGATATTTTAGAGTTTTGCTACAAAATGAATTTCATTAAGGAGACGGCGTGAATTGTTTTCAAAAGCATAGAGAGTCTCTATTGCAATTTTTTTATGATAGAGGGTGATGTGGTACCAGTCTACTTGGCCAGACACATTATCATAACCTGGTTGAAAGAGATATGTCACCCATGGGATATTCCCAAAATAATCAAAGGTATGGACTAGTATGAATAGGTTGTTATCGAGGGACGCACCATCTCCTGCACGTGCTAAAGGTGGATGGAACCTTTCAAAAAACCCTTGAGAAAACCCTCGGCGGGCGACCTCAAGGGAATTTGCCTTGAAGGTCTTCTAGATACCCTCGAGAGTCAAGTTTTGAGAACTCATAACCGTCAAACAAATTCCACAAAACTTTTCAAGGGTTGCCCTAAGGGGTGTCCTTGAGGGTACAACGTACGCAGGACTCTAGGATGCCCAAAGTGATAAAGCCTTAAGGACTCGCAAGCTAGAGGATAATATTTAAGGGTTTACAAATCCTCCAATAACCCCACTTAGAATCGCCACCAAAGCCCACCTAACATGTGATTTTTACTCATACATTAACAAGCGGACCCGCTTGTACACACCAATCATTATTGATGCCACTGCAAGAGTCGCGTTAGTCATAGGTGTATTTAATACTTATAATGAATATACCCAGTATTAAATGTATGAGATATACATCTAATGCAAAGATACTATCTTATTAAATGCTAAGTATGGCTAGACAATTGAGGGTGTGCACCCAAGACAAAAAGACAACAACTGAGCGAAGCCCTCGATTTTTATGCAGGAGGATTGCCAACAACTCTTGAGCAAAGCCCTTGATTTCTATCAAAACCATTTCCAATCTTCCAGATGTTAAATAATGAGTTAGCGCCAATTTGGTCTAAATTTATTGAAAATGTCTAAACCAGTCCACCTAGATAACTTTCTCTCTCCAAAGTAGTCCCACCATTAGAAACAAATAGGAAAGGCATGTACAAATAATGTGCGTTGTACTGAGGGCCTTTTATTTTAGGGGGGGAGGGGAGGGTGTAACTGTATTTGATTTTGGAGGAAAAATCTTCAACCCCAGTCCAATTTCCTTTCAAAATGACCCTGTTTCCCCTTATTTTTCTTGCCTCTTATTTCTTTCTTCTTCCACTCTCTCTTTGTCCCCAATTTGCAATAGAGAATGAACTATCATTGTAGCATTCCAAGCTTGCTCCGTTGGATTAATGAGACTAGGGCCAAGAGGGATACTGCAAACAATCAAGTCTACCAACTAGAAGAAGAGGTGAGGGCGCTTGGCGTGGGCAAAAATGGTTGTTGGCCCTACTTCTAGTTTCTTGGCTACCGACCATTTGGAATTTGATGTTTTGAAAGATGTTGGTTTATTGTTTTGTGCCATTTGTAGTATTGATCGAAGAATGATTCTTAAATCTCATCATTATGTACTTTAGGTCTAGTTTATTGATGTAATCCAAGATGGGGTTGATTGTAAGATATTTAAAGTTATGTAATGGTATGGTGTGTTTTTGCTTTGCTTATCCTTTATAATGGTGCTCGTGACTTGCATATGCCTTTTTCGTTAGTTTTCTAATTGTAGAACTATTTTGAACAGAAAAAGTTATTGAGTGAGGCTAGTTTAGGTATTTTCAAATATTAGAACTAAATTGGCGAATATCTCTATGTTTTGGGATCAATTTAGCTAAAACTTTTGTGCCGCACATGACACTTCCGTTAGTTTTTTTAACTGTGGGACTAGTTTGACAATACAAAACTATCCAATATTCCAATGGAACTTGTTTGAATTTTTGAAAAAATTAAGACCAAAAGTGGCAACAAACTCAGTATTTTAGGACCAAATTGACAATAAACTCGACTAAAGTAGACCAAGCTTTAGGCGAATGATGTGACGACCCCGGTAATCCATGCTTTATTCATATTATTATTATTATGTACATACAAAAGTCTAATGAAACTCAGTACAAACGAAATGCAAAGTCAATACAAGTTACATCGTATCATAATACAACTTGCAAGCGATAAGTAAAATCACAAGGCGAGTACGCAGCGGAATCTAACATCTTTCTTTCTAATAGCATGCCTCGAACGGTTCTTCTTCTTCCACAATTTTGGTCTCATCTAAAACATAACACATATTCAATATCAACGCATGTTGAGTAGAAACACATACTTTAATATTACATAAGGTGCTCGGGTGTTAGTTGTACATAAAGTATACATTTTGTACTTTTTTACCTTTCGTCACCTAACATTGACCCTTACAAATATCCATGTCGAATATACAACCAGCACATTTCTTCCCGCCTGCCTTGTCCTCCGATGGTCGTATCCTGGGCATACACCAAATATTTTCCTACGACCCTCTCTCTTGAGTAGAACACTTCGTCTACCCAAGGGGGGATTAGGAGATGGAGGGAGTGTGAACTCTTAAAACCGGCTACTCAATAGTATGTTTAGGCGGAACACACCCAAACCACTCTGGCACATTTGGGCCCATTCATATAATATATCACATAATCATATAATCATGGAAGTTTATGAAAAATTGATATATGTATAACAAATCTCAAAAACAAGTATGTATATAAGTTTGATATGTTTAATAAGAAAATTAGTATACTTATGTAACTATGAACTTACTTTTAAACACTTTTTAAGATCAATATGTTTTCTTCACAAAAGACCATTTTTGCAAGAAAATTAGTTTAACATACTTAAAAAAACAACTACTTCATCATATACAAAAGATAGTAGGAATTGTGATCTACTATATTTTCGCAACATATTTGCACAGATTTTCTTGCTAACAAGTTAACCTTAAAATATCTAATAAACCTTCCTAGGCACATCACAAACACACAATACCTATTAAAGAGTAAATCAAGAGAAAATCCTAAGAACTAATCACATCTAATGAGCACAACAACAAGACAATCATTTCCACATGAATATAGCAAATAAAGCATATAAACATGAAGCAAATATCTCTAAGCCCACAATTGGAGGGCATGTTTGGCAAAAGCTATCACTCAAGGCCATTCAAGCTTGTGTATTTTATATAGCTTGGGCACAAGAGTATGGAAGCTTGCTTAGTAGGAAGATCCTACTCAAAAGAAGGAAAGAAAACACTTATGAAATCAAAGTAGGTTTCTACCTTAGTTTATGCTTGAAATGGGTATAAGGAAGAGTGAAAGGATAATATTTGTGGAAGAAACTAGAGAGAGTATAGTGTGTGTATGTTTGTGGACATTTTTTGGGTGGGGAAATGTGTGGGAGGTCCTATTTATAGTGGAGAATGAGGGTAGAAGGCAAGACTTGGGGACTAAGTTGTAATTAATGCAAATCTTCCTATTTAATGCAAATCTCCCAACTAGGCTTAAAATTAAATGCCAAATTAAATGAAATCTTCCACCTCCCTCCTGTATTTCTAGCCTTGGTGTAACCCTAGTCCATGAGTCATGAATCTAGATGATAGAAAACCACACAAGTGTATAATTTCTAGAAGAAATTCATCTTGTATTAGTGTAGGATATTTTAATAAAATACTAAAGAAAATCAACCCAAAATCTTATTTTGCCTTATTTTCATAACTGTATGAGATCTGAAATTATCTATTTATTTTAGATAAAATTCGAATTTTCATTTATTTTATTGTTAAAAACCTAAAATTAGGGTTTTAGGGCATAAAATCCGAAAATTCACAATTAATTTAGAAAAATTCCAAAATTATGAAATTTAATCTTTATAAATCAAATATTATATGTATACTTCCCATAAATTAACAATGTTTTAGTTGATATTTTCAAAAATTGCAATTTAGGACATAGAAAGTTCGAAAATTGTGTTCGAATATCAAATTCCTCTAAAATTTGGAAAATCAGGTAATTTATTCAAAATTGATCTTTTCCATGCATAAAAGTCTAGAATACTTAGTTATATTATTTTGAAAACTTTTAAGTATTTAATAGATGAATTTTTCCAAGAGTGGTAATCGAATTTCGAAAATTAGCACTTTACCGTTTCAATTATAAATTAATCGAAAATCCAACTAAAATATGAAACAAAATGTAAAAATGACATTTTCAAGAACATAAAATGTTATATCAATTATTTAAATATTAAGGATTACCAGGTTGTCACATAAGATAACAAATATAATCTGAGAAATATATTAAAAAGGCCCCAAAGTTAATTTTTATATTCAAAAAAAGTCCTGAAACTATTTTTCAACCCTAAAAACCACTCCATCATTTTCTTATTGTAAAAGACCCAAAAACTTAATTTATGACTAGATTATCCTCACCTTTTAGATTTAAAAAGTTCATTAATTGATTTTTTTACAGAGAAAATTTTCTTTGAGTATTAAATTGATTTGTGTCATGATGATTTAATTAATTAGAACTTCTTTTAAAAAATAAGATATCTTCTTTGAATTTGAAGCTATCTAAAAATAATAAATATATTTCTTGAATTTGAAGATATTCATCTATAATTTTAATTGTTTAAAATTAATTAAATAAACAAAAACAACATTGTACCTTCATAAAATGATTAAGAAAAAGATCATTTTAAATGTAAGATTTTGGGAATTGAAAACTAATTCATGTACTTTTTAATTCATTGTACCTGCATTTCTGACTTTCTGTATTGTGCTGTTGTGTTCATTTATTTGGTCGGTTAAATGATTCGTTTGATTGGACTATTGATCCTTCTATAAGTATCGACCGATTGAAAGATATTTCAATGATACTAAGATTATTCAGTCCACCGAAAAATTTTGATATTTATGTAATCAATTGAGATTGACTGGTTGATAATATTGTACCGATCGCACAATCCTGTTCTAAAATTTTTGGTTTCATGGCGATAATGTGATAATATTTCTAATCTTTTTATAAAAAAATATGGATACATTCATTGACCGCAAGTATGGAAGAAGAAATCGTTATTGGTGTTGAATTTGGCGAGTGGGCGAAAGCAGAGACTGTTGGAGGTGGATTGTGAAACCTAAAGAATTTTTAAGGGTTTAGGTGTCAAGAATTTGTGGGTTTAGAAAATGACCAAGGCAAGTCTTGAAAATGACTAAAGATTAACTAATTAAATAATTGTTATTTATTGAGCAAACCTCTATAAATAGGAGGCTTCCCCCACATTTAGAACATACAACACACACAATACACACATGCCACATACGCAGCATACACATGGAAACACACACTTATACATATATATAAAGGAAGAACCCTAGAAGTTACACACTTGATTAGAAGGTGGTTACTGAGTTGACATAGTCAATTCAACCTATAATCTTGGTGAATCCTAAACTACTAAGCTGAGAGCTTCATCTATTCTTTTCTATAGCACTGAACTATATGTAGTAAATACTATTGTATTACTCACCTCACTTGCTTATGGATATTTGTTATCGCGATAAATATACTTGCATTTTAGGCAACTTAAAAATATATATGTTACTTATATTGATCCTGATTTATTTATCACTGGTATTGGAAACAAGCTACTATTAAAAATTGTGATCCATACCGTACTATTTATTGAATGATTGGCACCTTTAAGGATGCCCTTGGGAGAGTCAAGGCCCAGTGCATATAAGAGGGACATATCAGGCGAAACAGACTAATGGTAGAGCCCTTTTATATGATACCATACCGCAGGATCCAATTGCTACGTACAGTTGGAGGTTGCCTGTAGTGGGATTGGATTAGTGTATTGCACGGCCACATGGTACACCTACCGTTTATCGTAGTCGAAGTAGCTCCTTGATATTGGGGGCATAAGGGTTTTATGATACTTTATTATTTTGGGTAGTCATAAGGTTGGAAGCACTATTCATGGCTCACTACTGGTATTGATCATTTTCCAAATTCCATTACAAAATACATGTTTCACACACAGTTAACTTCATCATGATTTACTATTTTAAATAGTTTTCTCAATCTTTTCATTAACATCTGTATCACTATTTATTACCCCTTACTAAGTCACGTGGACTTACCACCCCATATTCTTTATGTCTACTAGCTCAAATTCAAGATAGATAGGAAGAGAGGAACTCAAATAAAGCAATAGGAGTAATCTAGAATACCAGTGCTTAGTTCTTTTAGCATGTTTAATAGATCTTGGAGATAATACATTACGTGATGAATTTGGTTGTTTTGTGTTGTTACCCTGTGGAGTGATAAAGTTCTATATATATTAGTTGTGTTTATATTTCTATTTTGCTTCCGTTATAGTATACGTGATGACTAAGTAGTATCAATTAGGACATTCATATTGGGTATCGATCACAATATTGGTACTCAATACGATCGTCAGTGGACCCCAATCGTATAGGGAGCTCCTAGCGAGAGGGGTACCACAGGTTACTTGTTCAACAACAAGGGAATTGTTGAGAAATGTTAAACTTGTTGCTTTAACAGGAAAATTTTAGTTTTCTATCAAAAGATCAACGAAGTCATTATATGTTGTTGCTTGTGTTGCCCACCCAAAATGCTAATTACAGCTTCTTTGTTCCAAGTATGGGGAGATGAAGAAATTTATAGTTCGGAAATACATAAGTGAGCACACATGTAACCTAGAACATATGACTAGCCTATATCGCAAAGCATCCACTGATCTCATTGGAGCAGTTGTGCAGTCACAATTTGTTGAAGCTAAAGGAATGTTGCCTAAAGCAATTAAGTCTTTAGTAGAAGAGAAATTAGGATATTCTGTGAGTTATTGAAAATGTTGGGGTGGCAACATGCGAAAGCTTTTTTGAGGAGATTACCAGAGCGTGGGTATGAAGTCCTTGGGGCATATTGTTATATGTTGGAGGTAACGAACATGAAAAGAAAGTTAGAATTGGTGGTCGACTCAAAATTGGTTGATAGTTGCTTTTTGAAGAAGTGCATTTATGACCACCAATGTTGCAGAGTGAGTTAATTATAGGATTGTTACAGAAAGGGAAATTTCCTATATTTGCTCTTTTTGTTGCAATCCAATAGATCTTAACAGAGTGGTTTAAGGACTGTCGTGAATATATTACTGATAAACAAACAAAAGTAGTTCCAAAGAAAAAAGAGTGACTTCATGATTCTTTGGAAATGTTGCTAGGACTCACTATTCAACAACTCAATGTACATGAGTACTCTGTGCGTGGTCATAATCCAAACGTTATTATTATCTTCATTGTAAATCATGCATCTACAAATAGTTTGATATTGGATTAATCACATACCCTCAAGTGTTGGCTGCTATTAGACATCATAATCCGCCAGATTTTGGTGAGAAGATATACACATTCTGCTCCACAACATACAGAAACGAAGAGCTTTTGCATGCTTGCGCAGAAACAATTTATCCTATTGATCTGAAGGAGAACTGGGTGGTACTTGATTCTATTGATCATTAAACCTCTATACGTGAAGCCCAACAAGGGTAGTTAAAGAGTTAAGAGGCTCCAAGGTGTTTGTGAGGTTCGTCAGAAGAAGATTAACAAGTGTTCAAAATACAGCTCTCCTGGGCACAAGAGAAAAAATTACAAAAAAGGGAGTGAAGAAAACAAGTGCTCAAATGACAACATGAAGGAACTTATTTTGTAATTATGTTGTATGTGTTTTGTATGACGTATAAAATTTGTATGCTCGTGTAGAAACTTGTTTCGTTTTTCAGGTTTGCTATTTTTGTTTCCAAATATGTGTGAAGATGCTTTGAGGGACATGTAGGTGTCTTGTTAGAAATGGAGGTCACTCCAAACCAAGAAATCGTTTTCAAATTCAGTTTGAAACATATTTTAAGTGAATACATCAAAAATCACATAATAAACTTTTTTACTTCTCTATCTTGAGTTCCCTCTAGAAAAATAAGTGAAAAATCAAACGAAAATACAAAAATATGAAGAGAAGTACAAAATGAGACACTTCACAAGTATGCACTAGGCCTTTAAATTTGTCGTTAGGAATTAAAAAACATAATGGAAAGCACTATAATCATATTGACTACATTTCGTCGATTTTGATAGTGTTAACCACTATAAGAAAATGTGTTATTTTCGGCGGAATTGCGGCCAAAAAATTAAAAAAAAAATAAAAAATTATTAAAATTTAAAATTTTCGTTGGATTTTCGGCAGAACTTTCTGCCCGAAATTAAAAAAAAGAATAATAACAAATTTTAAAATTTTCGACGGAATTTCGGCGAAAAATTCGGCCGAAAATTAAAAAAAAATTAAAATTTAATTTTTCGGTGGAATTTCTGCTAAAATTCCGTCGAAAAAATTAAAAAAAAAAAAGATTAAAAAAATGAAATATTAACTGGAAAAAAAAGAATTTATTTTTATTAATTTTGAGCTTTTTTAAAAAAAATTATGTTTTTTTAAAAAAGAAATAGTAAATTATATTAACTTTTAACAAAAAAAAATACTAATGTTATGCTTTTTTTTATCATGTTTGCCTTTCTTTATTTTTTGAAGTTATTTCTCGGTGTACGTTTTGTTATATATACTTTATAAATAGTATTCAATAAATGTGTCAAATTAAGTATGTGTTTATTATATGTGCCATGCAAATTAAGTGTTGTGTTTATTATGACTTATTAAAGCTTATATTAAAAATTCTATTTTTTTTAAAGAAATAGTAAATTATATTAACTTTTAACTAAAAAAAATATTAAATGTTATGTTTTTTTTCGAATCATGTTTGGCTTTCTTTATTTTTTTAAGTTATTTCTCGGTATACGTTTTGTTATATATTTTATAAATAGTATTCAATAAATGTGCCAAATTAAGTTTGTGTTTATTATATGTGCCATGCTAATTAAGTATTGTGTTTATTATGACTTATTATAACTTTTATTTCGCCAACTCCTAGAACAAATTAAATATGTCTATTATATTAATTATTATGACTTACTAGAACAAATATGTCTACTTGTTATGACTTATTAGAACAAATTAATATGTGTATTATATGTATTAGGACTAACATGTGTGTGTGTGTGTGTGTGAGAGCATCAATTTATTTTAGCAGTGCTTTATTTATTTGCTTTCGAAAATATCAAATAGAAAATATCTAATTAATATTAACAAGTGCAAATACTTATATTGAAAATCATATCATTCATTTAACTATTATTAAAAAATGCCACTGGATTGTAGCCTAATGGTAGGGATTTGAACTTGGCCCTTTTGTCCTCTCTCATTCCCCTTTGGGTGAGTGTGTGTGTGTGTGTGTGTGGTGTTTTGGTTGACATTTGTAAAGTATCACGAGTTGATTATATAAAAAAAAACTAATATTATAAAATGAAAACAAAATATCGTACAATTGCCAAGGCTGCAAGATCTCTATAAGGGAACTTGAGCTATGGAAGAGATCTTGAGAGAACATGAACAACTTCGATTGATATAAAACTCCAGAAAGGTGCTAAGGAACAACAGATTATTGTTTGGGCCCAAAAATGATTTTTTTCGGAGTGGGCTGATTTTGGTCCTTTTCGCCATGCCGAAATAAAATTAACAAGGCCCAGGTCACTTTGACACAAGTAGACCAAGCCTGTGTTAGAGGCCCGGGCCAGAGTGAGTTGGAAGCCCATGGCCCAGTTAGCAAAAAATAGAAAATAGAAAAATAAGAATAACCAAATCCCTTATTTTTAGGGGTTGTTATATGGGAATAACAGACTAGATAGGGATAAGGTATAATTATACCTAAACATGCTTAAAATAAAGGACATGTGCTGCTGAAAATTTGAAATCCAGATAACATGGCATAGCTGCCATGTCCTAGAAATAAAGGCTATCATCCATTTCGGATGGCCAAGCTGGAATAAGGTAGCCAGCTCCAAAAATAAAGGAAGACGGTTGTAGCTTAAAGTCTATAAAAGGGGGTTGGATTCACCATTTGAAAGGACACGCAACATCAATCAATCAACACAACACAACAACTCTTCTAATCAAGAAGTCAACACTTCTCTGATTTTTTTTAGTCTAAATGAACAAAGATTAGATTTGGTTCAGTAGGTAGAAAATCGTTGCCTAAATTTTTGTAGCCATGCCTCATTTGGCTCGATATGGGATCATCAATGCATTCCTTTGGTAGCATCACGAGGTCGTAGCCATCGATCACTCGAATTGGGCCCAATTCGAGGTGAGATATCAATGCGACGGAGTGATACCCTGCATTCATATCGAGCGCATGCATGAAGAGGAGTGCAGACGGAATCAATCGATGCTCGTCAGAGTGAACAACCTCTGAGTACATCCACAAGTAGATATGGCTAGAGTCATCAATGTTGCCGATTTGTAACTAGTGTTTTTAGGAACCGCTCAATGCATCTTTGTCATAGATACAATTCGAGTCATTAATGCGTGTGTCTGTAGTCGAGTCTTGTAAGGTCCAAGTAGTGAGTAGCCATCGTCCCCGAATATATTCTCTTTTTGATTTAAGTTGTTCTACCCTTTTCGATCTTTAAAATACTGTATTATTAAGTCCTACATTAAGTTGTAGGCAAGTAGAGCCTTAGGGCTAGTGTTTGCTACTCCGATTCACTTGCTTTTCTACAGAAGTCTTAGGCGCATCACACCACACTTTCACTTCAAATCAACAACACTTCCAGTTGTGTGCTCTTGCATACTGGCACGCTCGCACCTGAACACCAAAAGCGCACTTCGAATTTACTATTTCATATCGAACTCGGCGAATTCAAGCCCTGAGCAACCACTTTGGTGCGAACGCTAAAAATTTATGCAAATAATTACAATCCAAAGATTTGTTGTGTACTAACTTAGGAATTTATACATTTATTTATTATTTTTTTATAATTTATTTTTGTATAGAGATTTGAATATTATAATTGTTGATAAATCTTGATGGTTGTTATTAAACTTAATGAACCTTGATACACATTTGTTGAGGCTATTGAACTTGAGTGAATCTTGCTAATTTGAGACTTGATATCTAATAAGGGGTGATTTGGAAAATCTAATGGTGGAGAAAAAAGAGATAAGAGAAGATGTTTTTTGAGATTGACTATAGTTTTTTGACGGTGGAGAATAAAGAGAGAGAGAGAGAGAGAGAGAGAGAGAATATTTTAGTACTTTTTGAGTTTCGATTATTAATCTTTATGTGTATTTATATCAATTTTGTTGAATATTGTTAAAAATTACTTTGTTAAGTATTTTTTTAAAAACAACTCATTACACACTATAGTTGTTTCTTCACAAACAAAGAATAGCTTTTTATTTTTTATTTTTTTGTATCATTTTTGCATATTTTAATTGCAGCACTTTTTTAAATATTTTATATATTCATTTCCAATTATATTTCTTTTAAATATTTTATATATTCGTATCCAATCCCCAATCAAATTTATGGCTCCGTCGCTATATGTATCAATATTGCTATTAAATATCCAAAAGCTAATGATTAGCTTGGGTGCCATGTCACCTGATCTCTCTCTCTCTCTCTCTCTCTCTCTCTCTCGGAGCGAGATGCCCAATGCCAATTTTCAGTAATAAAACAAAAAATCATTTAAAAAAAATGCAACAAATGAACACTAAATTTTGTCTCATGCTATAGTTTAGTGTTACTTATAAAAATACAATATATGTTGCTTAAAATGATGATCAAACAAATCACGGGGGAAATATAATTGTAGTTTTTCATAAATGGGGTGTTTTTTGGTAATTTCATCATACCTAAATGGTGGTAATCATAATTAGCCCGAATTTAAGTAAGGATAAAACTGACATTTTTTCGACTCCGTTAGATATCAAATTGACCCCCTCCAATTGGGGGGTAACGGTAATTTTTCATGTATGAGGATAATTTATATAATTTCACTATGCCTCAGGGATAATAAGTGTAATTGGCCCTATATATGTAGATATATATTATATCAAATAATTCCAGTTGTGTAAATCTTTTTTTGAATAAATTATATATTCGGCACAGTTTCAACCACTTATGCATAAGTGAGGCTCAAGACTGATTTCACACAGGAAATTTCTATCCGAATCTGATAAAGAAAATCTTGCTTGCCTCCTTTTACTACTTTAGTCTTGTACAAGTTGGAATCTTCTTTTCAAGGGTCCATTTTTTGTACTTCAAAAGGTTCTTCTCCTTTGAATGGAGCGCTTTAAATGCATTTTTTGATTTGTAAAACTAAACCTTGTGGTTTTTGATTGGCTGCTGATGATCTTGACGATCATTAAAGCACTTATCTTTCACTGATGATCAGAAAGGCTAATGCAACTATCAAAAGCAATTATATACTTGAACATGATATTTTATAATTTATATGATAATATAACAAAAGAAAAGCATTACAATTATTTTGAAAAAAAGCTAGATTAAGACTACCTGATTGATCAGCTTCATAAAATAAATCAATCTACCAAAAAAAACAGAATAAAAGCCTTAATGTTCTCCCGTTACAAATGCTCCCCCAAAGAAACTATGTAAACCCCACATAAGTCCTCTTAAAAATTAACTGTCTATCTAGCATAGTAGTTTATACTGTGTGAAGATTGTCACAAGCTTGCAAATTAAACAGTACTATCAGCCAAGTAGACAGGAAACCAAACAGGTGATTGATAATTGTTGAATAACGAAGCGCCGGATGATGAGCCAATAATATTACCAACACGATCATCTGTACTATTATCTGCAACTCGGCTCGTCATTTGTATAAACTGAATCAGAGATGAAAAAATTGCATGACGTGTGACGCGCCGATCTCCCTGAAAAGGCATTTAAAACTTCTATCAATATACAAAATTAGCCAAAAACAAACAAAGGTATATGTAGAGGCTTTCTGTGTTTTGGTCATTTTTCTCAGCTTGTTTCCATTATATTGTTATAAATTTTACCGTAGCTTCAACTATGAAGTGAGCCCACATCTTAGTTTCACGAAGTTCCATCGCTCCCTTGATGATAATCAAGCTAAAACTGCATATTATATCTACAATCTCCAAAAAGAAACCTTCTTCTTCACAAATGATCTGCATTAAAACTTAGATGTCAATCCAAAGTTACCAGAATTAGAGCCCGTTTTAGTGAACTTTTTTTAGAAGCGATTTTTTTTTTTTTTTTGCAAAAAACCATTTCAATTTAAAAAAAAATTGTGTTTGGCTAGCTTTTAGAAAAGCAAAAGCCAAAGAAAGAAAAAAAAAATCCGGAAATGGCTTTTTTTGGAAGCTATTCAGAGTAATTTTAAATAAAAATATCTTTTAAAGCACTTTTAATTACTATATCCAAACGCAAAATTGCTTGACTTAAAAAAAGAAAGAAAAAAAACTTTGCAATAAAAAGTACGGCTCAACAAGCACTTTTGTTATTTCTGTTCTGTATATCGGTTCTGGTTACCTCTATAAGCATTTGACCAGGGGTGCTAAGGTCCTCAACCATCAGTGGACAAACCATGGTTTGATCACTAACTTCACATGCCCATGTTACTCCATCACAACCATTTTTGGAGTGACTTTTCTGGACAGTCACACTCTGTTGACCAACATAATTAACGTTATATATTGCTACTTAGAAAAGATATGCTATATAAACTATAAGAAAGCCTTATTTTATTTCTTTTTTTTTTACCTTTGTGTTGTCAATTTGTTTCATACTTCGAGCATGTTTTGTGAGACTGCCCATGAAGTTCAAGTGTCTTATGGTTCGCTCCAACAAGCGGTCGATGCTCATCTGTCACATATAAATCAACAAATTATTATTATAGATAATTACACCTGCACCCCTTGAAGTTTAGTGTAAATTACACTGTTCCACCCTTGAAATTCGCATAATTACAGAGACGGCCCTTGTTGTCACTTTCTTATGGGGTCTAATTATAAGATGAAAGTTGACGGAATGGGATGGTTCTGTAATTATGTCAAGATACTATAGTAAACTTGGAGTTCATGTCACACACATGGGAAGCCAAGCATAATTTTTCTCTATCGTAAGCAATATATAACGGCCTTTTGTTTACCTTTTCACCATTAGGAATGAGTTCCCTCAACTCTGCAAGTCGATCTTGGATCATTTGACGGTCTTTTGGCCTCGGTTTGGTCCCCGGTTTAGCCTTCTTCTCCCCGGCTTTGGTCGGTTCCTCTTGCCTCTTTGATGAACTACTATTGACCTCAAGGGTACTAGGAGTATCTTGAATTTTCTTCTCTTGGCAGCCGCTCCAAGAATAGTTGTGATCAATTTTCCTCCTTTTAGCAATGGAAAACGAAGATGATTGATCCTCATATCTAGATTTGGCGAACGAGCATGCACTACTAGCACTGCTATCTACAAGCCCATCAAGGCCTAATTTGGAAAATAACGTGTTAGATGTTCCGGCTGCTTCTGACCCGACACATTTCTCTGAGCTTTCATTTGTACCGAAATTTAATTTGTCACTATTCACAATTGGAACTAGAGTCTCACTCCAACTAGTAACACAACTTTGCATTGAATCGGTTGGAAGATTGTATGATTTGTCAGTGCAGTACGTGTCATAATAGAATGAGGTTTTACTTCGCCATGGAAAAGGAGAAAACCTTTGAGACTGATCTTCCAAAGCTAATAGCCCGGATGGTACTCGGGCTATACAATCATTCAGATCAGTTGGAACATGGCTCAAACCTGAAACTGCATGAAATTCATGACCGTTTGGCTTTGAAAAAGGTTCGTTTTTGCCCGGCCCGTGTGGCGAATGAAGCACGTCCTGGCCTGCATAATCAAAGAAACCGCCCAACTCCGAAACCAACTCATCCAACTGAGATGGAATGACTAAAGAATGATCATTTGGTTTGATGAAACCTAATTCTAAGTTTGCAACAAGTTGAAAATTTTGATCGACGAAGGATAACAATGAATTGGAAAATGGGTTGTCTGAAGAGCAAGGTTCGTTCTCAGACAGCTCAAAATCAAGAGTATCAGCTTGAAAAAGCTCTTTGACTTGATCAACAAACTCTTTTGTCTCGGCAATCTGTAGCATAAAGACATTGAAAAATTTAACTCTATAGGAACATCATTTTAAAAGAATATCAAATATTTGTTCACAGAGATTATTGTTGTCCTAACCTTATGAGTCGAACCAAGTTGCACAACACCCCATGGTTTCATAGAGATAATTGCAATAGTCTGCGGATCATCAATAAGGATTAACTTATTTTGGACTATTATTGTGATAAGAAGAGAAAACATCATTTTTATTACCAGAAGTATAAGTTAGTTCAATTTTGGTACCACGTTTTCAAATTGAAAGTATATGTATGACCAACGGCCACGTGCATCGCATGTGGTTTCTTCGTTAAAAGATTGATGGAAGTTGGGGTCGGGGTCCAGATTGACTCCAATTGAAAGTTATTGTACCAACAATGATAACAATTGAAAATGTGATACCAAAATTGGATTGACCTACACTTGTGATACCAAAAATGATAATTTTTGCTAATAAGAACATTGAAAGTCTAAATTATAGGAAATAAATGAGCACCTTTATCCCCATACAGAATTGCCAATTGAAATCAGATTCAGCCTGAAAGATGATTCATCGTTGACGAAAATAAGAAAAAAAATAAGATCCTTCAAAAAAATTATAAAAGAACAATTTGGGATTAAAGGTTTGTATAATATATGCATATGGTTTTCAAGCTAGCAAAAATTAATTTATACCTGAAAGACCTCGAGACTTTCAAACGATGCCAAAGGGTTGTTCCTAATTTCATGATGAGCATCAGAATTAATCCATTTGTGGTTTTTAGCAAATGCAGCTTGCCCAATTACGCTGTAACAAAATAAAATTTACTTGGAATTGTAGTACATAATTTGAAGACAATGCTTAGCAGATTAAAGGCTTTATTGCATTTTTCGAATAGTTAAGATGCCACTTTTCACATTGATGATTCATTTATTGGGGGTGGCAAATGTGGAATAGAAACTTTATTTTCTTTCGCCGTGTTAGGACTTCAGCTAATTTTTCAACCATTTTCTCCGAAAAATGACACGTGGCGCACACATTCTCACCGAAAAATGACATGGTGCACACATGGCTAATAACATGGCACACACACATGCATTTTTGGTGATGATGTGTGCGCCACGTGTCGTTTTCTGGCAAAAATGGTTGAAAAATTGGCCAGATTCCTAACATTGCCAAAAAAAATAATAATAATAAAGTTCATGTCCCACATTTGCCACCCTCAATAAAATGTGTTTTCAATGTGAAAAGTGTCATCGTAACTGTCCTAAAAATACAATAAACCATATTGTATATATAGCTTACCCCTCACCCAGCACATGCACTTGCAGTAGCATATTATCAATTAGAGCTCCCATTTGTTCTTCATAGTAGGCATCTTTTAATGTCAATAATCTGCCATGCACAAAATTTTCCAATAGATAAATTAGATAATATTTATATGCTATAGCAAAATTAACAAAACAAGAATTTGAGATCAGCATAAATAAACCTTATATGTGGGGTAACAATGATAGATCTCAAGGATAGAATTAAGGAAATAGCATTAATGAAGCAAAAGATCAAATTCGCAACGGGGTAAAAATATGAGGGAATTGAAGAAAGGTAATCATCAATAATTTGACTTTCACAAAAATGAAATTTGACCTTTTAGTTTTGGCAACAATAATTTCATAAAAAAGAGAGAGAGAGAGAGATAAAGGCGAACATTAGTAAATTACATAATGCTTTCCCCGAAAAAAATAAAAACTAAAAAAAAAAGAGAGAAAAAATAAATAAAAAAAAAAAGAACAAGAAAAGGAAATCACAAAGAGAAAGCTTCACACACACACACACACACACACACATTATATATATACATACAGTGCCAGGGGAACAAACAAAGCGGTTCGGATTTTCTGTTACATAATCGTGTTACATCTCCTGTTACACTCATCAATACACGTCACGTGTATTGGTGAACGGTCGAGATAAGAAAAGAGAATCTTTATATTTTTTTCCATATCATCAATTTTTTTCTTTCCTTATCTCGACCGCTCACCAATACACGTGGCGTGTATTGATGAGTGTAATAGGAGATGTAACACGATTATGTAACAGAAGATCCGAACCGCAAACAAAGATGCATTTAGAAGAAGAATGTACAATCCAAAAAAAAAAAAGACAAATAGATACAAAAGAAAAAATTAATGACTAGCCACATTTGTTGAATGAGTGCCAATAAATAACTACACAGATTTATTTTTGCATGCCAGTAATAGTGGAATTTTAAGTCGCCCAAATCAACAAATGTAAACGAAAAGTTTCCAAAGGAAAGAGATATGGAAAATGAACATAGAAGTGAATATATATATATACACCATTATTTATATATAGATACACTGAAAAGTGGGGTTGGGCGGAAGCCGGCTTACAAAGAATTTCCGTGGTGAAAACCCCAGACAATCCCATAACACCATCCATTACTGCAACAGAGATTCTTGAGGCTTTCCTTTATCAACACTGAATCTCTCTTTTCGCAATACATTTAATTTCTGCAAATAAATCCAAAAATATATAGCAATCTATTCTTTCTGTCAAAACCTAGTTCTGGGACATCAAGAAGCTGAGAGAGAGAGAGAGAGAGAGAGAGAAGGGTTTTCAGCAAGCAAGGAGGAGACAGAAGCAGCAGTGGTGCTAATAACTAAAGAGATGACGATTTTGATGGTTGTCGGAGAACCCCGAATGCCCAAAAGCTTAAAAAGAACTCATCATAAAAACAAAAAAGCAGAAATGAAGATAAAAATGAAAAAGAAAATTTGTGTCTGTTTATACTTTGTGTTGTATAATAAAGTATGGTCAGGTGAGAGAAGACAAGTGAAAGATAGTTAATGTGAATTTAATATATAGATACACATAGATATATGTATACGCATAATAATGGGGGATAATGTCTGTGGTGGTTGGTGCCTGGTGGGGTAAGGGAGATGTTTATGTATATCCTAGAAAAACACCAAAATCAGATAAAAAATTGACCTTTGAATGGAACTGAGATTTTCCTCATTTTCTTGCAATGTACTTATGAGAATTTTACCTCTTTTTATTGCATACGATACATATCCTTGTTGAAGATTTTCGGTTGAAAGGGATTCTTGGTTCATACTTGCAATTTAATGCTATGTTTGGACCAAGAATTTTGGTGAGGAAAAAGTGGGAGGAAAATGAAAAATGATCAAATTGAAAGCATAAAGTATTATCATTTAAAACAAAAAAAAAAATTTTATTCTATTTTTCTTATCAAAATTTTAGAACCAAACTGAGTGTTAAGAGTTTGTTTGAATGGACTTTTTAAGAATAGAAGCATTTATTTTTCAAAAAGAATATTTCATAAAAAAAAAAAATTTGAAGAGATTTTTAAAAAAGTAGAAGCCAAATAAAGTTCAAAGTATGGTTTTAAATAAAAACACTTTTTAATTAAAGTATTATTAATTACTACATCAAAATGCAAAACTGTTAAGACCAAAAAAAAAAATGACCAACTACCAGTTGGTCTAGCAAGATGAGGTGCTAGACCCCTTATGCAACGTCAAGGGTTCAAATCTTGGTGTTGTGAATGGAACAACTGGGTTGGGAGGATCGCTCTCATAATGGGCATTTGCAGTATCCGATACGGATTAGTCGGCCAATGAGTCGGAATCGTTGACTAAGATTAAAAAAAATGCAAAACTATTTTATTTAAAAAAAAATGTTCTCCTAAAAAAGTGCGAAAGAAGCACGTTTTTAAAACCATCCAAGCAAGCCTTATTCTAGTCTTTTGAGGCTAATTAGTGAAGAGTAAATAACATATCGTGGTGCTTATAAATTATACTAGCTAGAAAGGTATACGAGGAATTTGACTTAATTAAGCGAAAATGGAAAGAGGAAATATTAATTAAAAAAATTGGAAAAAATTATAATTTTAGGACTGTATGTTGTAAACTCTAACAATTTTAAGATATTAATTTTTTTCATTTGCAATTTTAGGACAAGAATTTAAGATTTTGTGGCACATTTAAAACTTCTCACCTTGATATTTGCAAATTTGTTGAAAAATTGACAAAATTGATCGGAATTTTATCCTAAATATGCTACAAAATTTTAAATTCATGTCCTGAAATTGCAAATGAAAAAGTTAATGTCTAGAAATTACAAATAAAAAAGTTATTGTCCTAAAATTGTTAGAGGGTACAACATATAGTCTTAAATTTGTAATTTTTCCAAAAATATTGATGGAGCTTAAAAGTCTCTTAATTTTGAATAATATATACTACAAAATTATCCAATGTAAGCCATCAAAAAGACAAACACGAAAAGAAAATCTTGATATTTTTTGGAAAACGGCGTTATATAATTAAAAAATAATGAATTAATTGAGCCACATATTCTTTTGTCCACATAAATATTAGAAAATTTATAGTTTTGATTATAGAGGATCCATGGTGGCCACAAGATATAGAGGAATAATGATTTTTCTATATATAATTATAGGAATTATGATTTGAAACATCATTATTGAAGTAATATTATGTTGGTACCAGGATAATGCCAGAATATTTACACACCATGATTTACTCCAAAAAGCATTATGCTTTTGTGAATTGCAAAAGAGAATGGCAATTGAAGTTAGTTTTAATAAGATTATAGAAAAAGGTTTACCTTAGCATATAGCTGCGGTAAATGTGAATTGTGAGAATTTTCATAAGCTTGCTTATGAAGAATACAACTTAATTGGAATATTTAGTGAAATTTCACTAATTAATGAGGTCTTATTTTTTAAGCAAATTTTTTAGCTCTAGGTTTGGGATAGAAAAATTGGGGACAAAACTTATAATCACATTATATATCAATCTTATTTTGTCTTCTAAAGGAACCCAACATCGACCTACCATTAGTATTGATATCATGACCCTTTCAAAAATTTTGAAGCAGCATGAAATAATTTTAGCAAGTGGCTAAACAAATAATAAGCCAAAATAATCATGACAAGTAGAAATTTTACTTACAAATCAAAATCTAAAAGGCCCCCCTTTGCGTGCACCACCCGAGAAGCTATGGCCCAATTGCCCTTTCAACCACAATCGAAATTTTAAAAATCAACAGTAACACAATCATGAAACTGAAACATACATTGATATATATATATATATATATATATATATATATATAGGGATAATTACATCTACACCCCTTGAGGTTTGGTGAAATTACCGATACACCCCCTGATATTTGACTATTTACAATTACACCCCCTATTTAAAGATTTAATTAGAAACCCTGACGGTTTGATGAAAAAGACATTATTACCCTTATATATTTGTACAAAAAAAATTGAGAAAATCAGAAAAAAAAAAAAGAGTTTTTGTGGATTGACAAAAGTGCCCCTCGGTCTCTTTTCCTTCTTTTCCTTTTTCCCCCCTTTTTTTTTCTTCTCCTTTTTCCTTTTTCTTTTTTTTTTTTTTTTTTTTTTTTTCCTTTTTCTCTTCTTCTTCATCTCTTCCAGCGTCTCTACCGCCTGCGCCACCGTCTCGCAGCTCCCCCTGCCGGCACCACCGTCTTCCATCTCCCCCATCCTACCCAGCTCCCCCCGCCGGCGCCACCATCTTCCATCTCCCCCATCCCACCCAGCTCCCCCCGCCGGCGCCACCATCTTTCATCTCCCCCATCCCGCCCAGTTCCCCCGCCTCCCAGCCCCTCCCCCGCCCAACCCAACCCAACCCAACCCCCATCTCCCCCATCCCCACCCGCCGCCACCGCCACCGCCACCCAGCTCCTCCCCCGCCCAACCCAACCCCCATCTCCCCCATCTGGCCCGCCGCCACCGCCACCGCCAACCAGCTCCTAACCCAACCCCCATCTCCCCCATCTCCCCCATCCCACCCAGCTCCCCCGCCGCGCAGCCCCTCCCCCGCCCAGCCCAACCCCCAACCCTCGCCCACCGCCCCCATCCCCTCCCCCGCCCAACCCAACGCCCCGCCCACTGCCCTCATCCCCTCCCCCGCCCAACCCAACCCCCAACCCTCCCCAAACCCTAATTCGTCGCCCCCACCCACCCCCTCCCCTTCCCCTGGTGGCAGCCCCCCATCTCCTCCCCCGCTCGCCGCCTCCATCTCCTCCCCTTCCCCTGGTAGCCACCAACTCCTCCCCCGCTCGCCGGCCCCCTTCCCTCCCCTCCCCTCCCCTCCCCTCCCACTGCCTATCCCCCCCACCGCCCAACCCCACTCCACTGCCCTTGCCGGCCACCGCCGCCGCCGTCCATAGCGGTGAATCTAGGATGATGGTGATGGTGATGGTGATTTTTGGAAGTTTTGAAGATGCAGAAGATGGTGATTTTGTTCTTGAAAATTAAATTTTGTTTTTGAAAATTATAAATAATCTTTTAAATATTTTGAAATATTATTTAGACAACTCTATGGGTATTATAGTCATTTTAAAAAGTCAAAATTATTTTATAACTAAATTCCTACCAATTGAAGGGTATTTTTGGAAGTTTATAGTTCAAGACTAACGGTGTTAAACAAAAACCCTAACGGCCACTAACGGAAGGGCTTGTTTGTTAACGGCTCTAACGCAGAGGGGGTGTAATTGTAAATAGTCAAATATCAGGGGGTGTATCGGTAATTACACCAAACCTCAAGGGGTGTAGATATAATTATCCCATATATATATATGTCTATATATACATAGATACACACACTACTAAATGGCATAGTTTAGCGATTATACATATACATTGATATATATATATATATATATATGTATATGTGTGTGCGCGGGCCTAATTGGACTTGGCAAACCTTTCTTCAACTACTGAGAAAAGGTTTTCATAATTTTATTTCCATTTTTTAAATATAGTGGTCGACAGGGACATAGTCATATATGGGCTCGAAGGGGGTGGTCACCTCCCTCAAATTCATATTGAGCTAAAATTTACCTATATTTTTGTGAAATTTTTTAATCCCCCCCCCCCACCCCGGGCTCCCCCTCAAAAAAAAAATGAAAGAAATTATAAATTAAAATTCCGTCAATATTTTATAAAAATTTGACATTGCCTCCTCAACCAAAAATTTCTGACTTCGTCCTTAGTGGTCGAATTTAATGGCATCACATATTAATTTAAATAAGACAATCTTTTTTCTTTTTTGGGGGGGGGGGGGGTGTATTTTGAAAAGTAGAGTTCTAGTTTGGGACATCAAAAATATAAAAGAAGGCCATAAAATTTAAAATATGTATATTAAAAAAGAAAGCACATAAATATTAAGCAAATAGAGTAGATTACTAGGACGGTCGTTCGCAATTTTTAACTTTTTTAGTGTGCTGTTGATTTGATGAAGATTGGCTATTAAACATTGAAATTAATAGCTTTGCATTGACCACTAACATAGATTCCTTAGAATTATAAAAAAATTAGATAATTACAATAATGAAAGAGATCTCTTTTTTCCTTTAGGAGTTTAATGGTGAATATTACTATGAAGTATGATTCCTGACATTAATTCACATGACAATAAATAGTATTTTGTAATAAATTAGTGCGTAAGTTACAACTATCAAAAATAAGAGAAGTAATAATCACTACAAGAAAAACACTTTTTTCACTAATGAAAAATTTGTAACAGAGAGATCCTATTACAAATTCAAGTATTTGCGATGAATTAATGACGAAATTCAATATAAACAGAACTAAAGAAACAATTAGCTACAATTCATTTATTAACGGATTTTTTATAACAGTAAGTCTGGTACAAAAATTAAATTTGTAGTTGATTGGTTTGTTACTAAATGGGGTGTATTATTATATTGATTTTGAATGCATAAAATATATATATTCCAAAGAATAAATCAACAAGAGGAAGTAATAATTAGCCAACATATTTGATATATCTGAAGTAACTAATTTCAAGCTATGACAAAATTTGACATATTAAAGGAATAATTAATTAAAATTAGTCAATATTAGTTTCAAATATTGATGAAATTGAAAATTTTCACAATATGCAAATGAGAAAAAGGGAAAAAGATAAAAGAAAAACTTTCTTCGGTTGATCAATTTTATGTGGCTTTTTTCCTATGCTGTCATGAAATTACTCATATCTATTAACTTTTAATCTGTTCAAATCAGATTACTCATATTTATTAACTTTTATTAAGGACAATAAATAGAGAACACAAAATCAGAAGGCTTCTTATTCTTTTTCATTACGAGCAATGATCTCGAACTTTTGATCATCTTTGCTTAACATACAATGTTTTAAAACGTTATTCCAGATACAAAAATATGTCATTGGGTTGTAGTTTAGTTGTGGAGGTTCAAATCTAGCACCATTGAGTTTTTGGATTCGAACTTTTTTGTCCTATCATCTTTCCCTTTGAGAGTGTGTGTGTATGTGGCGTTCCGATTGATATTTATAGGATGTTTCGAATGGATTGTATCAAAAAAAAAAAAAGTGATATATATATGTTCTCATCTTTATATTACACTATAAGAAGCACCACCTTTGCTAGCAAAAAAAATGAGGCACAAATAAAAATATTTGTGATAGATTTGTGATGAAATTCTAGCAAATTATTATGAAGAGATTAAATATAATTAATCGATAATCATACATATACTAACGGATTTATGGCAAAAAAAAAATCATCGTAAAATTATATGTGTGATGGATATCGTTGCTCCTATAATAAATTTTATCGTTAGTGAAGAAGGTGAACTTTTATAGCTTTAACAACTACAATATTAATAACCATGAATAATTTCTTTGACAACTTTTGCTACAAAAATGAGATTTCAACAAATTTTGGCAATCTAAAACAAATCCACATCACAATTACTAACATTCAATATATATATATATATACATGTAATCATGATTATTTATTTATTTATTTTTTAGGTGAGACCTAAATCCTGAATATGCACATATGATTACAACTTTTACTTGCTTTATAATGTTGTTTTCCTCAGGGGCACAAACAAATATATTTCATGCATCGGTACTCTCATAATAACGCCAAAAGGGGACAATTACACCCATTTTTTCTTCCTTTAGTTGAAATTACGGATAACCTCCTATTATTTCAAAAATTATCAATACCCCCTTAATATTTGTCATCGTTTAATAAAAAATCCCAACATGACAATAACTTTCAAAATTATCGATAACTTTTCCACATCGTGTAATCACCAAGAGATGCCATTCAACAAATTTGACAAAATTTCTCAATCAATTTTGTGATTTTACCAACTTTCGTAAAGTAATTTCACTTTACACCACAACAACAACTGCCGAGCATTATTATATAATTAGACACCACCACTACTTTCTTTCTTTTTTTTTTTAAATGGCTCAAAATATAGCTTCTACATCTCGAACTTGTCAAGACCATGTAAATTTTGTCTCAAAACACCATAAAAGAACACTAAAATTACAATTTGTAATTACATCCTGCCTTGAAGAAGGCTGAATTTTGTAAAATTTATACATACTTTGTGGGGTATTTGCAATATTAGAAACAAGAGGGGGTTATTTGTAATTTCACCTAAATTTAGGGAATGTGGGTGTAATTATCCTTGCTAAAAAATTATAGAGCTAAACACAATTTCTTGACATTTTTTGGTTTCCAATAATTTCAATTATTTTTCAGAAATTGGTCATAATATTCAAACTTGTAGGGCAAATAGAATATATGATCCCTAAAATTTTTGCTTTTAAAAATATCACTTAGTCCATGAGGTCGATATCTATACTATTAATAAAGCGTTTAAAGGGTTTAATAACCATATTCGTTTCTTTTGGTCGCTTTTAATGTCTCCACTTTTATTAATATCCTCTTTCATCTCTCTTCTCCCACTATTACTACTTTTAGTTTATTTCTTTTCTGACTCTCTCTCTCTCTCCTCTATCCATATATAATTTTTCAAATCTCTTTTATATTTTTTTTAACTTTTTATTTCTTATTTATTTGTTAATCTTATAATTCTATCTTTATTTTAAGCTATTTTTTGTAACAAATTTTTAAAAAAAATACATACATTACAAATAATAAAAAATATATAATAATGTATAAAATCTAATAAATATTTTAATTTTGTACTCATGTACTTAAATATGTAATTAAATTACATTTTAATTTTTTATTTGCACACACATCGAGTGTTTTCCACTGACTAGTGATAATTAATACCCTCTCATGCTACAGTTTAGTTGTATATTCCCTCAAAACAAATTAAGATTTTAACTTCATCAAACATTTACTTGTTCTGAGGTTTAAAATGGTCATATTCGATAAAGTCATTTGCATTTGAATTACTAAATTATGAATTATAATAGCAAACCATAGTATAATTATTAAAAAATATATTTTTTTGATAACGTAAATTAAACATTATCACATTTTAATTGATATAATGGTATGAAAATATTTTGCACACTACAAAGACACATGATTTAGTTGTGGATTTTGGAAAAAAATTTATAGCTAAATGATTATCCATGGATTTTAGCTGTAGAATTTTCATAGCAAAATGGAAAATCCGTATCTAAATTCGAATCTAAATTAGAGTCGGCCACGAAAAATCCATAGCTAAAAGCTATAAAAAATCAGTGGCTAAATATACGAATTTTCCGTAATTAAATAGAAAGTCCATAGCTAAACTCGAAGCTAAATTAGAGTCGCTCACCAAAATTCCATAGCTAATAGCTACGAAGAATCAGTGGCTGAATATACACCATACCCATAACCTGAAAACCCCCACGGCCATACAACAACACATATATTATTCTTGCACTTGGCCAAATTTGTACCCTCATGATAAACTTAGAGTAGCTAATCACTAAGCTATTTTAGTTTCTTTGTTGTGAGATAGTTTTTATTATACTAAACATATATCTATGCGATGTTCTAAATTTAAATCATGTTAACAAATTTCACTAAAGTTGATCAATTTTTTTAATTTATTAGTTTTACCAATTTTTGTATTTTATTAATAGATTAATTTTTTTAAAATTCACTTCTAGCCACTTATTTCTTAGCTACAAGAAAATTAGTGACTAAAAGTCAAAATTAAAAAAAAATTACCTTTCACCTTATCAAAATTAATAAAGTAAAAAAATTGGAGGTTATAGGTGAAATTTAGGTAAAATTATTCATTATAGGTGGAATTGTCAATTTATTTATTTTGAAATTAGTGTAATTGACCAAATTAAATCAATCAAAATTCTAAAACACCTTTTACTTTTTCTCAATGTTTGCACATTTGCCAGCTTTCTTTGAAATTGTAAACAGAAAAAAGGGTAAAATACACTTTGCACCCTTATACTATAGCATATGTAACACTTACCCTCTTGTAATTTAAAAAACATCACTTAAACTCCTCAATTGACTAGTCAAAATAATATTATTTGAATTTGACAATATCCCTTAGTATAGTATAAATGTATGTATTTTATCTTGTTACCTTACTACAAATTTTTTACGCTAAAGGTTATTCTTAAATTATTTTCTTTGTACATAAGATTTCATAAATGTCAAATAATTTTCTAATATAAGAATATTTATTTTTCAAGTGAAATATATTTATATATATATATATAAATGTATTATAAGGAAGAATAATTATTAAAAGAACACACAAAATACCTTAGCATAATTTAATAGTATTTAGTTAGAATACTTTGTTGAAGTATTTCATTTTCAAACTAATAAGATTCTTACAATTTATGTATGGTAATTTGTTCATTAGATTGCTTGAAAAATTAAAATATCATTATTCTGAAAACAAAATATTTCAATTAAGTAGACTTAATTAATTAATTAATTAATTTAAGTTCTAAATATATTTGTTTATATTTTTTTAAAAATAGATATTAATATATTAAAATTTTTCAACCTTCTTCAAATATAATATACAAGCAAAAAGTAATATTTTATATTAAATTTTATAATAAGTTAAACATATACATATTACATTAGGTGTATTATGGTCAAATTCAAAATTTTTATTTTGACTAGTCAATTTGAGGGGGGTAAGTGATGTTTTATAAAATACAGTGGGGTAAGTGTTGCATATGTTATAGTACAAGGGTGCAAATTATATTTTACCCTAGAAAAAAAAGGTGAAAAAATACATAAGACATTAATGTCGTCGTATAGGACAAAATCATGGTATCAAAATTGAAACAAAACCTAATGTATGAAATGAAATGTGAGATTTTCCCCCTTAAATGACGGAGTTAACATCTCATGTGACTTTTACATATTCTTTCCAGGAAAAATTACACTGACCACCCCTGAGGTTTGGCTGATTTATGAAAAATCCCCTACTTTTTCAAAAATTACCAAAAACCCCCTAAGGCTTCAAAAATATTACAAACTTATTCGAATTTTCGAAAATACCCCTTTCCCTTTTTTGGGTGATTTACATTGACCACCCTGAGATTAGGCTAATTTACGAGAAACCCCTTGTGGTTTCAAAAATTACCAAAAACCCCCTGAGGTTATACTAATATTACAACTAGCACCTACTTAGGTTGACTTATCAACAATATTAATTCTTTTTTTTTCCCCTCTGTAATATTGTTATCATAAAATTTTAATTTAATAAATTTGGAAAAAAAAAATTATGATTATGTGAAATGAGAAATATAAACATTGATTGAAATAAAAAATTGAAATTAAATAATGCACTTGAAAATTTTATTTAGCTTGAGGACTCTAACTCATTTCTCTTAAAAGTTACTCCGTATTAGCAATAATATAACATACTTGATGTGTTGGTAGATACCTTTAATGCATTAAATTCAGAATATTTATTTGAATAAATAATCATATTTTTTTTTCAAATCTATTACATGAAAATTTTATGATAACAATATTACAGAGGGGGAAAAAATATTTAATATTGTTAATAAGTCAACCTAAATAGGTGCTAGTTGTAATATTGGTATAACTTCGGGAGGGGTCTTGGTAATTTTTGAAACCATAGGGGGTTTCTCGTAAATTAATCAAATCTCAAGGTGGTCAGTGTAAATCACCCAAAAAAAGGGAAGGGGTATTTTCGAAAATTTGAATAAGTTTGTAATATTTTTGAAACCTTAGGGGGTTTTTGGTAATTTTTGAAAAAGTAGGGGGTTTTTCGTAAATTAGCCAAACCTCAGGGGTAGTCAGTATAATTCGCCCTTCTTTCCATTCACATTTTAATAGAAGTTGACATGTATACCTTAATTGAACAATAAAAATAGTGGTGTAAAATAAAGGGATAATTACACCTATCCCTGATGTTTGGGGTAATTACACAAACAACCCTTAAGGTTTCTTGACATCTTACAATTACCCACTCCATTAACCTAATTGACTGTTTCCGCTCACATCATAAAAGGAAAAAAAAAAGAAGAAGAAGAAAAAGGAGAACGAGAACGAGAACGAGAACTCTATTTTGTCCTTCTATTTAGTGGTCAATGTATTTTATATTTATCTTTTATTTATTAAATACAAATTTATATGTTTTATTCAAGTATATTTTATCTTATCGTATATTTTAAATACATATTTTATATGTTTATTCAAGTATAAATTTATGTATTCTATTGTATTTATATGTTTAAATATATATATATATACATATATATATATATTAGATAACCTATGTATAATCTTTTTTAGTCTATGTGTTGAATGTAATTATTTTTAACTAGAAAGATAAGTAATATAAAGTTTACAATTATTAATCCAATTATGTTTTTTAATTTCTAAAAATTTTATTGAAAAGCCTATTTTTGATTAATTTTAATACAAAAGGCCCGTCAAATTACATTATATTTTGAAGAGTATTTTAGTTATACAAAATTCATCAACACATTGACCACAAAATAGAAGGGATATTTTCTTTTATTTTCTTTGATGACGTCAGCAGAAAGAGTCAATCAGGTTAATGAATGGGGCTAAGTGTAAGATGCTAAGAAACCTCAAGGGTGGTTAGTGTAATTAGTGATCCAAGAGGGTTGGTTTGTGTAATTACTCCAAATCTCAATAATAGTTAGTGTAATTTTCCCTAAAATAATTGAGATTTTCAAAATATGTACCAAAATTAAATTAGACTTAACTTATGGTACTAGAAAAAGATTATCCCTTTGATTAATAAGGTTTAGAAAGAGGAAATTCTTTAAAGAACTAAGTGTATGCATCCAATAATCTAGATTTAACAACGTATCATATATCAATTTTTTTAAAAAATATATATAATACGTAGATAAATTTGGACTATTAAATGCATCAACGACGCTCAAACCCTCTCAATGTAAGAATTCTCCGTATAGAGAGTTGGCCAGAGAGACAGACCAGCAAAGGAATATTCCGGGAGGGAAGCACGAGGAGCCTATGCTATAGTATTGGGCAGTCCCCACCTCGGGGACCGAGTGTGTATGTGTGTGTGTGTTTGTGCGGTTTGGTGGGAGCATTTTCTGGTGCACCGTGTTGCCGCTGCCCCCTAAAATTCCCTTGTAATTCAGTCCCATTTTCTCTCAGTTTGAATTCCCCACTGCATAGAAATTCTCCAATACAATCATCATAGGATCATTTCTCAAGGGACACAAAATTGGGCAAATAATACACACACACACACACATATATATAATAGTCATCCGTCTAAATTACATGTGGATTTAATTTCGTGATTTTTAATAATCCAAAGTATATGATGGAAATAAGTTCTATTTAAGGAGGTCTTCACGTAGCTCAAGATTTTGAAATCCTAAAATTAGTCTATAATTTTTGTTATAAAAGAATAATTATGCGTTTTTAATGGACAAATGTCCTAAGTTTTATAAATGATCAAGATGTTCTTCAAAGAGGTTTAATATCAGGAAGACCAATAGACTTATATTGACAAGAAATTGAAACTAAAATTGGCGAAACATTTCAATCACAAGTTAGGAAGTATGAGCAAATCAAATTCTCTTTTTAAATATAATATCTACGAGAGGAAGTCAGTTCTTGTAGGGAATATCCACAAAAGAAATGCAACAAATTCATGGCTTGAGCATGACAACATCGGTATTCTATATCAGTATGCACAATAAATTGTATTTAATAAAACTTATATAGTTTTCTTGAGTTAAATGTTTTGCATTCACTACAAGCAAAAAAAAAAAACAATATTAATAACATAATATAAAATTGACAAAATAAATATCGTCATCAATAATTGTATTAAATAGCAATACATTCCAGTTATTCACTAATTACATTTATTTAGTGATAACAACTTAATTTCAAATTATTACAACTAGCTTAAAACTCATACTATGCAACTACCTTCGGTTATCGAAATCTATCGATTGATTCTCTCTCTTCTTCTTGCTTTTTTTTTCTTGGAAAATGTTCTCTCTCTTTTGAGAACGTATTGTTTTTCTCATCTAAGAGTGTTGGTCCAGTTCTCGCTCAGTGTTTCTAGTGTCTACTAGTTTTCCTATTATTACTTTTCATTTCTAATTATCGCTCTACTCTATATTCCAATCTCTTTGATTTCTGCTTTTTTCTCTCTGTGCTTTGCCACTAGGTACCAATTTGGGTGCACAGGGCACTTCTTTGAGTTAGCTAATCAACGACAAGTTTATTGGTGTGTACGATTCGAATATTTCATTAGTATCTTAGCTTAGATGGACTTAGAGAGGGAGATCAAGCAATTGAGCAAGGTGGTTTCCTGGACGGAGGAGGAGGGGTTTGGCAATGAAATTCCAATAGAGTCATGAGTGGAAAACCTGGATCAGGAGTACTTGTTTCTAGTGGGGTGTGTATTAACAAAAAAAAAAAAAAAGCTTCAACTTTGAGTTTCTTAAATCCATCATGGTTCTGTGATCAGGCCACTGAAGGTATAGAGGTGAAGAATATCTCAAGGGATCGATTTCTCATGAAATTTAATCATAGTGTGGATAGGCGTAAGGTGATGGATGGAAAGCCATGGTCATTTGATAGGTATCTTTTGGTATTAAAGGAGATAAAAGTGGATGAGGATTTTTAGGAGGCGAATTTAGATTAGTGTGATCACTCTGTGCGCGTCTCCAGCGTCCCGTTGAGTAAGATGACAAAGACTATGGCAGCATAAATCAGGAATAAGTTACGCGTGTTTAGAGAGGTGGACTTTTGAAAGCGTGGTCGGATGTGGTCAGATAGCCTACATATAAGAGTGAGCAATAATATCATGGAACCATTGAAGAGAGCTTTGTTGTTGCGTGGACTGATGGGGAAGGAGATCACAGTCTCCTTCACATACGAGAAGCTTCAAAGCTTTTATTACTTATGCGGTGTGTGTACACATATCCAAAAGTTCTGTCCAAAGCACTTGAAGGATGGTTTCCAGGACCCTGCCGACGACACCCTATATGGTCCATGATATTTGCCCCTCTTCAACTTATTGGACCTAGCTTGGACTTGGAGTTTGTACCAAGACTATCAAAGGAAAATCATTGAGAAAGTTGATACACAAGAAAAAAGTAAAAGTGGCCAGAAAGCAGAAAAAAGCGTGTGAAAGTAATCAATCAAAACACCAGACAATGATGCAATCTGCCCTGGTGGACGAAGAAGATGTAACGCTAGAGGCTGCTCCTGCCGACAACAATGATTGTGTTATGCTGGAATTGCTACTGATTGGAAGGGGGGGTCTCGGGCAATTCTTGTGCTGGATAACATAGTCCAGTGTGAGTACCCCCTGGTGATCTTCCTCTCTGAGACAAAATGTGATAAGTTCAAGTTTGAGAGACTGAAGATCAAAATGGGATACTTCAGCCTAGATGTTGAAGCCAGAGGCTATAGTGGAGGCCTAGAGTTACTATGGCAAAAAGAGTTAGTATTTCTATTATTGGTTATTCTATATATTTTCTTGACGCCCTTATCAGTCATGAGGTGGGTGGAGTGCATTGGAGATTCATTTGATTTTATGGTAAGCTAGCTAATAAAAATAAGGATATTGCATGGAATTGCCTCAAACAAATAAATTCCAAGAGCCCAGCACCATGGTTATGTGCGAGGAATTTCAGTGAAATCAATTCAAATGAGGAGAAAAGTGGAGGTCCGGATAGGCAGCCAACACTTATTAGAGCTTTCCATGAAACACAGAAAGGGGTGGCACTTTATGATCTTGGGTTTGTAGGGGCCTGTTTCACGTGGTACAACAACAAGGAGGAATTGTGTACAATTAGGGAAAGAATAGACCGCCCCCTTACCTTAAAGGATTGGGTTCAGAGATTCCCGTTGGCCAAGGTAACAAGTATGGAGACGTGTTATTCAGACCACTCAATGATAAACATCAAACTCATTCTGGAGCCAATTCGGGAGCTTATTCTACAACAGTTGTGGAGGTTTAAGGCAATGTGGGTGGCCCGAGAGGAATGTGTGCGATTTATAGAACGTTGGTCGTCTAGAGGGTGTTATTCTTCGACTCAGGATAAGGTTATCGGAAACATAAACAATTGTCACATAGGGCTTATTAGTTGGAGTCGGGGTGCCTCCAGGAATCCTAAATGTAGAATAGTTAAGCTAGAAAAAAGGTTGAAGAAGGTTGGAGGGGAAACTTATCGGTGTAGGCAATGTTAGAAGAGAGAAAGTTACGACAGGAATTGGTGGACTTGATTCAGGGGGAGAAGATATGATGGAAACAATGACGGAAAGGGGGAGAAGATATGATGGAAACAATGACGGAAAACTATGTGGCTTAGGGAGGGGGATAGGAACACATTATTTTTCCATGCCAGGGCTACTTATAGGCATAATAAAATTTGGATTTTGAGATTGTGTGATGACATATGGAGGTGGTGTCAGGAGTGGAATAAGATTAAAGAGATCATATCGTCTCACTTTGAGGAGACGTTTGAGACTAAGAGTCCATCAAAGTTGGATATTGTTCAGCCAAGAATCAATGCGGATATGTAGGCATACTTGGAGGATGCCGTTTACACCCAAAGAGGTATCTACCACCTTGGACCTGGACACCAGATGTCTCCACTCAAATCCCCAGGCCCTACCGGCATGCCACCCTTGTTTTTTTGGTAATGATATTGTCAATTATTTAGTTGGGTATCTTAATCTTGGTATCAGTGTGTCAGCCATCAATTTTATCCATATAATACTACTTTCAAAATTAGTTACCTGAGTTAATGTTTCAATTTTACCCTATATGCTTGTGCAATGTGCTATATATATTTATCCATAAAACTCGAGCAAATAGAATAAAACCAATTCTTCCTAGCATTATGTTCCCTACCCAATTAGCCTTTATCTCGGGTTGGCTTATCACTGATAACGTTTTAATTGCTTTTTGGATAACCATTTTCTCAAATACAAAAGTCATGGTAAAGTGGGATTCACGCCCTTAAAAATTAATATTAGTAAGGTGTATGACAAAATTGAGTGGGGATTCCTGCATACTATGTTGTTCGAGTTTGGCTTCCTTTATAAATGTGTTAAGTTAATTATGGATTGTATCTCTATTGTGCCATTCTCCTTTATGCTGAATGGTTCGTGTATTGGTCAATTGTCCTTGAGATGAGGTGTGCGCCAAAAGGACCCCTTGTCTCCTTATTGTTGTTTTGCGCAGAAAGCTTGAGTTGCTTGATAAAAGAGGATGAGAGAGTTCATAATTACAGGGTATTGCGTTAATCAAGCACGGAGTGAAGGTTTCTTACTTACTCTTGCCGATGACACACTCATATGCTCAAGGAGTCTACAAAGGCAGTGACTTGTATCACAAGAGTACTAGAGACATTCGCCCAAGTGTCGGGAGAAGAAACAAGAAGAAGTCGGCCATAGTTTTTAGTTGGAACATTAGCTTAGCTGAGCAGCAATGGTTGGCAAATTTGCTTGGGGTTGGAAGAATTGAGAAGCATGATGCGCATATGAGACTATCATCACTAATGGAAAGATTAAAAAAAAAAAAATCCTTGTTTGCTTCTATCCACAATCGACTGTGGAATAGAATCAATGGGTTGTCAGAAAAAGCCTTGTCCTCAGCTAGGAAAGAGGTGTTTATAAAGTCTGTACTTCAATTAATTCCAACATATGGTATGTTAGTTTTTCGACTTTTAGACACCTTTGTAAGTAACATCAAATCCGTGCAATGTTTTTTGTGGAATAGCAAGGGATAGAGGTAGGCGTCGGTCGGATTAATATCGGGTTTGGGTACCCGAACTTGCTATCCAACTTTGGGTACCTGAAACCTTTTTTTTTTTTTTTTGCGAATGGATTTTTGTGCTTTGTTTTTATCCTACTATTTTTATTAGATTATATATAATATGGTACTAGTGTACTACATAAATGCTCCAATTCAATATATCCTAATTAAGTCTTTGCAATCAAATGCTATGCAAATTGTAATAGTTAATTCCAAACAAAATTAATGTTGTCAACAAGTACATTTTTCTCCAAGACAGATGAATGTTAATAATAGAGAATATGATTGAAATTGTAATACAAAACTAGTTCCGAATTTCTTCATAACTATCTTGCTTGAGATTATCTTCCATCTCCTCGGTATTTTTTTGCTTCTTTCTCAACCTCCATACAAATATGTATAACATTGTATTAGGCGTTGCATCTACCAGCTATAGGCTATCGGTAGTGCAACATACTAAGTACTATGAAATCACCTATGGCCTTTCCTTAACAATCTTAGCTTTTTACCTCTCACAATATTACTTGTTTATTAATAACTCTTAAAATAAAAAACTGTCAAAAAAATAATTCAAACACTTTTCATGTTAAATAAAGCTCCCTTTTAACAAGTTGACCCAATTGAAATTCAAAATTAACATGTAAGACTTTAATTACCTTGTACGATGTATCTCTTCATATTCATATATCAATGATTATTGAATCAATACCTAGCCTTGTCAATTTTGCAATTACATAGAAACTAATGAGATAAATCATTAGGTATAATTAGATAGAAATAAAAAGTTTAAAGTAAAAATAGAACATACATGTCTCGATCGTTTGAATTTCATATAAGTCCTCATCCACATTTATTGACTTGTTATTCGAGTAAAGCCAATTTTGAGTACAAATAAGAGCTTGAATAGTTTTGGAGATAAAGAACTCCTACATGCATCTAAAACACGCTCTTCAGTGCCAAACGCGACTTCTAAAGCAACTGTAGAAACTAGAACCACGAATATGTCACAAGCTACCTTGGACAAGATATGAAACCTTGGAGAATCGAATTTCCACCATTTCAATATGTCAAACTCTTTAGTATCATCCTCAAGATCCTCCCCCAAGTATCTCTTCAACTCTAACTTTACAGAATTTCCTTTTGCTCCCATCTTTGTTTCCTATATTAGTCTTTCAAATACGTCCCATGATCAAATGAAGTTGATGAAGAAGCACCACTTGATGAAATTGATGTAGAGATAAGAGGGCTCTCTGGAAGTCCATATATGTCACATTGATGAAGGAATCATGCTTTACTTTTTCTTTTATCATTGTATTCTTTGAAATATCACCGTATAATTTATCAAATGAAATTCAATGAAGTCCAATTTATGATGCAAATCAAGAATTACTGCATAATGTAAAATCATGTTCATTTTCTCAATTGATCCCCAATATTTGTCGAAATTTTCTTTCATCTTTTTTGGCATTGCCTCCAACTCAGCTATTTCAGCTCTCTCATGATCATTTTCACTATTCATCATCTATCTAAGAAGCATGTTTATAGAAGTCATTTCATGAAACATGACGTTAGATGTAAAATACAAAGAATCAGAAATGCACAATGTAAGACAATATAAATAACCCAAATTTTTCAACAATAATTTCACTTTATCCTAATGTTCGGACTTCAAAACCCCATCAGATGGTGTATTTGAAAGCTTATTAACATATCCAAAATCCATATCCTCATAAGCATCGAAAGCTCTTTGAAGGCACGTTGCCAACTCTAGTATCAAGTAGGCGGAATTCCACCTAGTAGGTAGATCAAGACTTAATAATTTGTTTGTTTCTAGTTTTTCAATCCCAACACACCCCACAAATGTTTTTTTACCCAACTGAGAATTCCAATTATACCTTATGGCTCCTCCAATGCAAGTTCTATTTGACTCCTCATCTTTTCTCTTTAAACCATCTTGCACAATAATATTGATAATATGTGTAACATCCCTCACATGTACATACTTCCCTCCTAAAATGCTTGTACCACAATTTTCAAACTTCTTTTGCAAGTACAAACTTGAGCTATCATTTGAGGAAGCATTATCTACAGTGACTGTAAAAATCCTGTTGATCTCCCAATCAAGCAAACATTTTTCAACACTTTTACCCACTTCTTCACTCTTATGCCTAGAAATCGAATAGAAGTTTAAGATTCCTTTTTGTAAATTCCAACCATCATCAATAAAATGTGCAGTAAGACACATACAATTCACTTTTTGAATAGATGTCCATGTGTCTGTGGTGATACTAACCCATCTGAGCGTGATTTCTTATGAAAGATTTCAACTTCACCCTTTCATTCACATACATATTAAAAATGTCTTTAGTTGTGGTCTTTCGTGATGGAATAAACAATACAGGACACGTAATATACACAAAATGCTTAAAATCTAGATTTTCAATTGTTTTAAATGGAAGCTCATCCACAATTAACCAATGGCAAAACGCCTGCTTTGTTTTATCTTGGTTAAATTTCCAAGGAACATGCACATGTCCTTGAGATGATTGAAATGTCTTTCAGGTTTGACTTGTTGCAAACTTCATATGGTTTCTTTTTGCAACAATCAAAATAATTTTTAAGAGGTTTGGTTTCGTGCGCTTTTGGGTTGGCTTTAATTATTGCTACACAATACTTGCACTTACCTTTTTGAATTTTATCAATTTCACATATGAACTTTTAAAATGGATCCAATATGGTGACCTAGAAGAGATTTCTTTCCTACTTTTTCTAGATTCGGGAACACACTACTAGAAAAAAGGCTTTTAGCCACGGATTTGGCAAAAAATCCGTGGCCAAGGAGATTAGCCACAGATTAGCCACGGATTTTTTCCGTGGCTAAAAGTGGCGTGGCTAATCTTCGCCACGACTTTTTAGCCACGGCAAAGCCGTGGCCAATTTTGGCCACTTTTTTGTTGGCCTGGCCGTGGCTAATCCGTGGCCACTGAAAAAAAAAAACAAAAGCTAATCAGACCGTACCCGCAACCCTACCCGCATCCCAACCCGCGCCCGCGCCCGAAACCTGTACCCGCGTCCCCCGAGCTTTTTTTTTTTGCGCTCAAGGAGATTCGAACACGGGACATCAACGTTGCGCCAAAGGAAATCTTTGGTTATGGATTGATTTTTTTTATACTTAAACTATATTTTACAATATTTTAAACTTAAATTATCTAATAAATTTCATTAGTATTATCAATTTTTGTAATTTTATTGTAGTAATTTTTATAAATTATTAACCAATTATTTTTTTAAAATTAAAGATATTTACCTACGACTTTATCATTCAATATTCAATTTTTCTTTTTATGACAAATATTTAATAAATTAATACATCAAAAACAAAAATTATAACAAAAATCTATTTATATAATTATATTTAGATAATAGCAACTTTAATTCGTAATCATTTGCCAATATATTCGTATATGTGTGGTATTATATATATATATATGTCAAGTATACATATCATATATATATATATCAATATATGTATCTATTTTAAATATGTCCAAGTGTATATTTATCAATATATATATATATATATATAAATGTCCAAGTATATATATGTCCAAGTATATATAGATAATTTAAATTTAGATAATTAAAATATCAATAACAAAAATTTATATATGTGTGGTATTAGATATATATATATATGTCAAGTATACATATCATATATATATATATATCAATATATGTATCTATTTTAAATATGTTCAAGTATATATGTATCAATATATATATATATAAATGTCCAAGTATATATATATATGTCCAAGTATATATAGATAATTTAAATTTAGATAATTAAAATATCAATAACAAAAATTTATATATGTGTGGTATTATATATATATATGTCAAGTATACATATCATATATATATATATATATATCAATATATGTATCTATTTTAAAGATGTCCAAGCATATATGTATCAATATATATATATATATATATATATATATAAATGTCCAAGTTTATACCATAAACGACAGGACCCGACTCTTGCACTGGGATATTTTACAAACATATTATGAATCTGTCGTTGTTCTTTTAGGAAAATTTTTACAAAGACATTTCTAGACCTGTCTTTGGTATCCAGTCTTCATCCAAACAGCCCTAAACGCCTTCCCATGGCTTCAGCGGGCACAACAGGACATACACTCAAATACCAAGACTGTATCTAGAACACTCAAACCTTAAAAACAAGACTGATTCATAATTTTAAACCCAATACAAGAAAGGTTGCAAGAAGATTATGTTACCATAACCCTAACCATTGTCATGATCTAGCTTCAATATTTTTTAACATACTACGCACTTAGCCACACATAGTCATTAAACTATGAACATAAAATTAAAATAAAGTAATTAAAGAAGGGCGTACCAAGAGTTTACAGGTACAGATCTGGATTTCTTAGAAACCTCTTTATTTTTTGAACAGTATCGATTACAAGGAGGCAGTAGAGATAGTACACAATAAGAAACAGGAGGAAAAATATGAACATATAAAAACTGAAATGAGAAAAGGATTCGGATGCCTAACAAACTAAACAACATCTCCTTTTATAGGAGGAAAACAACAAAAACAAACAAAACCAAAACAGTAGATTAAATTATTACAAAAGTTGATTAAAACTAAAAGTAAACAATTGATTGTCCTTGAGCATCTGAGTACAGTGATTGGAGGCGCACTTATTGTCCTTGAGATCATCTTGGAACAGTTAAATGGCAGACCAATATTATCAGTCTTCAAAATCTTATCGTCTTTTGAACTTATCGTTGGGCAGACGAATCTTTATTTCGTCAAAAAGAGGAACAGTAGGTTGTCGGCTAATCAACTTAAGCATCTTCAACAGGAACTCCAATTATGGAACACACAGGAACTGGAAATTATTTTTGAATGACGTCATTGCTTACATCAAGGGCTTTTTACCTTGTGACTTGTCGATTAAAGCAATCATGGCATCAATCTGAATCTCAGATTCCTCAGCATAAGGATCCTGGGATTCACCAGCAAGAACTTCCTCTTTGGATGATGAGGACATCGATGCCAAGTCTTCAGTATCAAGATCATAATCTAAATTATCTTTTAATTCTTTTTGAACTTGGGAGAGGTATTCATTAACAATCTCCTTTTGCTCTTCTTTAGTCATGGGACCAGACTTCTTCATTCTATGTTCTTTCAGAATGTCTTGCAGAGTTACTGGACCACGCTGATTAGTTTGTTTCTGATATTCATGAATCTTCATCTTAATGAGATTGAGAGTTTCTTGACCATGTAAGGCTCTGGTTTTTGGGTCTAACATTATTAGACGTTTCCAAAAAGAGGTAAAATAAATACGGTTAAGACAAGGAAGGTGTTCATTGGTATAACCAATCTGAGGTTCCCAACGCCAAATCCATGGAATTGAGAATTCAATAAAGAAGTGAAAGGAACTTATTCCTTCAGGCCACAGTTTTAACTGTTTGGATTTTTGGACAAGAGGGGAATGAATTACCCATGCTGAATAAAGGGTTTTGAAAAGGTCAGGGAGGACATTGATGGAAGGACCAAATGTTATCCACCATTTAAGAAACCAAGAGGGGAGGTTATCAGATTTTAATGTTGGGCATGTTTTAAACATCCAAGTATGTTTCTTTCTTGAATTTTCATAAAGAAACATTTCATAAAAGCATTTATGTAATCCCAGTAATTATACTTGATCACGAGTTTTAACTCTGGACTATAGAATTCTCTTTCTTGGAAGGTACTTATACCCCATTCCTCTGCAGACAGTATCTGCTTAATGATAGCCTTAGTATAGACATAATATGCCATCGATCCCGTAGGATACGAATGATAAATTTGGACAGTACCAGATTTAATGAGTATTAACTCATATATTATTCTTGTTTTATCAGACTCACAAGGAAAAGACCTTGTATCCAAATACCGAGACATTATGTGGTAAGGATCTGTATGTATTAACAAATCTTTCTGTTCTATTAAGAACATAATATCTTTATGATCCATTAAAGTATAAGGCAGAGGTTCCATATCTTCATATACCTCTAGATTTTTTTAATTTTTCAGCATATGATGATGAGGATTTACCTTCATGAGTGGAACTTGATTCCATGGGAGGAAAATGTTCCTGATATTGTGTCCTATTTCCCATCTGGTTTACCAGATTGGTACGTCCACGTCTCCTACGGTTATTACCATATCTGTAAGGTTGAGTTTCTCTTGGAAACATTATTCCTGATACATCAAAGGTTAAGCAATATAAGAAGTATTTATTATTCTAGCAGTAATCCTTTGTTGGACTTTTAATTCCTGTAATTCAAGCATATGTTGATGATAAAGTGGGTGAGAAGTAGGAAAACAAGAGAACCACTCATTAAGTCTCTTAATCTGTAAATCAATCTTTTTAGCTTTTTGAACCAAATAATGAGGATAAGGTTTTGAATCACGAAAATGTTCACGAACATTTCTTAATTTAAAAAGATTAATATCACTTTCATTAATAAGTCCTAATCTATTAAGATAATTTTGGAAATTTATTTCCCATCCTGCTTTCTCTTCATCAGAGAAATTTCGCAATTTATTTTGAATCATCATTCTCTATAGGATTGGACCATCCATCTGTTAAGAAGGAGTATGTAAATAAGTTTTTTCAACAATTTCTATCTCTTTAATAGCATCAAAATTATGTTGAATATTTCCATTAATATCTTTAATATCATCAGAAGTTAAATACATTCTTTTAAGAATATCTTTGCAAAATGAAATATTATCATAGTATTCTTGCTTTAAATTATAAAGACGTTTTAAGTAATCAAACTCTTTTTCATCAGGTGCTTGATACACACTGGGATTTGTAAAGATGGTTGCCATCTGCAAATTATTAAATTATGCATTTAGCAATTTGTTTGGCCAAATAATTTTTTACGCTAAAATAAACTTCATATTGATAAATTAAAAACTTTTTATCATGATATAACAATGATCTGGGACTATCAAGATAATGATTTTGTATTAACACAAGCTTAATCAAATTATAAATCTTAGTAGCATGTTTATGATCTTGAATAAGCATCTTAATGCCTTTTTCTTGTATGTGAACAAATCTGAAATTATCAGAATGATAATATAAAGCTCTGTAAATAAGACGATCAAAATCAGTCATTATTTTAAAACACGATTCATTATTCTTATTGAAACACTTACAATATTGAGAAGTACTCATGACAAATAAAAGTAGGAAGACTTACAACCTAATTAAGCAATACACTTTTTATTGATATCGTCATCAATAAAATCTTTCATAACCTGCAGGTAAGGTAGATAATTCTTACAGAAAGTCTTATCATGTTCCCTAAGTTTAACTCTAGGGGAGTCATCATGAGAAAGATAATATCCTGTTTCAAGACAATCTTCCACATGTTTAATGAGTTTTCCTAAATGCCTTGATCTACCAACTATATTGGCAATTCCTCTACGTTTAATAGTATAAAATCTTAAAGGTTGATTATAAAGATGTTCATAAACATCCCTTTCATGAGTTGTCATGATACAAATCCTAGGGATAGTTATCCTAGGAACAAGTCTTGTTCTGGGAGGCATTATCTTGTAAAAATTCACGAGTTAAAAAGTCAGGGAGACTATTCTCTTTACCCTTTTTATAATTTATTTCAAAATCAAATGGGGCAAGGTGTGACTGCCATCTAGCATACATGGCTTTACTTACATCATGTTTGAAATCTTTATCAAACATAAACTTAGCAGATTGACAATCAGTAAACACAATAAAAGGCTTATTGTATAAATCATCTTGAAATTTTAATATACATTTAACTATTGCTAAGACCTCTTTGGCAATAGTAGCATAATTCTTTTGACTATTATTCCATTTTCCTAAGTAATATCTAATTAATTGTTTAGATTTATCTAAAGGGGAAATTTGACTTAAAATCCCTCCATAACTTATATCACTAGCATCAGTTTCAATTATTTTACTCCAGTTAGGATTAGCTAACATAAGACAAGGTAAATGACTAACCTTATGTTTAATAGTTTTAACAGCTTGAGTATGGGCTATACTCCAAGGCTTAGGTACTTTCTTAAGTCTTTCGTACAGTATTGCTGTATCCTGGGAAAGATTCTTATAACATGGTGATATGTAATTTAAACTACCAAGGAATCTTTGAAGTTGGGTTTTATCCTTGATTTCATCCAGAAATTTTGAAGAAAATTCAATACTTCTATTTATAGGAATTATTTTATCTTTTTCGATATGATGTCCAAGAAATCTTATTCTAGTTTGAAATAATAACATCTTAGGTTTAGAAATTACTAAACCATTTTGAATTAAATCAGAAACTTTTAATTAATAATTCAAGAAATTGAGATGTTAAAGTTAGAGATTAAATCTTTAAAGGACAACAATATTCAGATACATAATAGATTGTTTAAACTAGAAAAAGGAAAACAAATTCTTACTTCTTATAATCAAGAAGATGAAGATGAAGATGAAACCCCAGATAATATAGAATATACTAATTTTCTGGCTACTCTTGATATTGTAACCTCTCAGAAATGGTATATAAAAATTACCTTGTTAATTGATAATCAATTTGTGAAAAATTTAACTGCTCTGGTAGACAGTGGTGCAGATTTAAATTGTATTCAAGAATGTATAATTCCTACCAGGTATTTTCATAAAACCTCACATAACTTAAGTTCTGTAGATGGTAATAAGTTAGATATAAGTTATAAACTTCCTAAAGCTTATATTTGTCAAAATAAAGTTTGTATACCTACTAGTTTTTTATTAATTAAAAATATGACTAATCAAGTAATACTTGGTACTCCTTTTATTCAAAAATTATTTTCCTTAAAACATATAGATACTAATGGATTTATTGGAACCTTTGAAAATAAAGATATTCATTTTAATTTTATAACTGAACCCCAAACAAGATTATTAAATGAAATACAAGATTTAATAATGAAAAAATCTAATCAAATAAATTTTTTAAAAGAAGAAATAAATATTTCAACTATAGAAACTTATTTACAGAATCCTAAGTTAAAAAACAAAGTTAAACTTATTGAAAATAATTTTTCATTAACTATTTGTAATGATCATCCTAATGCATTTTGGGATCGTAAAAAACATATTGTTTCTTTACCTTATGAAGATAATTTTTCAGAAAATAATATTCCGACTAATTCTCGACCTTGTCAAATGAATAAAGAATATTTAGAACTTTGTAAAACAGAGATAAAATCTTTATTAGATAAAAAATTAATTAAACATTCTAAGTCACCATGGTCATGTACTGAATTTTATGTTAATAAACATGCTGAACAAGAACGTGGTGTTCCTAGACTTGTAATTAATTATAAACCTTTAAATAAAGTTCTAAAATGGATAAGATATCCAATTACTAATAAAAAAGATTTGCTTGATAGATTATATAATGCTAATCTATTTTCTAAATTTGATTTAAAATCAGGATATTGGCAAATTCAAATTTTTGAACAAGATCAATATAAAACTGCTTTTAATGTTCCTATTGGACAATATGAATGGAAAGTAATGCCTTTTGGTTTAAAAAATGCTCATTCGGAATTTCAAAAAATAATGAATGATATTTTTATTCCATATACTGATTTCATAATTGTCTATATTGATGATATTTTGGTATTTTCCAAAACCATTGAATTACATTTTAAACATTTAGATATTTTTAAGAAAATCATTATTCAAAATGGTTTAGTAATTTCTAAACCTAAGATGTTATTATTTCAAACTAGAATAAGATTTCTTGGACATCATATCGAAAAAGATAAAATAATTCCTATAAATAGAAGTATTGAATTTTCTTCAAAATTTCTGGATGAAATCAAGGATAAAACCCAACTTCAAAGATTCCTTGGTAGTTTAAATTACATATCACCATATTATAAGAATCTTTCCCAGGATACAGCAATACTGTACGAAAGACTTAAGAAAGTACCTAAGCCTTGGAGTATAGCCCATACTCAAGCTGTTAAAACTATTAAACATAAGGTTAGTCATTTACCTTGTCTTATGTTAGCTAATCCTAACTGGAGTAAAATAATTGAAACTGATGCTAGTGATATAGGTTATGGAGGGATTTTAAGTCAAATTTCCCCTTTAGATAAATCTAAACAATTAATTAGATATTACTCAGGAAAATGGAATAATAGTCAAAAGAATTATGCTACTATTGCCAAAGAGGTCTTAGCAATAGTTAAATGTATATTAAAATTTCAAGATGATTTATACAATAAGCCTTTTATTGTGTTTACTGATTGTCAATCTGCTAAGTTTATGTTTGATAAAGATTTCAAACATGATGTAAGTAAAGCCATGTATGCTAGATGGCAGTCACACCTTGCCCCATTTGATTTTGAAATAAATTATAAAAAGGGTAAAGAGAATAGTCTCCCTGACTTTTTAACTCGTGAATTTTTACAAGATAATGCCTCCCAGAACAAGACTTGTTCCTAGGATAACTATCCCTAGGATTTGTATCATGACAACTCATGAAAGGGATGTTTATGAACATCTTTATAATCAACCTTTAAGATTTTATACTATTAAACGTAGAGGAATTGCCAATATAGTTGGTAGATCAAGGCATTTAGGAAAACTCATTAAACATGTGGAAGATTGTCTTGAAACAGGATATTATCTTTCTCATGATGACTCCCCTAGAGTTAAACTTAGGGAACATGATAAGACTTTCTGTAAGAATTATCTACCTTACCTGCAGGTTATGAAAGATTTTATTGATGACGATATCAATAAAAAGTGTATTGCTTAATTAGGTTGTAAGTCTTCCTACTTTTATTTGTCATGAGTACTTCTCAATATTGTAAGTGTTTCAATAAGAATAATGAATCGTGTTTTAAAATAATGACTGATTTTGATCGTCTTATTTACAGAGCTTTATATTATCATTCTGATAATTTCAGATTTGTTCACATACAAGAAAAAGGCATTAAGATGCTTATTCAAGATCATAAACATGCTACTAAGATTTATAATTTGATTAAGCTTGTGTTAATACAAAATCATTATCTTGATAGTCCCAGATCATTGTTATATCATGATAAAAAGTTTTTAATTTATCAATATGAAGTTTATTTTAGCGTAAAAAATTATTTGGCCAAACAAATTGCTAAATGCATAATTTAATAATTTGCAGATGGCAACCATCTTTACAAATCCCAGTGTGTATCAAGCACCTGATGAAAAAGAGTTTGATTACTTAAAACGTCTTTATAATTTAAAGCAAGAATACTATGATAATATTTCATTTTGCAAAGATATTCTTAAAAGAATGTATTTAACTTCTGATGATATTGAAGATATTAATGGAAATATTCAACATAATTTTGATGCTATTAAAGAGATAGAAATTGTTGAAAAAACTTATTTACATACTCCTTCTTAACAGATGGATGGTCCAATCCTATAGAGAATGATGATTCAAAATAAATTGCGAAATTTCTCTGATGAAGAGAAAGCAGGATGGGAAATAAATTTCCAAAATTATCTTAATAGATTAGGACTTATTAATGAAAGTGATATTAATCTTTTTAAATTAAGAAATGTTCGTGAACATTTTCGTGATTCAAAACCTTATCCTCATTATTTGGTTCAAAAAGCTAAAAAGATTGATTTACAGATTAAGAGACTTAATGAGTGGTTCTCTTGTTTTCCTACTTCTCACCCACTTTATCATCAACATATGCTTGAATTACAGGAATTAAAAGTCCAACAAAGGATTACTGCTAGAATAATAAATACTTCTTATATTGCTTAACCTTTGATGTATCAGGAATAATGTTTCCAAGAGAAACTCAACCTTACAGATATGGTAATAACCGTAGGAGACGTGGACGTACCAATCTGGTAAACCAGATGGGAAATAGGACACAATATCAGGAACATTTTCCTCCCATGGAATCAAGTTCCACTCATGAAGGTAAATCCTCATCATCATATGCTGAAAAATTAAAAAAATCTAGAGGTATATGAAGATATGGAACCTCTGCCTTATACTTTAATGGATCATAAAGATATTATGTTCTTAATAGAACAGAAAGATTTGTTAATACATACAGATCCTTACCACATAATGTCTCGGTATTTGGATACAAGGTCTTTTCCTTGTGAGTCTGATAAAACAAGAATAATATATGAGTTAATACTCATTAAATCTGGTACTGTCCAAATTTATCATTCGTATCCTACGGGATCGATGGCATATTATGTCTATACTAAGGCTATCATTAAGCAGATACTGTCTGCAGAGGAATGGGGTATAAGTACCTTCCAAGAAAGAGAATTCTATAGTCCAGAGTTAAAACTCGTGATCAAGTATAATTACTGGGATTACATAAATGCTTTTATGAAATGTTTCTTTTATGAAAATTCAAGAAAGAAACATACTTGGATGTTTAAAACATGCCCAACATTAAAATCTGATAACCTCCCCTCTTGGTTTCTTAAATGGTGGATAACATTTGGTCCTTCCATCAATGTCCTCCCTGACCTTTTCAAAACCCTTTATTCAGCATGGGTAATTCATTCCCCTCTTGTCCAAAAATCCAAACAGTTAAAACTGTGGCCTGAAGGAATAAGTTCCTTTCACTTCTTTATTGAATTCTCAATTCCATGGATTTGGCGTTGGGAACCTCAGATTGGTTATACCAATGAACACCTTCCTTGTCTTAACTGTATTTATTTTACCTCTTTTTGGAAACGTCTAATAATGTTAGACCCAAAAACCAGAGCCTTACATGGTCAAGAAACTCTCAATCTCATTAAGATGAAGATTCATGAATATCAGAAACAAACTAATCAGCGTGGTCCAGTAACTCTGCAAGACATTCTGAAAGAACATAGAATGAAGAAGTCTGGTCCCATGACTAAAGAAGAGCAAAAGGAGATTGTTAATGAATACCTCTCCCAAGTTCAAAAAGAATTAAAAGATAATTTAGATTATGATCTTGATACTGAAGACTTGGCATCGATGTCCTCATCATCCAAAGAGGAAGTTCTTGCTGGTGAATCCCAGGATCCTTATGCTGAGGAATCTGAGATTCAGATTGATGCCATGATTGCTTTAATCGACAAGTCACAAGGTAAAAACCCCTTGATGTAAGCAATGACGTCATTCAAAAATAATTTCCAATTCCTGTGTGTTCCATAATTGGAGTTCCTGTTGAAGATGCTTAAGTTGATTAGCCGACAACCTACTGTTCCTCTTTTTGACGAAATAAAGATTCGTCTGCCCAACGATAAGTTCAAAGGACGATAAGATTTTGAAGACTGATAATATTGGTCTGCCATTTAACTGTTCCAAGATGATCTCAAGGACAATAAGTGCGCCTCCAATCACTGTACTCAGATGCTCAAGGACAATCAATTGTTTACTTTTAGTTTTAATCAACTTTTGTAATAATTTAATCTACTGTTTTGGTTTTGTTTGTTTTTGTTGTTTTCCTCCTATAAAAGGAGATGTTGTTTAGTTTGTTAGGCATCCGAATCCTTTTCTCATTTCAGTTTTTATATGTTCATATTTTTCCTCCTGTTTCTTATTGTGTACTATCTCTACTGCCTCCTTGTAATCGATACTGTTCAAAAAATAAAGAGGTTTCTAAGAAATCCAGATCTGTACCTGTAAACTCTTGGTACGCCCTTCTTTAATTACTTTATTTTAATTTTATGTTCATAGTTTAATGACTATGTGTGGCTAAGTGCGTAGTATGTTAAAAAATATTGAAGCCAGATCATGACAATGGTTAGGGTTATGGTAACATAATCTTCTTGCAACCTTTCTTGTATTGGGTTTAAAATTATGAATCAGTCTTGTTTTTAAGGTTTGAGTGTTCTAGATACAGTCTTGGTATTCGAGTGTATGTCCTGTTGTGCCCACTGAAGCCATGGGAAGGCGTTTAGGGCTGTTTGGATGAAGACTGGATACCAAAGACAGGTCTAGAAATGTCTTTGTAAAAATTTTCCTAAAAGAACAACGATAGATTCATAATATGTTTGTAAAATATCCCAGTGCAAGAGTCGGGTCCTGTCGTTTATGATATGTCCAATATCTTCGTTTATGTGTGGTATTATATATATATATATGTCAAGTATACATATCATATATATATATATATATCAATATATGTATCATATATATATTCGTGTATACATATCATATATATATATATATATCAATATATGTATCTATTTTAAATATGTCCAAGTATATATGTATGAATATATATATATATATATATATATATAAATGTCCAAGTATATATATATATATATATGTCCAAGTATATATAGATAATTTAAATTTAGATAATTAAAATATCAATAACAAAAATTTAGATAATTAAAATGTCAAAAAAAAAAAAAAATTAGCCACGGATTGGCCACGGCTAGGCCGTGGCTAATTTTTTTTTTTCATTTTTTTTATTTTTTGCACCACATATGAATTTATATATATATATATATATATATTGATACATATATAAAATTATTTTGATACATATATATGTGTATATATATGTATCAATATATGTGTATATATACGTCCAAGTATATATATATCATATAAATACATATATCAATATATATATGTCAATGTGTATCTTATATATATTAATATATTATATGTAAATTCTAATCCTCTATATATAGTCTATATGATATAATTATATATCTATATATAACATATCTAATATATGTTAGCAATGTGGAGTACGTGTATATCGATCATATATATATATATATATATATCTAATCATATGTACTATATATGATCAATCATCTATATGAAATAAGCATATATTAGTATATTATATATCTAATATATGTTATATATGTACTTATATATCTAATATATATACATCTAATTATACATAAATATACATATATATAAGTATATCTAATCTTGTACGTATGTAATATATCGAATCATTTATTATATATATCAATATATATAATATACATATATTACTTAAGTATAGCAAAAATTAATTATTAAACAAAAAGTTAAAGTGGTGTAGGAGTTTAATACTCTAACTTCAATTAACATGTCAAGAGTTCAAACCATAACTGGTGCAAAAAAAAAAAAAAAAAAATTGTCCAGGAATTTTTAGCCACGGATTAGCCACGGTCTGGCCGTGGCTAAACCGTGGCTAAAAATTGGGGCCAAATTTCGCGCTAATTTTAGCCACCAAAAATAGCCACGGATTGGTCGTGGCTAAATTAGCCACGGTCAGGCCGTGGCCAATCCGTGGCTAATTATTTTTTTTAATTTTTTTTTAAATCGTGGCTAATCCGTGGCTAATAGCCACGGATTAGCCACGGATTTTTTTCGTGGCTAATTTGTGTTTTTCTAGTAGTGACAACCTGTTTTTCACCACCATCAATATTAAAATCATCTCTCATACTATCAAGTCCACAATGAATTGGAACATTGTCAATTTGAGGGTGATAATCATTGACCTCATCTCTCAGTTGATGTCCCTTTGAACCTCCACTTTCGTAGGAATCATCACACGAGCTTGACAACTTTAAAAGAAGCTACAAATAAAAGAGTAATGAATAGGTTAGCACTTCTAACCCACAAAACCATGTTTAAGTCCAAACACCAAAAAATCTTCTCTAATTACACAAACACCCTATAATATACATGGATTGGAAATGCTAAAGTATTTTTTTTCATAAACACATATGTATCTAGAAAATCTATATCATCTGGGAATCATGAGAATGAATTTGATTATGTTACAGAATCACAAGGGAACAATGATGGAACTTGGAGAAGGGCTTTGTAAGTTGACAAAAATGAATTTGCTTATGTTAACTGCCGATTTCTTGTGAACAAGAGAGACCTCCTTCTTCATTGGATCTATCAGACCCTCTAATTCCTAATAATTTATTCATTGTGCCTTAAGAAGTGAGTATGGCATAACCCCATACAACCTTAAATACTCTCTAAATAATGTTATCTTATCAATTTTCCATGTTAAATGCATATAAAGTAAGCCATAAATTTAAGAATATACATGAAGCCTAATTAATCTTGTGCAATTAATCAACTAATTATCATAATTTCAAGTTCTAACTTTTTTTTTTCGGGTGGACCTATATGGCTTAGGCACGTATATATGCTCCAAGAAAAACTGCAACAAAAAATTAGCAACCAATTTTGAGAATTTTCATTAGTTGCTAGGGAGAAATCTTACGTTCATCATTTTCCCCTTCAGAAATGGTTTTAAAAATAAAAACAATCTCAACAAACAATATTTAGCCTAAAGCTTTCCTCTGAATTTAAAGAGACACTACATAAGAGACAAGAGTCAAACAAATTAAGCTGCACCTACAACCAAATTCTCCTTCTTAAAAATCATTCATCAATGAAAGAACAAATTTGCCCTAACAAGCCATAAATCCATGAAAAAGAGAGAAAAGAATTACAAGATATCGTCATCCCTTTTCTTTTTAGCAGAAACCCATGAAGGACTACCAACAAATAACACCAGAAACAAGAACGAAGCACAATTATTCACCATGAAAAACTAAGAAAGTAGAGGGCAAAATACTAAAAAAAATCCCAGCTATTTTCATATCCTCAAAAAACTTCACAAAATTTTGAAAGCATAGCATGAAAAACACCTTGCGAATAGGGGTTTTCCTAGGGATTGGTTAACGCGGGGTTTTTGAGGAATTGGCGGTGGCAGAGCGCTGATGAGGTGGTTGGAGAAGAGCCATGGTGTTGGTGGAGTGATCAAAGTTTGGTGGAACCGTGGAAATTCGGGAGTGGAAGGAAAATCGAGTATCAGAATTTTGCCCTAGACACGAAATATTGGGTACCCAATAAGAAATTTGGATAATTATTATTTCACCCAAAACCTGACCCTAGAATTAGCCACATGATCAGGTACTCGACCTGAAGTAAAAATATAAAAAGTACTCGATCCGAAGTAGAAATATAAAAAATACTCGACCCGATCATTTTGAGTAATACGACCTAAACGCCCACCCCTAGCAAATGAGAAAAGAATATACATTGGCTTTCATGTAATGAATTGTATTGAGGTAAAATAGATGGTGGTTTGGGCTTTCAAGACTTGAGGCCTTAAATGCGACTCTCTTAGCTAAACAAGTTTGGAGATTGCTATAGTTTTTGGATAGTTTAGTGGCACAACTTTTGAAGGGAAGATACTATCCAAACGGTGGCTTCTTGAGTGCTAGGCTTGGGTTTCAGCCTTTCTTTACATGGAAAAGCATTTGGGAGATGCAAAAGGTTGTTGTCATGGGATCACAATGGCGTATTGGGCGTGGTTCAAATTTAAACATTTGGGAAGACCATTGGATTGATAGGCCCTCCACTTTTAGACTTATCACTCCAAGGCCGGAGGGTTGCTTAATCTGGCAATGAGCTAGTTGATCAAAGATGACATAGGGTAGTGGGATAAATAGGTCATAGAGTTGTTGTTCTAGCTGGAAGATGTAATCAGGATTTTAGCAAACCTATTGGGACGAAAGGGGCAAGAGGATAAATTGATGTGGCATTTTACTAAGGATGCCAGCTATTTTGTCAAAAGTGCCTAACACATGATAATGTCATCACAAGGATAGGGGTCTTCATCGACTGGAGCAAGAGATTAGGGGTTTGCCCTAGTTCTACCCAAAATTTGAGTGTTGGCATGGCGGATTCATAGAGATATCCTCCTAAGCATGAAGAATTTGTGCAAACAAAATTGTTAGGGAGGACTTGGTGTGTCCTTCGTGTAGCAAACTAGAGGAAGACAATTTGCATACCATCAAGTTGTGTAGTTTTACTAGTCACGTTTGGGCTTTAAGCAATATTTTGCAGAGTAGACTTAATGGGGCAGAAAGTAGCAATGAGTTTTGGTTTGAGAAAACTTTAACTCAACTTGACAAGAGGGAAGGGGGTCAGTTTCTGTGTTTTTTGTGGATTCTTTGGTGGAACAGGAATCATGGCGTCCATGAAAAGGTATCTATGTCTATGGGCAAGCTTGCAACTTTCGCGAAAAGTTACTTTCAAGTGGCGTAAGCGGTAGCTAGAGCACCTGTGCAATTGCATTTGTCAACTACATAGAAAGCCCCATGGCTCGGGTTCATCAAATTGAACTTTGATGGAGTGTTGTTTGCTGCATCGAATGAAGCAGGCCTCAAGGTGGTGGCAAGAGATGAGAGGGGCACAATGGTTGGGTGGCGGACCAAGCAAGTGCCTAATGTGGGGAAGCGCTCCATGCAGAAGTGCTTATTGTTCGTGATGTGTTGTAGTTTGTGCATAAGTGCAATTGGAACTCGATCGTGCTAGAGGGCAACTACAAGGGATTAATGAATGTGTTAGCGCCAAGTAGGAGGATACCTCATGGTTAGGCAATTTGATTTTTGATATTAGAGAGTTATTCATGTTGTTCCATTCTGTGTTAGTTTCCCACGTCTGTTGGGAAGGCAATAGAGTTGCATGTTTACTAGGTAGGAACGTGATGCCTTCTTCCGAGGGATCAACAAATATTCTTGCACTAGTTGATGTAGTTGTAATGAACGGTTTGATTAGTGAATAATATGGTTTTCCTATCGGAAAAAAGACTCGTGCTATGCACAAAACATATAAAAGATTGTATTACATCAAAATTAAACAAAGTATATAAATAAAAACTTAATTTGGCTTTCATTATTCAATAGAAATGATCATTTTAATTAAATATATGATAAAATTGTAATTAATTTAGTTTATATAGTTTAATATATACTAATTGTTCAAGCCTTTATTGTCTTAAAAATAAGTGTTATTTATGTTAAAATTATCTCACTATTTTGAAAATTATAATATATAAAATTTACATGAGATTTCATGTGTTATGTGCATTAGCAATATAGAGTTATGTGTATCTAAAAATCATTTGCACTATATAGGCTATAATTAAAAGTTGCATCATTTGCTTATAAATATCTACTCATTATGGCAGATCATCTAAAACGGAGTATGAGTTTGAAATAGTTAAGTATAACATGAACAAAACCTTACAATAAATTTAAATTTTGTATTTCTCCATGCGGTTGTTTTTTTTTTTCCCCTCCAAAATAGAAAGGAATGCTAGAAGTTAGAAGCAAGCCTAGAAGCTAGAAGCAAACTTTTAACTTTTTTTATAAATTTTGGCTGCTTCCACTTGAAAACATTCCAAACTTTGACTGTTGATAAATTTTCTCAAAATATCTAAAATTAAGGGCTCTAAAATAAAAGTTTAAGACTTTGCAAAAACCTGGGTTTTTTTTTTCAATTTTTTTTTCTAATTGAGTCTAGGGTTTTTTTTTTTTTAATTTTTTATGAATATCGTAAACACATAACTCCACTGCTTGCGAAGCCAACGATAAGAATGGTTTTAAAGTGAAAGATCAATTCGTCCCATATTTAAGCATCAATTAGCTTAGGCGTGACATTTCATAATAGAGTTCAAAAAGGTAAAAGCTTTGCGTGTAGTTCATTTTTGTTGTCAAAAGCTAAAAGCCTAAATATCACAACAAAAACCAAAAAAAAAAAAAAAGAAAAGAAGCCTAAAATCCTTAATGTTTAGTTTCATTTTTGTTCTTGAAGGCTAAAAGCCTAAATATCACCAAAAAAAAAATAAAAAATCAAAGGGTGTCACCATTTTTTTAAGTGAAGGAAAATTATTATTTCAAGAGGTTATCACAATGGTACAAAAAATCATTTTGAAAATGAAGCCTCAAATTAGAATGTCTAAAGCAAATAAAAGTGATAAATTTTGGGATTGAGGAAGTATGAGTAAAATCATATTTAATTGTACATTTATAAGCACCTTGGATAATGGAATGTTGTTATGTTTTTCAAATTGTCATAAAAAAATAAATGAATCACAAAAAGATGAGGCAAGAAGATTGACAACCCGAAAGTCTCATATTAATATTCAATAGCATTTTGCACATGTAAAAGGAAGACTCCCTTCGTTATCACGAAGGAAAATACTACAATCAAAACAAATAACAACAAAGCACAAAAATATGAATAAAAAAGAATAAAAAACTTAGTATTACAATAGGGATACTAAAAAGAAATATGATAAGACCAAATGCAAGTAATATATAGATAAAACTTTTATGATATAAATGACATTATCAAAATAAAAGGAAAAAAGGGAAATCAAATGAAAAATTACAAATCAGAATATATTCTTTTGAAATAGAATATTAATAGTCAAATGCAAAACTAACAAATGAAAAATCAAATCCGCATCAATGATGAAAATCAACTCAGCTAGAAAAAGAAATGGAAACTGAACAAAAGAAGGTGACGACTTTAATTAAGAAACTAAAAGGAAAACATGCAACACAAAAAACAGATCAATTTAGAATCATTGAATAAGTTTATTTAAAGTTGAACTATGGATTGTTGATTTTATAATGAATGACGTGGAAGATAGCTTATACGAATTGCACGGAAAGCACATGAGAGTTCATTTTTCTCTTTCCTTTTTGAGGGGGATGGCATATTTTATCATCATTATCAAAATTTAATATTCAAATTAAGAAAATACTTCACGAATATTTCCATTTAAAGAAGACAGAGGCGCACTCGCAGAATTCCGAACAATAACTTCAAAACCCACCTCGGCTTGCTTGAAGATGTAACGCCACCAAACTTCATTTTGATAGACACTAGGATATGTGGGGGGGGGGGGGGGGGGGGGGTTCCAACATATATACATTATTGGACCTTTTGAATAACAGTCAAGAAGATCTTACGAAAATTGAACATTTTCGCCTAGAAGATGTAAAACAGATATTGGACATTCTAGAAAAAAAACATTTCGCAATTGATTTACCAAAAAAGAAGTTTTAAATCTATTGGATTTTTTTTCGTCTTTTTTTAATTAAGATGAAAATAGGTTTTGAATTTGGAGCACAATCCTTATTTTCGAAAGATATTCGGATTTTTATTGAATAGATGTATATAGGAAGAATACGCTTTGAAATGACTATTCCCTAGATACACATGTCGTGTTATTTCACAATTGAATCAAATTAAAAATGACCTAAAGTTATATTTATCAATAGGTAATGTTTCACCAATACCCAACCAAAGAGCAATCCGTTGGATTGAACATAATGATATCACAATTCCACCTTTTGACATCATTATGTCATCCAACAACTAATACATCATTTGGGCATATATCCAAGTGGATGGAATCTCATGTCCCGGGGAATCGTTGGTAAATTAAGGTCTTTGTGTGTTAAATTAACAACCGGAAAAGATAAAAATTGCTAGCAACGCATTAAACTACTTTAATTTAGTAAATTGCCGCTAATTTTTAGGATAATTATTTCAATTCAAATTTGAAAACATATCAATTACTTCAATCAACGGAAACGATTTAGCAAATCTAGGAACTTCTATATTGAATAAATAAATGTCTAACAAATAAAATTTAATAACCAATCACCAACCAAGTTATTTTAATTCAATAAAAAAATTCTAAAGTACGATAAATTAGCATTTGGTCAAAATTAATCCAATTGGAGTCGAACACCCCTTTAAAGCTATAATAGTATCGAGATAGATATAGATATGACTCGTGGTGACAAGAATTAATGTTTTAATTGTCACCGTTGATAATAAATAATACATCTATAATGATAATTTAGTGACAAAAAGTGTCAACATCTTAATTATATCTAAATAATACACTAATTTGTAAGTTAAATAATTATTGCCCAAAGCAATAAGTAGGTTAAAAACTAGTACGTAGTGCACTAAGCATTATAACTATTGAAATTACCTCTCTATAATAGATATAAGAAGAAGAGACCACATGAGGAAAGGCAAAAACTCCGCATTTCTTGAGTTGGTATAAAATTAATAAGATGGGTCAAAAGAAACGTTAGCTTCAATTAATTCATCCGAAGAAACCAAAAAGAGCTTGATAGATTCTTTAATTAACAAGAGCTTGATTCGGATCATAACAAACTCTGAAAATTTACAAATATTTATGCAAGGTTTTGGATTCAAATTATGCCATCGTGTATGAATATTAGCTTGGTTAATTTGATTATAGTTTCAATATTCCTGTTTATTTTCAGAACTATTTTTCATTTGCCAAACATGCAAATTAAATATTAAAAATACGAAGCTATATATTTACAATCGAGAATCAAACTTTCAATTTGGAAAAACTTCAAGAAAACTACTTTGAAACGAATAGTTTTCTTATGAACAGAAGACTTTTGAAAATTAGAAATAAAAAGAAAAAATTGAATTTGCTACAGCAAGAAATTGCAACTATAGATTATTAGAATTAAATAGTTTTTGCCCATGCGACGATAATTGCAAAATAAAAAATTTTAGTATGTTTTATTAATGGTGTAGTATTGATGATAAAAATTTTCTTCAGATATTACAAATGTAAAATAATTAATAAAAAAATATTGAATACAATTTAGTTATTGAAATAAGAAAAATATAAGAACATTTCATATAAATATGACTTATTTTCATCCGATCTAGTGTGATAGGAGTTGCACAATTTTCTATAACTTTGTATTTGCTTGCAAGGGAAATATTCATATTTAAAATAATGATATATAGAATAAAAAAATATTTAATATTGATAATCCAACATATAAAATGTGAAATTTATGCGAAATAATAAAAAGAATAAAACTTACCTTATGTGCTTTGAATTTGTTATTGCGAATATCCAACATTTACTCATACTCATCAACTACTATTCAGAGTAACGAATTTCTAAAGCTGAATTAAAAGTATTGAACAATAGACATATAGATGATTTAGTTAAAAGGATTATCATATTTAAGTAAAACAATTGCATAATTATTGCTAATTCTTCTTTATGTCATTTATCAAATTTTCTCATCAAATTATTTTAATTGAATGTTTCATACCAAAAGAGATAATATCAACCCATGTGAGTATAAAAAACAAATATTAAATACACACACACACACACACATATATATATATATAATAAAAACCGTAACACGTACCTCAAGCCATGAATTTATTTTAATAACTTTGTCATTCTATTAAGACCCGAATTTCAATATTTATCATTAGAAAATTCATTTATAAGCTTCCTGAGAATAAAACGTGTTAATCAAGATGAGTAAAAAGTTTGAGACATATTAAATGAACTTTTTTATTCATAAATCAATAAATAAATATATTCAAAAATTTGTATAGAAATAGAATATGTTTGATCTCAATAAAAATTTTGGTATACTAAGGCAATGAAGTTTTAAAAAGTTACGAAAAATCAAAACTTTTAATTATTATTAAAGTAAATGATAAATATTTTTTTAAAAAAAATATTAATTTGTTATTTTATTTGAAATATATTTTACTAAATCTTATTTTAACTACTTGATAATTGTGGGGCTCTTTTTGATAAATGTGAATCATAAATATATTTATTTAAATTTATATAATAGGTATTTAAATATCATGCATGAAAAATTGGAATTAAAAGAGGCTACCCATATGTGTATTTATTTGGATAGCCTTAATGTGTCGTCACTGATATAATAAATCATATGTCATCCCATATTCTAGTGATTCATACTTTTACTATCCAATTTGACTCAATAGAAAAGAGTTGCCTCAAAAACTAATAGCTTGTGTTCATGTTTGAGAAAATGTACCTCCTTCAAGAGATGATAACATGGAGATAAAGAAAAGGATGTACAAAATTTATTGTATATATACATACTCAAATGTATTTTTCTCTTATTTTAGTAATAACTAATTTCATGGACATTGAGTTTAATTTAATAATTTAAATTAATTATAATCTAATTTGGCAAATCAAGTTGATTAAAAATGAGCCATTAAAATGATCAACCACACAATCCATATGCAAAACTTATGTATTTAATAGGCTTTCAATATGACTAAATTGCATATCCATAATTTGATTGAATATATTTATGGCATATATATATGTACAAAATACTACAGAATACAAACAGGTTTATGACAGATGATTATATGTAGAATTGCTATGAATTTATTTATGACATACATAAATATATTATTATTATTGTTGTTGTTGTTGTTGGTGTTGCTACTGCTACTACTGCTATTACTACTACTGTTGTTGCTGCTACTACTGCTGCTGCTGCTGCTGCTGCAACTACTACTACTGCTGCTCCTACTTCTACTACTACAACTGCTGCTGCTGCTGCTACTGCTCCTACTACTATTGTTGCTCCAACTGCTGCTGCCGCAGCTACTGTTGCCGTCGCCGCTCCCGTTCCTACTCCTGCTGCTGCTCCCGCTGCTCCTGCTGCTGCTACTACCACTGTTGCTGCTGCTGTTGCTGCTACTACTACTGCTGCTACTACTATTGTTACTGTTGCTGCTGCTGCTGGTACTGCTACTACTACTACTGCAGCCACTGCCGCTACTGTTATTATTACTGCTGCTGCTGCCGCCCGCAGCCGCTCCCGCTCTCGCCGCCGCTGCGCTGTTGCCGTTGCCGCTCCCCACTCCTCCTACTGCAACTGTTGCTGCCGCTGCCGCTGCTCCTGCTGCCGCCGCATATATATTTATTTGGATAGCCTCATGATTTCCAAATTATATATATATATATATATATATATATATATATATGATATAAAATGTGTTGCCACTAATGTAATGAATGTCATCCTATGTTCTAGTGTTTCATATTTTTCTTATCCAATATGATGCCATACGAAAGAGCTGCCTCAAAAATCGATAACTTGTATTTATCTTCGAAAAAATGTACCTACTTCAAGAGATGATAGTATGGAGACGAGGAAAATGATGTACAAAATTTATTTTTTTTGTACGTATTTAAGTGTATTTTTTTCTTATTTTAGTAATAACTAATTTCATGAACTTTGAGTTTAATTAAATTAATTATAATATAGTTTGAAAAGTCAAGTTTATGAAAAATAAGCCACTAAAATTATCAACCACACAAATCATATGCAAGATATATGTATTTAATGGACTTTTGATATGACTAAATTACATGCGAACAATTTTGATTGCATATATTTTTGGCTTATATTATTATTATTATTATTATTGTTGTTGTTGTTGTTGTTGTTGTTGTTGTTGTTGTTGTTGTTATTATGACATACAAATAGATAAAAGTTGATGTATGCATGTGCTAGAAATTTTGGGCTAAATTCATATGTAATGACAAAATTGAGTTTAGGGCAAAATCAATGAGCGAAAGAGTTTAAAATAGTAATTAAGATAATGACTTCTCATTTATATACATATGACATTGTATATATATAGATATTACATAATGTATAGGAACAATGATTAAAGGAAAGTAGTCAAGATAAAAGATAATTACAATGCCAAGGTATAGAATAATAAAAATGTCTTATATATGGAATTCAGAAGACTTTTATTTACACATGTTGAATTTGATTGGTCAAAATATGAAAATCATAAATTATGACATTAGATGTGAAAATACTAAGTAATAATCAAGAACATCATTTTTAAAATTAATACAAAACTTGTCATATTGAGAAACTTATGTATATATATACACACAAAATCTAAAAAATTGAGCTAATTGATAAACACTTAGCTATTGTTGTACGAAACCATAAATATATAGTAACGACTAATACAATTTTAGAACTTTATCTCTGATATGTTTGTACTTGTAAGTATGATCTAATCATTTAGAAATTTGTATAATGATTTATATAATTTATCATGCTTTCGTACAGTAAAAATTTAGATTATTTTTTGAATCATAATTATTATACAAGTTTAAAGCTAAATAATATATTATAATTTATACATATATAGTCGGATCAGAAAAAATTAAACAAACTCATTACTATTTGAAGAAAAAAAATCTAGTAATTACATGTTTGAAAGAAATTGACTATATTTATGGAATGTGTATGAGAGATATTAGAAAAGCATAATAATTAACTATTACTTAATGAATGTAAATTCATCATCATTTCAACCTAGTTAAGATTAATCAAATAAAAAGAAAAACTTCTATTCAACCGCTCCCTATGTTTTGGTAAGATATATTATTCACATCAAATATATTTTGATACATAAACAAATATAATAAAAGGAGCACCTCATATTACATGATTACATAATCGAGGTAAAAAAAATCAATATCTAAATGTTACGCACTCCAAATGCATTTGATATTAGGAACTATATATTGAACAAATAAATAAAATATCAATTGATTTTCAAAACTATTGTTACCTATCATAAAATAATATGAATTTTTTTTATATAATCAACTTGAGACACCCTATAGATGTCAGCCGGAATACCATACATGCACACACAAGCTCACACAAAGGGGAAGGGGAGAGGACAAGAGTGTTCGAATTTAGGACTTCAATAGTACTGGTTCAACCACCACCACTGGGCTATAACTCTAGTAGCATAAAATAATATGAAAGTTGAGAAGAAAAAAAAACTAAAAATAGAAAACAATATTATGATAATGCCTCTCACAATATAGTTTCTATAGAAAAAAGAAAAGTGAAAAAAATTTATCAAAAATCAACTTTCACAAGCATTAATAATTTTTCAAAATGTAAATTGGAGTATCACAATCGAAGATTATCCACAATTAGATATGCTTTCGGATATAACTCTAGTTGAAAACAAAAGAGAGCTTAATTATGATAAATAGAGTTTAATTTGATATCCAATTTAGGGGTTGGGGCAGACACGAGGAAGACTATGTGAGTTATTGTGAAAGAGAATAATTTTTGAATATATAAATTCAAAATGAGATGTTTTCAATAAAAATTTAGGAAAGAAATTAAACAAAAAAATGTTATAGGAATAACATAAGAAATTAATACTGATTTTGAGGGAATGATTGACTTTGTTATTGTGCCACCTAAAATAAAAAAAACTTTTATATACCAAATTTAAGGAAATATTAGATGAAGTTAACTAATTATGGAATATGGGAAAATTTATAGATTGTCCTGGTAAGAATTAACGCATTGTAAGAATAAAAATATAAATGTAATATTAATTAGTAGCTTGAATGACTAGATTTCACACATATATATATGTCAATATATAAATACAATGATTTGAGAAATTTAGGATTTACTACAATGATAATAACTAATAAGGGGATTTATATATAAAATTATAAAGTTAGATATGAAAATTCAAATAATAAGACATGGTTTTATTAAATTATAAAAGTTATCCCACAATATAAAGTTAGAACTATACTTGATTGGGCTTATGAACTAAAACAATAAAGCGAGTTTGATTTAACTATTCAAAAAGCGTTTGATATAACTTGTCAAAAATTAATTTAAATAACTAATTCAATAAAATAAATTCAAATATTTGATTTATGTATTTAAATTGATTTAGGGTTATTGTTCATTTTACTCAATAGGAAAATAAAATTAGTATTTGAAATTGTTGAAATAAATATTTTTAAGGTATTAATTTTGATAAAATCAAAGGTCAATATTTTTAATTTAAAAACTAATTATTTAATAAATTACAAAAATTAGTAAAAACAATAAATTATAAAAATAGATAAAATTAATGAAGTTTGTTTAGATAATTTAAATTTAAAATATTGCATAAATATATATTAAGTATAACAAAAACTATTCTAGACATGAAGAAGTCAAGTGGTGCAATGGGTAGATGCACCAAAAATAACCTTAAGGTCCTGGGTGTGTCTCTCCTTGGATTGCAAGGACATTATTATTTGGGTGAGGTAAGGTGGGGTGGGTGGGTGGGTAACCCTATTTATTCTCTCTCTCTCTCTCTCTCTCTCTCTCTTAAGCCACGGATTTTTTTTTCCTAAAAAAGTTTTTTAATTTTTTTTTGGCCATGTCTAATTTTAGCCACAGAAAATCTTTGACTATTAGCAACGAAAAAAATTCGTATCCAATTCGTGGTTATTAGATTTAGCCATAGATTTTTTTGACAAAATCCATTGCTAAACTGTCCTTTTTCTAGTAGTGAATTTTAATTATAGAAAGATTTTATTGTAATTTAAAGGTGGAAAATGTGCATATAAAAAACGTCTAACATGGCAAAATAATGAAATAACAACTTGTCCATCTCATTGTCTACATAAGCTAGGAATTGATACATAAGATAGACTTCATTTTAAATATATATATTAGATTTATTCCAACAACCAATAAACAAATTAATTCTCATCATATAAAAAATATGAACTAAAAGGATTGTGTAAACATAACACATACAAAAATAAAAGTACAAATAAATCGAAACACTCAAATGCTGAAACTTTCACAAATTCAAGATATTGGTAAATAGGTTTAACTTTAATTGGCAGAAACAGAACAAGAAATAATTGAAATGAAGGAAAAAAAAAAGAAGCTACGAATATATAAAAACAACTTTTCAACTATCTAGAGAATAGTATAAACTAATAAAATAATACAAAAGTGGAAAATTTTTTTCTTAAATCAAATAAAAAGGTTATAGAATGATGTCCGTTAAAAATAATATAAAATTTTCAAGATATACCAAAAATAGAAAAATAATGGTTTAAAAGAATAAAAGACTAAAATCAAAACGAGTTGTATTCACAAATGAATAAATACCACAGTAAGATTAACATATCGAAACAAATGTGATAGCACAAAAAAATCCATTTAAGTATATATTTCTTCAAAATGGTAAAAAAATATAAATTCAAGAAAGATAAAGTAGCACTTAGAAAGCTTCATTCGTAAGTAAGCAGAATAATAAAAAGAATTAAATTCATAAAAACCCTTGTGTTAAGCCTAAGTAGCATAAAAATCCCTGTGTTACAAAAATTTGTCTTAAAATCCTCATGTTTTTTAAAATTACAACACCACCCCTTGGGAGCCATTTTCTGAAAATTTTAGCATGAAGTGTCGATTTTACCCTTTATTAATAATTTGAAGAATAACATCACATTTTCTCTCATTTCCTACCAAAATCTTCATATGGAAAATAAAAGAGCGAAAAATCGATATGGAAACAAAATTCTAACCTTCGAAATTTTCTATGCATTTACCGTCATTTTGCAAGACACATTACAAACATATACAAAATAAAGGGTTTATCTTACTAATTTTAAAACTAGAGGGCTCACTTTGCTAATTTTTAAAAATAGAGGGTTCGCCTTGCTAATTTTTAAAAATAGAGGGTTCGCCTTGCTAATTTTTAAAAATAGAGGGTTAACCTTGTTAATTTTTAAAAATATAGGGTTCAATTTCGAAAGGATAAAAGAGTAATTTTGCAAGCCTAAAACGCGAGCCTAGATGTAGAAAGCGCGCATGAAACTTAAACCGTCGGCAGGAGGATCTTTTTTGATAAATTTTACATGTCTTATTTCACTGGGTTTTTTGATTTAATTGGAACTAAAACAAGGGAGTCATGTGATGAAAACCCTTTTTTTAAACAAAATTTGTGTGTCTTTTATTTTGTGCTTTTCGAGAATTTTTTTTCTTTCTATGTGTATTAGTAATTAATGTGATTTGTATTTATCATTATTTAATCATTATATTGTATACATAACTTTAATATTTTTTAAAATTTCTTTAATTTTTCTATACATAATAAATTTTAAAATGAACGGAAGGACCGTGACCGTTCCGCGACGTTGCAACAGAACTAGAATAATGGCTTCCATTCCGTTCCCCTCGACCGTTATGGCAAACCATGCTCCTATCCATTATCCAACTGATACAATAGCCAAGATGAGATTAATGTGCGACAACCCATGTTCCATTAATTCTCCCCTAATTGCTCACGAAACAAAGCAACATAAAATTTAGGGCTAAATACACTTTGCTCCCTTGTACTATATCATTTGTAACATTTACCCCTTGTACTCTAGAAAACATCATTTACCCCCCTAAAATTGACTATCCTAAATATTAATGACATAATTAGCCTTATTATATAATATATATGCTTTGTCTTATTATCTTTATATTAATATTGGTGGAAATAATTGGTTTTATTTTGTTCTTAGTAAATTATATTTTGAGAATGTCAAATAATTTTCTCAATTACAAATTTTCATTCATCAATTAAAACATGTATATCTTAAAGAATAATAAATAATTAAATTATAGTGTAATATAATTAAATTTTATAAATAATTAATATTAACCAATTAAGTAAAATTGTTTAAAGAGTTTTATTTTCAAAATGTTGATAGTAAAATACTCCATCAATCAACTATGGCACAACTAATTAATATAAAGTTATTCAAAAAATTATTTATTTATATTTTATTTTAATCATTTAATTTTAATTAAAAATATACATAAATACATGCTTTACTTGAGAAATGAACATTTTTAAATTGAGAGTTATTTAAGATTTTTAAAATATATTGTACTAAGAAAAAAGTATAAATTAATAACTATTTACAAGAATATTGATATAAAAATAATAAGATAAACTATATGTATAATGAAACAGAGGGTAATTTTGTCACTAGAAATTAAGGTAATTAATTTCAAGCGGGTAAGTGATGTTTTAGATAGTATGGGGGGTAAACGTTACAAATGATATAGTACAAGGGGCAAAGTGTATTTTGTCCTAAAATTTAATCATTGCTACTTCTATTGGGAATCTGAAACCACGTTTTGATGAGTGGAATTAACACATTCCATCCATGAACACCCCGATAATAAGCCGACTCACAAGTACTGAGCAATGACTCCTTATGAGTGTTGTTTCACTTCCACCAAAGCGCCCATGCGAATGTGAGACCTAAGTTTGTTTGTTATGTCTCAAGGGAGAATTTAAAATGTGAAGCAGCTATTGGTTGGCATGTGTTGAGAGAATTTTAAATTTCCGTAACTAGTACTGGGAAAAAGAATCTTATCAAAACAAATACTCATAGATCACAAAAGCAAAACAAAACAAATTGTAAAATTAAAGCTGCCAACCCTGGAAACGTTTTTTTTTAATTATTATTGTAGGGATATCCGAGGTTCAATATTCTCTATATGGTTAAGGAACATCAATAATTTGTCATCATAATATATCTATGTCTATACATATTTCGGGGGGGGGGGGGGCGGCTATGCGTAAAAACCACAATTATATATATATATATATTATGGACCCCATAACACGCACTATAATCTACATACCTAATATGAGAATCTTGACATAGCCACTCCGTTAAGGTTTTTGCCTTCCTCCATAGCTTTTAATGGCCTGTCTACAACACTATACTTGCCCACTTGGGTACTATACCATACTTTTCATCTTCTTTCCTTTCATTTTCTTTATTTATTTATTTGTTGGCATTCCAACTACTCGCAATGATAAAGTTCAATATATTTAAAGTTATGTTTCCAATGTTTTACAAATGACCCTTAATCAAATCAGTTATCGCCAATATTAACGAGTACTCGGGAAAACTGGGACCACTAGCCTAGCTACATAAATATTTGGCTAAATGCCACTTTACCACCTTAAACTATGCTGTTAGTGCTATTTTACGCATCTCGACCTCAAAAATAAGCACTTTGCTCCCTTCTCAATAATTATCAATGTACGAACATTTTTTTTCATGTTGGTTTTAAAAACAAAATGACATGAATGACCCTTTGCTATATATTTACTAAATCTTGTTGGAAATCAAGCTTTGAAATTTCTTAATTATTTAATTTTTTATTTAAATTTTATATCCTCATTATGAGCTTTATTATATCATGATATTTGTTATGAGTTTATTGTAATTTGAATTTTTGTTTCTTCTATTAAGTGGGCAATTATTATCAACTTTATGGTTAGTTTTATGTGGTTTTAATGGCCATTAATTTATATATATAATAGGCAAATTATTTTCTTATATAAAGAGGCCATCTTCTATAGTTCTATGCATTTGATTATACATGAAAACTACAATACATACAACCCGCAAGAGTTTGAGATAATTGGAAATGTGACTACGGATTGGTTCCTAGTCTCTTCTGGCCGTGCGCATGAGAAGAGACACCACTGTGAGCTAATAGGATTTTATCTTGAAGTTGTGATTAGCCATCAAAACCTTCACGAAAAGAGACAATCATGGCTTTAGGATAGCGACAAGTGTCGTGGCTCTCCATCGATCTAGTTTCCCCTATTTCTTAACTTATATATAGTTGATTTCATAGTTTATATCTTATGATTAATAATCAAGATCATTATTGATTTTTTTTGTTATAATTATAAACAAAAATCACACAAAATCCACAGCAATCTAAAGCCATGACGTGTGATTTGTGTTGGAAGGTAATTATACATATTAGTCGGTTTATGACTATATCTAACTTATGGTTTTATGTCATATTGCATAAGAAATTATCTATTCGAAAACTTTGACTTAGTTCTTCAACTTTAAGCACAGAGTTGAAATGAATGATACCGAACCAAGAGCGGTTCTCCAATTTGAGTAAGTTTAAAAGATCAACCAAATGAAGTCAGGTATGCTTCTAATTTCACTATTCCACCATGTTAGTATTATTGAGAAATATATTGTTGTTGATTCAAATGGAGTGTGCATAACTGTGGCAATAATTTGTTAGAATGTGTAACCTAATAGACTCGTGGGGTTAAATTAATTAGTTTGACTGATTCACGAAATTGATGGAAATTCTATAATTTTAGTGGTGGATATGTTGATTTCTTGATCATGATAATCATGCTATGATATAAATATTAAAAGACCCATTTTTCAATGTGTGAATCTTGGCGTGTAATAAGGTTATATAATAGATATTTTGTGTAACAACAATGGAGGAGTCTTAAACTTCAGACAATCTACCCAAATACGTAGAGAAATAGACCCATGGCTAGCATTAGTTTCCCCTTAACTCCACTGTTATACACGTCTCTTTTTCTGATTATTCTCTTCTTTTGCGTCAACACAAACTTCAAATTCATCCCTTCTTCTGTTTCCACTCACAAGCAGCAGGTGCATGTAAATGGCAATATGGAGAGATTGGAAGAAGGGTTGGCTCGAGCTCGAGCAGCCATAATCGAAGCAGGACGAAGGCGAAAATATTCGTCTTATAAGAATGGAAGTTTCATTCCAAGAGGCTCTATTTACAGGAACCCTTGGGCATTCCATCAGAGCTACGTAGAAATGGAGAAGAGATTCAAAATATGGGTGTACAAGGAAGGCGAGGTCCCATTATTTCACTACGGGCCATTGAAAGACATTTACTCGGTTGAAGGGCAGATGATCGACGAGCTCGAGACTCCCGGCAATCGTTTCGCGGCATGCGATGCGGCAGAGGCGCACGCATTTTTCCTGCGAGTGACGGTGACGGAGATCGTTCACTATCTCTACACCCCTCGCGTCGGCTATGACCGCCGCCCCCTGCGCAACGTGGTGGCGGATTATATCCGCGTTTTGGCCAATAAGTATCCCTTTTGGAATCGGAGTGCCGGGGCCGATCATTTCTTCGTTGCATGCCATGACTGGGTACATAGCTAGCCCCTATAATATACTAGTTAGGTATGCACAAGCGACACGTTTGCAATATATATCTTTTATATTTTGTAGTTCCCTTGCCATTTAAATATTAGTATCATTGAAAATGTTAAAGTCAAAGTATAAAGAGTTTGTTGTAAATATTTTAATACCAAAAGCACCGGAAAAATTGTTACTTCCCTTCAAAAAAAAAATAGATATTTTGTTATTAAAACGTTCTTATGAAGATTTGAATAAATAGTTGTTACTAGTTTTATTTGGGTAATTACTAAATGGATGTTACATATATACCAATTGAATTTTTCAACTAAAAATGAGATGTTATTCTTATATATCATGAATATATATATATATATTTTAGTTGTACCTGATTGTGTGTTCATCTTCTAAGATATTATGTGTACCTAAAAAACAAAATCATGGATTTAATATTTCTATGTTGTGTTGATTCAATAAATGATTGAATATTCATGTCATGATTTCATAGACAAAATTTAGACCTGTCTCAAAGTTTCATTAATCAGAGTCAGAATCATCCATGGATTTGTATTTAAAAAAAAAATATAAACATCAAAGACAAAATTCAATATCTGTCTCTATTTTACAAAAATGAATTAGAGTAAAAATATAAAATAAATGAGTAATGCATATAGAAACCGATTCTGAGTCAGATTCATAAAGTTTCATATTTTTTTGAATTAAATTCTAAGACGAATGACATCTGTCTTTGAAATAATATTTTTCTTCTCATGTATTAATTAAGTTTTGAGACAAATCATATATATGTGTGTAAAATTATAATTTTTTAAAATAACAATTTAGTATTGAGACAAATAATAGATCTATTTCTGAAATAATAATTCTTCCTGATATTAATTAAGATCTAAGATGGATAAATTCGTGTTTGAAGTTATAATTTTGAATTTTTTTTCTGGAAAAGAAACCGTTAGTTTGGAAAAGATAGCGTGATATTTTGGAAAAAGCGTTATCATTTAGAATAATGAAAAAGAAATTTTTTTTATAATTTTGACATTTTTTTTTTTACTCAAACAAATCTAAGCATGCGTCTTCTCATCTGGAATCCCCGATTCCCTAGCTGGATTTCGACCACCACAGCAAGCGACAATTCCAGCAAGAAAACTTAACTCCACCGGCGAGCTCTGGAACTCCATCCAAGTCTTCTTTCTCGCTCTCTCCGTTAGCACTATTGATGATTGATGAGGCGGTGTGGTAAATGATATAGTTCGGGTAATATTGAGCTTTTCACTCCCTCAATATGTCAACTCATTTTGTTGATTACATTTTCATCGCTTAATTCTGTTGGGAAATCATTTATAGTAGCTTTGAAGCTTGAACAACTATTAAGGGTTTTGTGTTAGCCTTCGAAATTACTTTTTTTCATTGGCGGTGTGAAATTTCAACATCTTTTATGGTGAAATTTACTATTTTGTGGGCATTGTAAGACGCTAATCTTTGATGAACTTTTGTTTTGATGAATGATATGTGATGAACTTGTTTGTTTGTTCGTCTCTCTTATTGTCTCTTCGTGTAGTTTAGATTAAAACGACCAAAATTAGTAGTTTAATGCAAGCATCAAACACTACAAAAAAGGGCAAAATTCGGTGGCAAAATCCGGCGAAATTTCGGCCGAAACGTGGAAGTCGGAAAAAATCGCCCCAAGATGGCATTTTCCACCAGAATTCTACCGAAATTTTGTCTGGCGAAATTTCGGTAGAAATTTCCGCCAGAGTGCTTTCCAACGGAAATCCGGTGGAAATTTCCGCCGGAGTGATCGTCTAGCAGAACAAATATTAATAAGAATAAATTACAAAAAATAAATTAAATCCAAGAATAAACTTCAAAAAATAAGAATGAATTACAAAAAATAAATATCTCCAAATTAAATAAAAGAAATTAAAAAAAAATAATCAAACAAATATATAATAAGTATAAAACAAAACAAAATCCAACACAAACTTTTTGCAATAGCTTGGTGGTGAAGGGTTGGTCATCCAACCTTAGGGTCATGAGTTCAATCCTCTCAACTACAAAATTTGCACATTTCCATCGGACTCCGGCGAAATAGTGCGGCGGAAATTTCATTGAAATTCCGCCCCATCGCTGCAAATCCATCACTACAGCCGAACGGTCTGTCGCCACCGCTGTTGCTCCGCCCACTTCTGGAAGAGGATTTTCCTCCATTGGACTTCGTAGAAACAGTCCGGTAGAAATTTCATCGAAATTCGGCTGCATCGCTGGTGATCCATCGCCACAGCCGAACCGCTTGCCGTTGCTCTGCGCGTTTTCGGAAGAGGATCTCCTGAAATGAGCAAATTTTGTAATTGAGGGGATTTGAACTCATGACCTAAGGTTAAATGACCAACCCTTCACCACCAAGCTATTGCAAGAAGTTGTGTTGACTTTTGTTTTGCTTTATACTTAGTATACATTTGTTTGATTATTCTTATTTTAATTTAATAATTAATTTTAGTTTATTTTTTGTAATTTGGAGATATTTATTTTTTGTAATTTATTCTTATTAATATTCGTCCAAGGCTTTAAATACTTATGTGTGCTAATAGTATTTCGATTAAACTATTTTGTTCATACGTCTTTTAAAAGTTGAATTTGTTTGTATTTTTTTATTTAATTTTGATGATAGTTGAACTTTTGGGAAAAATTTGTTATAACGGCATATATTGCATGTACGTGTAATAGTTTAACATTCTTCTTTTAATTTTAAGAAAATTTCAAAATTCTTTTGTTTATGTATATGTATTTGCATATTCTTATTTTGTTAACTTATTTTATTTTTAATACATTATTTATATTGTTTTTAATAACAAATATACCATCTACTCTAATATGTATCCATATAATTGATATTCAACTGTAATTAATTTAATATTTGAATTAGTTCACACTTTAGTCATATTTTTTTTATATATTATCAACTTATTTACAAAATATTATATATATATATATAGACACAAACATATACATAAATAGATATCATACACATTCTTTAATAACACGTACAGTTCATATATGTTTATTTATTTATTTCTTTTATATATTTGTAAGTTATAAAGATATCATATCCACTAAAAAAATCCATGTATTTTATTTCAAACAAAAATTTATTATTATCAATCACATAATATGAACTACTTATGTTTTATTTCTATATATCTTATAATATATTAAATATAATGCATATATGTTATTTTTTATTTCAAACATTATTTATTGGAAATAATTCATGAATACAACTAAATTACAAATAATTGTACATATAAACGAATATGTATTTGGAGTGGATATTAAACGGGTCATATATATAATTTTTAAGACTCCCTTTTATTTTATAATTTTTCATAAACTTAATAAATATATTATAAATAATTAAAAAATAGTATAAATAATAATAGTTAATAAACATATGTATTTACATGTAGAATTTAGCCAAAAAAGAATTTTAAAAAGTACAATTATTTTTGCATCCAAATGGGGTTGACCATTGGACCTCTACATTTTGGCATCCAAATGGGGTTCAACCTTGGACATTTACCTTGTAAGAGAAGTGCTCTACCATCAAGCTATCTAACAACTTGTGTATGGATTTTAGTTTTTTCTATATAAGTACGTTATAATAGTTTTTATTTTTTTGAATTCCGCCGGAATTTTTTTTAATTTATTTTATTTTTATTGAATTCTGGCAGAAAATTTTCTGCTGGAAAACGCATTTTTTGCTGTTGTGAAAGCTTACAACTTAAGCTTGGGGACGGGATTTACACAATTTCTCCAACATGGTCTTATCTATAGAAATTCTTGAATGACCATATAATATATATATATATATATGTGTGTGTGTGTGTGTGTGTGTGTGTGTAATAAAGATCATCAACTTGCCATTTATGAATCAAAAGAATGACAGATTTAGAATTTGTATTTCAGGTGAATGAGATTCGTAGAGACGTTTCATTAATTTTAAGATATTCGACTGTTTCAAAGTTCTTGATTCAGACATCTTACAAATTTGATAACATGAGGCAATTGACAAAATTATGAGTATGTAATTTTTCAATACATGGCCAAACACGTACATATGAAAATAGACATGAAATAAATGTGGATCTAAATAAGAACTATACACTGTGAATTTGGAGAACGTATGTGGATCTCCAATATGCATGAGCGTGTGTACAAAATTGCACTCGGGGTTGGGAAATTTTGGCAACATGAGGTTTTGATTCATATTTTACATTTCTTACAAAAGCCCATACTTAAAAACCATATGATATTTGTGATTTGTGATGATAAATAAAAGATGTGGATTAAAAGAAGAAAAAAGAGCACATGGACCTTATATTAGTCTTGGAAGCTTTAAGCCTTATAAATTTCAAACTTGATATAAATCTATGCCACAACTTGAGTGGCAACTTCAGTAGTACTTTAAAGCCATTAAAGCATTTCATTGATAATCTACTTAAACATTTCACTTTTTGTTTGCTTGCAATTCTCAAAACAGTACACATTTTCTGCAAAAGGAAGTATCTCTGAATTTGAAAACGCGACAAATCAACCTCTTGCTTTCGTCAATCTGGGCACAGGCCATATCTCACTTGTACACTCTTGCAAACTATGCAACAATTGCTCATACTTACTGCTAACTAATCTTATTTTCACAAAACAAGGTAGCAATCTGTACCTACTGTTTGGTGAATGTATTTCAACTCCGTAAAGCCATGGATTCTCTATCTCTTTCTTAGATACAAGCATACACACACACTTCTTGCTTTTCCATGTGTGCAATATGATTTTGAGATTGCCTTTTTAGTTTTGTAGTGATGTTTTTTGGACTCGTTGAATGCTATCATTTTTGTTCTTTTTTTCCCTTTCTTTCGGTAAAAGTAATTCTAATTGTATCGTGTTAAATAGTTCTTAGGGTTCATTTAATTAGCGTAGTATATGTAGAGAAGAATGACATAGTGCAGAGATCTCACATTTTATAATTCCTATGTACTTTGTCCACGAAGACTATCAATAGTATTGAACCCTGAACCTATAGTATCCTAGAGATGTAATGAGTGGACCCTTGGTAACTTTTCATCCTCATCTTGAAGGTGCAAATGTGCTCCTCCACCATGCTTCTGTACCCGCCCCATCCCCTACCCCGACCCTGGCCTTGTCCTCTAGCAGTCACCCTACATTACAAAAAAACTAGTTAACAATTATGGATAACATTTTAATATAAAAGAAAAAAAGTTACAAACAACAGAATTTTAAACTTTGAAGAATTCCATAGAATAATCACTTAGTTATCAATATCGAGGTCTTCATCGGTATCATCAGAATTATAGTCCTCTCCATCCAGCTTATCTTCCTCTGATTCAAAAATTTCAAATCTTCTTCTTCCTCATGCTCTTCATTCTCTACTTTGGCTTGATAAAAGTCCATGGCATTTTGGAACTCCCTATACTCATCTAAATCTACTTCTCCTATTGTATCATCAGGAACAATGTTAATTTCATCCATATCACTTGCCACAAATTGTGAAGTAGATGTTTCTTCTTGAAAAGCAACCTCAATTCTTGGTTCAATATTTTCAACTTCTCCTCCACGTAACGGGATGTCAAATTTTCCTGCAGCTTTTACTTTACATACCGCCCACCAATCATGTCTCTCCTTTCTTGAACCTAGATAATTTGTGAAGTATACTTGCTGAGCTTGGGAAGCCAATATCAAATGGTCACTTGTATTTAACTTTAGTCTATGATTAATTTCTAGAAGACCTATTTGTGAGCTCGAACACCTTTATCAGATGTGTCGTACCAATGACACTTGAATAATACAATCCCTCCCCTCAATCCACAATACTCCAACTCTAGAATTTCCTCCAACAAGGCATGGTAGTCCATTTCATATTCATTATAAGTACTTTCAAGCACAGATACACCATAATTTGTTGTTGCTTTATCACGCCCGTACTCCAAAGTACAGAACTTGAATCCAATAACAAAGTATCCTTTATAACATGAAACACGTCAACTGAGGCATAGAGCTAACCTTTATATGACTTCATCAACTTTATTACGTGTAGCTTGAACCTATAAAAAGAAGAGTATAAAATATTAAGGTATATATTATTTGAAATGGCTATATTTACTTAATTGTATAGTATGAGCTATTTACATAATCAAGTAGCCATTGAGGAAAATCTTTGTTGTACAATATGACAAGTTCAATATCAGCTATTCTTGGAAATTATTGCATCTTTTCTTCATCAAATTTCCTATAAACATTAAGACAACAATATTTCATTTCTTCATGAAAGTTTTATATTGGATAATATAATACATGAATAAAAAGACTTACAACAGAAATTGACCAATTTTGTCATAATTCATCAACACATATCTATGTGCAGCTTTCATCTCATCGTCACTGAGGAATCTAGTACCAGTTCAAGGACAAAGTGGTTTTCCTAGATGTGTAGTTACAAATAAATCCCTATGAGGATCGGCCACTTCTCCATCATCATTTCTTGGAACCTAATTTAATCGTGAAGGGGTGTGTGATTCAAAGTATGAGGAGAAAAATGTAGAAAGTTCCTCAATCATATATGCTTCAACAATTGAGGCCTCAACCCAAGCTAGATTTCTGACTTTTTTCTTCAAATGGTGTAGAAACCTAAAAATAGTTAAATTATAATCATCTAATTGATAATAAATAGTATCTTCTTGATAAAAAAAATAGTCGGTACATTAAATAATACCTCTCAAATGGATACATCCATCTATATTGCATAGGTCCACCGACCTTCGCTTCATATGCAAGGTGAATTGGCAAATGCTCCATATAATCAAAAAATTCTGAAGGAAATATCTTCTCTAATTTGCACAATGTCTCAACAATATTTTTTTCAAGTGTCTGCATATGCTCAATAGTTAAAATAGGTCGCACATATGTCCTTGGAAAGTTGCTAAGCTCTATCAATGCTTCCCAAAGTGGTTTTGGAAGTAGATCTCTAAATGTAATTAGTAGCAACTTTTTCTTGAAATTATGACAATCGTGACATTTCATACCATAAAATTTGCATTCATCCTCACTGACAGAACGAGTGATGCTCAAAAAATATCCATAAAGTAATTTCAATGATTTTGCCCACGAACACACTTCTTTTTGTTGGACTTTACTTAATGTGTAAGGTGCTTTTGGCTTGTACACTTTCCCATTAGCACCCTTAAAACGATACATCTCTAGGCGGCTACAATACAACTCCAAATTTTTCCGAGCTTTGGCAGTTATCTTTTGTTTTGTCTTTAACATCCATAATAGTGTTAAAAATATTATCAAAAATGTTTTTCTGAATATGCATCACATCTAAATAATGTCAGATAAGATTTGTATGCCAATATGGTAAATCCCAGAATATGCTCTTTTTCACCCAGATATGTGTTTTACCAAATCCATCAATTGGTTGTGTGCCACCATGATGCCAAGTGCTCTAGCCAAATACCATTGCATGTGCTGGAAAATCACCAATAGTCCATAAAAGCGCAGCTCTCATATTAAAGTTTTGCTTGTTGTACACGTCATAAGCTTCAACCCCAATTATCCACAACATTTTCAGCTCATCAATTAGTGGACGTAAAAACACATCGAGATTTTTCCCTGGATTCTTTGGGCCTGTAATAACCATATTAAGGAACATAAAGGACTTTTGCATACACATCCAGGGAGGAAGATTGTACACTAACAATGATTACAAGCCAACAAGTGTATGAGGCACTAGAATTTCCAAATGGACTTAAAACCATCGTTGCATAACCTAAGACGCACGTTAAGTATTTCTGAAGCAAAAGATGGATGCGTACGATTTTAAGTGCTTCCACGCCTCTCCATGAGATGGGTGTGCCATGTTTCCCTATTTACAATGACTTTTTGCATGCCACGTCATATGCACATGTATAACTAGCTGCATGTAGCCTTTGAAGTCGAGGTATCAATGGCAAATAATGAAACACCTTGAAGGGCACCTTCTTTCTGGCTCTTGGCTTTCTCAGCTTGTATCGAGGATGGTAACATATAGGACAATCTTGGTAATCTTTGTTCTCTTTGTAGTACAAGATGTAGTTGTTTATACAAGCATCAATCTTCTCATAGCCAAGTCCAAGTTTACCCAATTGATTTTTGGTCTTGTACAAGTTATTCGGCAACTTTTCATCTTCAGGCAACATACTCTTAATGATGGATACAAGTCGATCATAACAAGCCTCTTTCAAATTATACTCCGAATTAACATTAAACAATTGAGCTATTGTAGAAAGTTTTGTATGATTTTTGCACCCATCCCATAGTGGCTCATCAACATCTTTTAGCAAGTCAAAAAACTTTTGTGCTTGTGGATTTGGTGGTTGTTCTGCATGTAATTTAGGACCCAAAGCATCCATGACCATTGTTCTATAACAAGATCCTTACTCACTAAGAATTCTTGAAGAACGTCCAACATCTTTACTCATGTTTAAGGATTTGCCATGTGCATACCATTTATTATAACCACGTTTGAACCTAATCTTTGTGATGTGATGATTCACTTCACTTCAACTAAAGAATTTCTAATTGCTACATTTGGAGCATGGATATTTTATTTGTCCACGATCCACATATTTTGGATCACGAAACACAAAGTTCAAGAACTCATTGACTCTTTCCAAAAATTCATCTAAAAGATAGCCATTGTTATCTAAACGCCACCGCATCCAACTATGGTGTATATTCATGGCTTCTAAAATATTATGCTAATATTAGATAAATTATTGCAAAAAGTATTACATATATTCAAGCTAAATCATAAGTATAAATCATTTCTAAAATACATTAAACTCCTTACCTAGAGATGAAGGTGAAATCAACAACTCTTCTCTTGATAACTCTTTTTCTTGTCCTCTAGGAAGAAAAGTCCCAAAACTTGTATGCACTATGGAAAAAAAGAAGAAGAAGAAGCATGCATTCAATTGTTGTCATCAAACATGGGATGATTTGAGAGAGAGAGAGAGAGATAGCGGATGCAAGCTTGTTCTGTTCATTAGAAGCATGAGATGATTTGAGCTTGCTTAATTTTATCTGAGAGAGAGAGAGAAAGATATAGCAGATGCAAGCTTGTTCTATTCATCAGAAGCATGAGATGATTTGACTTTGCTTCATTTTGACTCACTGGAATGGAACAATTTCATCACTCTCAAGCATTGTGGTCCACTATCGGGTTCAATGATTCCATACCTTAATCAAGAATCTTTGTGATTACATGTGTAATAAAAACCAAAATCATGTTACAATAAAAACAATTGAAAAAAATTAAAGCTAAAACATAAAGTGATCTCAAAGTCCACGTAACAGAAAATGATGCATGCCATTAATACTTAGAAACTTTGTCATAATGATCTTCAGGACAAAACAGTATGGTTCTTTAATTCCACTGATGATACTGCAATGAATTGATCAGAAACAGAACTTTGGATAGCCCAGTTATGGAAATCCAAGGCTAATCTTACCTTCTTGCAAATGCAGTACTTATATAATTTCAAATATGAAGACAAAACGTATAGAATACAAGGATAAAAGAAATATAATAAAAAAAACTTAGAAGAATCCATAGTTTGAGACCTGTTTTAGTTATAAGCCAAAAATATATCCAAAAATAAACATATAAGCCAAAATCTCAAGTTCATAAAGCATTGGTATTACTACTAAATGAAAAGATAAAATAAGAAGAGAGAGAGATTTATACAGTAATTTATGTTTGTACTTGAGCTACTTTATATGCAACATCTAGCTTGGGATCAATCAGATTTTGGGGCATGTCATACAATAGAGGGATGGAAAAACTAAAAAGAACAACTGTTTCAATAACAATTAGAAATACAAATTATCATCATTGAAAAGGTATACACAAATAAAAAATGCAGAGGATCAGACTTATCAATGTAGACCTGGGTAAGAAAATCGAATAAACTACCAATGAAGGAAAGAACACATAAGCCTATAGCGAGCTAACAAAGAAAATCGGAGTATTATCCTCTCAATCAGTCATGTGCATAATCAAGATTGATTATTAAACATCAGTCAACATTACTAATGACAAGAAATGAATGTGGGAGGAGATAGTGAGCAATATGTGGTTGGAATTTCTCTGAAGAGATCTAACACCAATAGGAAAATTGAGTATGCTGGTATGTAATGAAAAATGTTGCTATTATAAGCAGAAATAATGGGAATTAACTGGGAATCTCATGCCAAAAACTTCCAATAAGCAAATATTGAGCATTCACATAACACATGGGGAGAAAAGGTTCATATTTAATAGGCGATTTTTCAAGGGATTGGAATAAGAAAAATGGTTATAGGAATTATAAAATGTAAGATTTCTGCATTATGTCATTCTTCTTTACATATGCCACGTTAATTAAATGAACCCTGAGAACTATTTAGCACAACACAATTAGAATCACTTTTACCGAAAGAAAGGGAAAAAAAGAACAAAAATGATAGCATTCAATGAGTCCAAAAAACAACGCTATATAACTAAAAGAGCAATCTTAGAATCATATTGCACACATGGAAAGCAAGAAGTGTGTGTATGAATGTATCTAAGAGAGAAAGAGAGAGAATCTATGGCTTTATGGAGTTGAAATACATTCACCAAATAATAGGTACTAATTGCTACCTTGTTTTGTGAAAATAAGATCAGTGAGCAGTAAGTATGAGCAATTGCTTCATAGTTTGCAAGAGTGTTCAAGTGAGATATGGCCTCCAGATTGACGAAAGCAAGAGGTTGATTCGTCGAGTTTTCAACTTCAGAGATACTTACTTCTGTAGAAAATGTGTATTGTTTTGGGAATTGCAAGCAAACAAAAAGTGAAATGTTTAAGTAGATTATAAACGAAATGCTTTAATAGCCTTAAAGTACCACTCAAATTGCCACTCAAGCTATTGCAGAGATTTAGATCAAGTTTCAAATTTATAAGGCTAAAAGCTTCCAAGACTAGTATAATGCCCATGTGCTCATTTATCTTCTTTTAATCCAAATCTTTTATTTATCATCACAAATCACAAATATCATATGGTTTTTAAGTATGGACTTTTGTAAGAAATGGACAATATGAATCAAAGTCTCATGTTGCCAAATTTTCCCAAGCCCAAGTCCAATTTTGTACACACACATGCATGCATATTCGAGATACACATTCGTTCTCCAAATTTAGAGTGTACAGTTCTTATTTAGATCCATATTTATTCCATGTCTATTTTCATATGTAGGTGTTTGGCCATGTATTGAAATATTATGTACTCATAATTTTGTCAACTGTCTCATGCTATCAAATTTATAAGATGTCCGAATCTAGAACTTTGAAATAGTCGAATATCATAAAATTAATGAAATGTCTCTATGATCTCATTCACTTGAAATAGAAATTCTAATGCATTTGTCATTCTTTGGATTCATAAATGGCAAGTTTAAGATCTTTATTATATATATACTAGCACACACACACACACACACACACACACACACACACACATATTATGGCCATTCATGAATTTCTATAGATAAGACCAAGTTGGAGAAATTTCCGTAAATCCCGTCCCAAAGCTTAAGCCGTAAGCTTTGGTGTTTGCTTCAAACTACTAATTTCAGTTGTTTTAATCTAAACTGCATGGAGAGACAATAACACAAACAAACAAACAAATAGGTAATTTCATCACATATCAATCATCAGAACAAAAGTTCATGAAAGATTAACGTATCACAATGCCCACAAAACAGTAAATTTCACCATTAAAGAAGTTGAAATTTCACACCGCCAATGAAAAAAGTAATTTTAGAGGCCAACATGAAACCCTTAATAGTTGTTCATACTTCAAAGCTACTATAAATGATTTCCCAGCAAAATTAAGCGATGAAAACATAATCAACAAAACTAGTTGACATATTGAGGGAGTGAAAAGCTCAATAGTACCCGAACTGTATCATCTCCCACAGCGCCTCAGCAATCATCAATAGTACTTATGGAGAGAGCGAGGAAGAAGACTTGGATGGAGTTGCGAAGCTTGTCGGTGGAAGTTAAGTTTTCTCGCCAGAATCATCGCTTGCTGGTGGTGGTCGAATCCAGATGCGGAATTAGGATTCCAAATGAGAAGACACATATTTCAGACTTGTTTGAGTGAAAAAAAATGGTCAAAGTTGTAATATTTTTCTTCTTTTTAATTATTCTAAATGATAATGCGTTTTCCAAAATATCACGTTTTCTTTTCTAGGAAAAAAAGTCAAAATTATAATTTCAAACGCAGATTTCTCCATCTTAGATTTTAATTTCCAAACCGTCGCTTTCTTTTATGGGAAAAACAGTCAAAATTATAATTTCAGACACGGATTTATCTGTCTTAGATCTTAATTAATATCAGGAAGAATTATAATTTCAGAAACAAATCTATTATCTGTCTCAAACTAAATTGTTATTTTAAAAAATTACAATTTTACACACGAATATATTATCTGTCTCAAAACTTAATTAATATATGAGAAAAAATAACATTATTTTAGAGATTTTATGAAGAAAAAAAACTTAATTAATATATGAGAAAAAAAAAGAAATTTTATGAATCATACTCAGAATCTATTTCTATATGCATTACTAATTTATTTTATATTTTTGCTCTAATTTATTTTTGTGAAATAGTGACAAATATTGAATTATGTCTTTGATGTTGTAATTTTCTTTTTTTAAATATAAATCCGCATATGATTCTGACTCTAATTAATGAAATTTTAAGACAAATATAAATCTGTCTCTAAATTTTGTCTCTAAAAGTCTGCTCCCTTGTAGTGTTCCTAATTCCTAATTAGTAGTCAAATAAATCTCAACCGTTTATTTGGATATTTGATGGACGTACCAAATCAAGTTTAAAGATATATAAATTGATCCTCCCTCTACCTTTTAGGGTTACATAAACATACAACACACTTACAGAAAAAATAATTCCATCTATTCTTGTGTAACAAAAGAATGGTTAAGAGGGAGAAACCAATTTATTTCACGCACTCTCTCATCACAATAATGGCTTCCGCATCAGGTATGAAATCTAAAAATTATGTTCTTGTTAAATTATTTATTCAAGAACCTAGATTTATGTATGAATGTTAATTTTATTATTATAAATCTGAAAGCATTAAAAAATTAACAATGGTATCAGAGCAAGTGTTTCGAATAAAAAATATTATGATTAGTGTTTAATGATTTGAATATATTTATATCTATATATATATATAATAATGATGACCTTTCTTTTAACATGTTATATGTACTAGGCCATGGAATTCACATAGATTTTATTTTCCTTATTTTGTATGAAAATGAATAGAATGAGGATGTGAATGATAATGATCAACATGCTACAACACATATGACAAATTAATGTGCATGTCTTACACAAAACAAAAGCAATATTTATTTACATGATATGCGAATGATCTTGATGACAATGATGGCTTTTAGTTCAAGTAGTGTTATGGTTTACTTATTTATTTTTTATGATGTTTAGTGACAAATAAATTTTATGTGTTGTGATTTTATGTTGCAATTCGTTACATGACATTAAGTTTTATATTGTTTGTTAGTCACCCAACTGGCCAAACTAATTAAGTGATTAGTCATGTAACAAATATTCATTTATTCATTAAAATATTATGGAATGCCTATTATTGAAATTATATCAATAAATGATTTTTATTAATTTTCGAACTTCAGGATTTACCCAAAGGTAAATTAATATTCTATGATTAATAAATATAATGTGGGTAAAAATAATATTTGCTTGTTAAATGTATTTGTGTATCTAAAGATGCCATGTATGTTGGATGAGATTTGTTTGATTACCTAGTTTATTTTAATGGCATTCAAATTATGATAATATATTGTAGTGTTTGCCCGAAGGAAACTTATGGTATATTTTAATTGTTTATATGAATCTATTTAATTTATTGACTATTTATGTATTTGCAGTTATTTCTCTTCATTTGAATGCTTCCTCTATTACTGTGTTTAATGGTTTGAATTTCTCTGAATGGTACGAAAAAGTCAATTTCCATTTAAATGTATTGGATCTTGACTTAGCATTTGTAAGAAAAATCTGCTGCTATAACAGATTAAAGCAGTGTGGATGAGAAATCAAACTATAAAGCATGGGAAAGTCTAATAGATTATGTCTTAATTTCCTGCGAGTGACTATTGTCAACAACATTAAGACCGCCATTCCACAAACTAAGAGTACTAAAGAATATCTCAAACTTGTGGAAGAACATTTTTATTTCTACTGGATAAGTCACTTGCTGGACACTAATGGCTGAACTCACAATCATGAAGTATGATGGATCATGAAGCATGTAGCAACAAGTCCTAGAAATGACAAATATTGCAACAAGACTTAAGATCTTGAGAATGGTGATTGATAACTCCTTTTAAATGTAATTTATTATGAACTCTTTACCTTCTGAGTATGGACCTTTTCAAATTAACTACAACACTTCTAGGAACAACTAGAAAGTTAATGAGTTGTCCAGTTTGCTCACTCAACCTAGAAACAAGATTAAAGAAACTGATGAATTCATTCTATTAATCTTGTGAGTCAATAAGCTGGCAAGAATCTCAAGCTGAAAGCCAAGAAATTTAAGGAGAAAGGATCTACTAAGGTGGCACAAGTTGCTAATAATGATGAAAAAGAAAAAAGGCATATAAATGTCACTCCTATAAAAAAGAAGGGCATTGTCAAAAAGATTGTTAGAAACGTAAAACTTGGTTCGAAAAGAAAGGTACATCTAATATTTTTGTATGTTTCAAATCAAATTTAACTGAAGTTCCTCATCCTACTTGGTGGCTTGATTCTAAAGCTACTACTCACGTTTCCAAATGATGTAGGGATTTCTTCCGATCCAAACCACAAAACCTAAGTGAGAACTATTTGATGACGAGGAACCATGTGAAGGCCCCAATTGAAGGCATAGGAACTTATCGACTTATATTAGATAGTGGTCATCATTTTGATGTAACAAAAACTCTATATGTACCTTCAGTTTCTAGAAATTTAGTTTCTCTTTCAAAATTTGATGTTTTAGGGTTTACTTTTAAGTTTAGACATGGTTATTTCAGTGTATTTAAAAAATGATTCTATTATTGGCTCTGGAATACTTTTGGATGGTTGATATAAATTGAAACTTGATTATACATTTTCTAAATCCTTGCTCAGTGCTTATCATAATATTGGAACTAATCATAGTATACTTAATGATAATTCCGTTTACTTGTGGCATAACCGATTGAGTCGCACATTCGAAGAAAGATTAGCAAAGAATGAAATTCTTCCAAATTTAGATTTTACTGATCTTGGTATATACGTGGATCGTACCGAGGGAAAGCTAACCAAACATAACAAGAAAGGAGCCACAAGAAGTACACAACTTCTTGAAATTATAGACACTGACATATGGGACCTTTTGATGCTCCGTCCTTTGGCGGAGAAAAATATTTTATCACCTTTATTGATGATTTTTTACATTATGGTTATATCTATTTTCTTAATGGAAAATCTCAAGCTATAGATGCCCTTGAGGTATTTATAAAAGTGGTTGAAAAGTAATTAGATAGAAAAGTGAAAGTCGCAAGATCTGATAGAGGTGGTGAATTTTATGGAAAACATAATGAGTTAGGACAATGTCCAGGTCAGAAAGGCATGGCACATGTGCACGGTATAGTATGTATTACACACCACAACCAAATGGTGTGGTAGAAAGGCGTAATTAGACTTTAATAGATATGATAAGGAGTATGATGAATAACTCGTCATTATCCAAATCTTTGTGGGTGTATGCACTTCAAATAATTGTGTATCTACTAAATAGAATTTCTAGTAACGCAGTCCCTAAAACTCCTTTTGCATTATGGACTGGAAGGAAACCTAGTATGAGACACTTGCATGTTCGGGGTTGTCCAGCAAAAGCACGAGTTTTTAATCCACATGAAAAGAAATTAGATTCTCGAATAGTTAGTGGTTACTTTATCGGTTGCCTAGGGAAATCTAAAGGGTATAGGTTTTACTGTCCAAACCATAGTCCAAGAATTGTTGAAACATGCAATGCACAATTTATTGAAAATGGTGAAATTAGTGGGAGTACTGAAAAACTGAATGTGGATATTAAAGAAATTAGGGTTAATATTTCATTACCCATTAATGATTCAACATCAACTTTCTGAATAAATGTTGTCCCAATATTGGAAGAACATGTTAATGTAGAGCAACATTTGAATGCAGTAGTAGCCCAAGAAAGAATTAACTGATCACCAACTGATATAAATGAACCAATGGAATAACTTTAAACAAACCCATTAGAGCAAGAAAATTTGCTATTCCTGATGAATGTGGCTTATTTGCAAGAGTCAGAATATGATTATAGCAGTGAAAATGACCCTGTTTCATTTTCACAAGTCATGGAAAGTGATAAGTATGATAAATGGTTTGATGCTATGAAAGATGCGTTGAAATCCATGAAACAAAATAAGGTTTGGGAACTCATCGATTTGCCTGAAGATTTTAACGAGTTAGGTGGAAATGGGTCTTTAAGACCAAACGTGAATCTAATAGCAATATCAAATGATATAAAGCTAGACTTGTTGCTAAGGGTTATACTTTAAAAGATGGCATTGAGTATAAAGAGACATTTTCACCAGTCTCAAAAAAAGACTCATTGAGAATAACATGGCATTGGTGGCTTAATTTGATTTAGAGTTAAAATGGCTGTAAAAACCGTCTTTCTAAATAGAGACCTTGAGGAAAAATTTATATGGATTAACCTGAAGGTTATTCTATACAAAGTAAGGGTCACATGGTATATAAACTTAAGAAGATATATGGACTTAAACAAGCTTCCTAATTACCATAACTTCTTGCGGATTTGATGAAAACACTGTTGATCGGTGTATTTACCAAAAGATTAGTATGAGTAATTTTATATTTATCGTTTTATATGTTGACGATATCTTACTTGCTACTAATGATTTGTGCATTCTATACGATACTAAAGATTTTCACTCTAAGAATTTTTAAATGAAAGATATGGGAGAGGCTTCCTATGTGATTGAAATTTCTATATTTCAAGATAGATCACAAGGATTGCTGGGATTGTCTTAAAAAAGTTAAATCGAAAAAATTCTTGAGAGATTCATCATAAAGAAATGTGCACCAGAAGTAGTCCCGGAACAAAAAAGAGATAAATTTAGTCTCATGCTATATTCAAAGAATTACGTAGAACGTAAGGAAATGAAATCTATTATATATACTTTTCTTATAGGCAGTTTGATGTATCTACAAATCTAGACAAGACTTGATATGAGTTTTGCGGTCGGAATGTTGGGTTGAAATTAAAGAAATCCCAGTAATGACCATTGGAAAACTGCAAAAAAAGTATTAAAGTATCTTTAGGGAACAAGGGACTATATGCTCAATTATAGGAGATCCAATCAGTTAGAGGTAATTGGATATTTAGATTTAGACTTTGCTAGATGCATTGATAGTAGAAAGTCAACGTTTGGTTATGTGTTCATGTTAGCTAAAAGTGCAATTTCATGGAAAAGTGTCAAACAATTTGTTATTGCTTCGTTACTATGGAAGCAAAGTTTGTAGCTTGTTTTGAGGCCACAATTCATGCATTATGGTTGCAAAATTTTATTTCAGGACTTGGCATTGTCGAGACGATTACCAAGCCACTGAAAATTTGTTGTGATAATTCTGCAGCAGTTTTCTTCTCTAAAAATGATAAATACTCTAAAGGTGCTAAACATGTGGAATTGAAGTATTTTGTCGTTAAGGAAGAAGTTCAGAAACAAAGAGTGTTACTAACATATTAGAACGGATCTTATGATTGCAAATCCCCTAACTAAAGGTTTACAACCAAAGACATTTAAGTAAAATATTAGTAGAATGGGTCTTGGTTGTACTGATGATTGATGTGATGTTTATAACACTCTTGAGCTAAATAATGCGTTTTTGATTTATAATGATTAATTTCTTGTTTATCATGATTGTGTACACTTAATTGTTTTAGGAACCAGAATTAATAAAGTAATAAAGGCAACATTCATGATATTTATATGTCACTTATGTAACATAGTTTGATAAATTATTAATATAGTGGTATATAGAAGGAAGTATGCAATGTTACAGTGTATGACCAACATAAGCCACATTATATAATTTATCATACTAGAGTAAATTATGAGGATGAGGATGTTAAGAGATTTGTTTATTTATGTGCATCTAATGAATATACTACTAAGTATGACAAATATGAATAATCAGACCAAGCGGGAGAATTATGGCCCGATCAGTGGATAGTGGCTATAATTTATCCTAAATATAGAAATATTATTTAGTTTCCTAGTTGATTCCTAATTCCTAATTAGTAGTCAAACAAATCTCAACCATTTATTTGGTTACTTGATAGATCTACCAGATTAAGTATAAAGATATATAAATTGGTTATCCCTCTAGCTATTAGGGTTACATAGACATACAACACACTTACAGAGAAACGAATTCCATTAATTCTTGTGCAATGAAAGAAGAATCGAAAGAGAGAAACCAATTTATTTTGCAAACTCTCTCATCACAGTAATGGCTTCCGCATCAGGTATGGAATCTAACAATTATGTTGTTAAATTATTTATTCGAAAACTTGAATTTATGTGTGAATGTTACTTTTATGATGATAAATCTCAAAGTATCAAAAAATTAACATCGGTGGGTGTATGCAATGGAGAAATCACATGTGCTACCATATGTGGTATGGATATGATTTATATGCTTATTGAGTGTTAAACAAAAAATAATCATGCTAATATGATATCATTCAAGGAGTGAGCAATTCATATATATTGATCTCACGGAAAATGCTAAGATATGATTATCAAATTTGGAAGTTTTTAAAACCTTGTGGGAATCGATAGGAAGAAAGCTTTTAAAACTTCATTAAACCTGTATTTTAAATCCTAGCTAGCTATAATGTAAAATAAGTTTCAATACATAATTACCCACTCAAATTCAAATTTTGGGGACTCTCTTCATCATGATTGATTATGGAAGTTTATTGTGATCATTTTTATATTTCATGAAGTTAGTGAATTCTGATAATAGGATGACTTATATTAGAACAAATTACAATATATATATATATATACGAGCAAAATTTATTTTACTAACTCTTTTGGTTACAAATGAAATGTGGGGTTAATACGGTAGTTGATAATGTTGAGATTCGTTGATTAAACTCTCCTTGTCATTTTATTCCTTCTAGTCCTAGAGAAATGTGGGTGGTTTGTGATTATTTAATTGTTCTGCAATTATAATAAACTATGGGATACAAATTTTGAGACAAAAAAGTGGTGATAGTTGTGACAATATGCTTATTCTTTACTTAACTCACTTGTTTTATTGTGGAGTTTCATTTTTTATGAGACAGGTGCATATGCATAAAAGAGAAGTGCAAAGAGAACGAAAGTAAAAAAATAAAAGTAAACTAAGAGACATTGTTATACTTTATCCATGAGATAGATAATTGCCTTGGAGGACTAGCACGGAGGCTAGATCCTTTATCATCAAGGGGGATGAGCTGAGCCCGTAAGAGAGTCACCATCGGCAATAGCCCAACCTCTGTATAGATATTTGAATTAAGGATTGTCGATATGAATCTTGAGAGTTGTTCAATATTAAACTTAATAAATCTTGATGTTTATTTGTTTAGCTATTGAACTTGAATGAATCTTACTAATTTGAGACTTAATATTTAATTGGGAGTGATTTGGAGAATGTGATAGTAGAGAAAAAATAAAAGATCTTTTTGAGCTTTGAATATATTTTTTAATCATGAGAACAAAGAGATAGAGAAAAAAATATTTTTAATACTTTTGATTATATATCTTTATGTGGGTTTATGCCAACTTGGGGGTGGTGGGTATTTGGCTAGAAAAAGGATTAATATAGGGGAGGGGCCAAAACTAAAGAGAGGGGATTTCGTGAGAGGTGGCATCAGTGGCGACGGAGCTGATGAAGACGGCGACGGAGATAATGGAATCTTAAGAGAATAAAAAAATAATAAAACCTTACCTTCCCTCGATTAAGAGCAGCACGAGACGAACAGCGAGGCAAACGGCGACGTAAGGGAGAGGCGCTAGAAGAACGGCGAACCAAATGGCAGTGCAAAAAAGAGGCGTGAAGGAGAGAGTCTGAGATGGTTTTGGGGACAGAGAGGGTTTCTGATGTGTGTATTTGTGTGTGTATGAGGGAGAGAGAGAGAGTCCACGATGAGTTTTTGGGAGAAGTCAATTTTGCGTTAATTGCTTTATAGTTTTTTTTCCCCCTTTTTTTTTTCTGAAAGAGGGTTTATTACTCCTTTTTTTAAAGAGGATTTATTACTCCATAGTTGAGAATGAATATGATTTTCTCAGCTTAGCTCTCGGCAAAATAATTAGTGATAAAGTATCGAAAGGTATAAAAGTTTGCTTAAAATCAATATATGAAAATATTTTTAGCATTTTATATTTTTTATGAATAATTTGAAGTCTAAAAAACTAAAAGGTTATAATAGGTATTTCATAAATAATAGTCAAACCTGTTTGTGTTCACTTTATTTGCTTATTAAGATGGAGCGGTTAAGTAAAGATTATTATCGCACAAGAGGATAAAGCGTTACATAACAAAAACATAATGAAATACTAAAAGATAATAATAGGCACTAAAAATTTTCCCCAACTTAATTGGGACAGTTGAACACTATTCCCAACCTAATCGAGAAATTACAAAATTTTCCAAATTTCAATTAACTGGACATTTTCCTGATAATTGAGACGATTCTGCATTTACCCCAATTTAATTGAGTCTATTTAACAATTCCATTAATGTAATTGCAAAAAAAAAATGAGTATCTTCCCCCACTCTATTAAGTTAAATGAACATTTTTCTCAATTAATTCCAATCAATTGGATATTTTTCTCAAAACCAATTAAGTTGGGTAGACTAGATTAGGCACCGGTTACTAGTTAAACCGATTGGACCAGTTGATCGGTTCGATTTTCAAAACACTGACTCAATTGAGGGCCCCAACTTAATTGAGAAAATCGAACACTTCCCCTAACTTAATCAATTGGACATTTTTCAAATTTGATCGAGATAATTGGTTATTTTCCCAAAGTGAATTGAGTCAATTGGACATTTTTTACAATATAATTGAAAATTTTGCCCAACTCAATTAAGTAATTAAGTTAATATATAACTTAAAAGTATTTTTAAAGTATTTTGATGAACAATTAAAAGTATTTTGTATATAGTAGTCTTTATATTTAAAGTTTGCATATATACTTTACATTGTATGCTTGAATAGTATATGTTACTTCATACAAGTTTTTGTTGGATTATTTTTATAAATAATAAATATTTCAATTTAATATTTTTTTCCCTAAACAACTATCTTTTTTTTTTTTTGTTTTAGCTACCTGGTTCCGACCCATTGATCGACTAATCCGATTTGGGTACTACAGAGGCCCATTATGGAGCGATCCTCCAAATCCAATTACATCATTCACAACACAACTAGGATTTGAATTCTGTGTGTTGCTTAAAGGATCTAGCATCTCATCCCACTGTACCAACTGGTAGTTAATTTTTCTAAACAACTATCACGTGTGTGTATGGAAGTATATGCCTTTCATAAATAACTACTTTCCTCTCTTCTCTCACATGTCTCCTTTTTCCAATGTGTTACTTTTTTTTTTAATACTACTCTCTCCTGTCTTCTCTCTCACATCTCTCTTTCCAAACTTTCTTCTACTTTATATTTTAATATATTTTTAATCAAAAAATTATTTTGTTTTTAAATAAATATTTTTTCTCATTATAAATTTAACAGATACATAAAAAAATTACCAAATAGTATAAATAATAAAAGCAACTAAAATTATATATGCTATTAAAATTTAACTATTTAAGTAAATAATATATTTTTTGTTGTTGCACACGCATTGAGTGTGTCGCATATACTAGTACTATTAATTAAGTGGGAGGTCCTTTGACTTTTTCTATTTAGTGCGTTTAATTGTTTTATTCCTAAAACACCCTTCAATTACTCTCCTCTTTCCTCTATCTTTTCTCTACCCTCCAACAACGTATGTTTTTCATTTCTTATTCCCATCTTTCTCTCTCATTTACTCCTTTCAAAATTTCATTATATTTTATATTTCTATTTATGCTTTAAGTTAAAAAAATTATTTTGCTTTAATTTTATTTTTTTAACTTAGCATAAATCTAGAGTGTATTATAAATGATTAAAAAGATAGTATAAATAATAAAATAGGTAAGAAGATATATGTGCATAGAATTTAGCAAATTTTTAATTTTATATTATAAAAATTTAACCAATTGATTAGATTATATCTCTTTTTTTATTTTTGCACACACAACGACTGTGCCTGATACGTTATTTATTATTACTTGTAACATTGTACACTAGATGCATGTGGATAACTAAAAACTTAATTTGATTTAATCACTTACTAATATTTTTTTGTAGTATCTGTACAATCAAAATATTTTTAATTATTTTTAATAGAATTATAAAATTCGTAATAAGTAAAAAAAATATTTCAAATAAAGAAAATTAAGAAAACAATTACAAAGAAATTTAAAAAATGATATTGAAGAGTATTGGTTGATAAAAGACCATAGAGAGGGGAGAGAAAATAAAAAGAATATGTAAGAAGATAAATTAGGAGAGAGAAAGTAAAAAAAGATAAAAAAAAAAGGAAAGAAAATTTATAGACCAAAAAATTAAGTAGACCAAAAGTAGTTATTAAAGGGTCCTATCCCTTTATATAATAGTATAGATTGTATATATTATCTAATTTATAAGTAGACTAAAAGTAGTTATTAAAGGGTTCTATCCCTTTATATAATAGTATAGATTTTATATATTATCTAATTTATTCAGTAAGACAATATATGCAAATAGGTTAATATTTTGTCAATCTTTTAATAAAATTTGATTTGCACTATACAAAAACGCGCAAAATTCAACAAAACATTCCCCCGGAGTTCTACCGGTGCCCTCCACCGCCCCCCCCCACCGCCACCGTCACTATTGGAATAATATCCCCACAATATGCAAATTTTGGCAGTTGAGAGGATTTGAACTTGTGACCATTGTTTTTCAAGTAATCAACCGCCAAACTATTGCAAGAAATTATTTTATACTTATTACATATTTGTTTGATTATTCTTATTTTAATTTATTAATATATTACTTTGTTTTATAATTATTACATATTCTTATTTTGTTAACTTATTTTAACTTTTTAATATAGTATTTGTAAAATATTCTTTATATTGTTTTAAATAACAAATATACCATCTACATTTGTAAAATATTTATTTATGTTGTTTTAAATAACAAATTAGGGATGTAAATAGATAACCGAAAATTCGATTACTGTTTGCATCCATATTCATTTAAAGGCAAAATATTCATATCCATTTAAACCGGATATTATCCGTATTCGATTATAGATATTCGATTATAAATGGATACAGAAAGGGTAATTAGATATTCGATCCGTTTAATATCCGTTCCAAATATATATCGGTTTATATGTCCAATTATTTGTAATCTAGTTGTATCCATTAATTATATCCAATAAATGATGTTTGAAAAAAAAATAACTTATTTGTATAATAAAATTTTTATGTGCTTTTAATAATATTTCATTTTTAAATTAATTGATGTTTTTTGATATAATTTTGTAAAATTCAATTGTTGTTAGTAGTCTTAAAAGATTATATTAATTTTTAATAATCACATGCATTATATTTCATATATTATAATATATATATATATATATATATAGAAATAGAAGTAAACAGTTCATATTATGTGAATGTTAAATAATAAATTGTAGATTCAAATAAAACAAATGGATTTTTTAATGGATATCCTATCTTTATAGCTTACAAAGATATAAAATAATAAATAAATCAACTTATGTGAACTTTAGGTGTTATTAATAAAAAAAATATGATACCTATGTATATGTGTGTGTGTATATATATAAATTTTTTGTTGCAAATAAGTAGATTATGTATAAACAAATATGACTAAATTATATACACAAATTCAAATATTCAATTAATTATAATTGAATATCAATTATTTACAATTTAATAATATACTTGAATACGAATATTCAAATATATCATCTACACCCATTACAGCCGGTTACAACCCCATAACAAATATACCATCTACATATGTATTTACATATATAATTTACCAAAACAAGAATTTTTAAAAAGTATTTGTTCATATATCTTTTAAAGTTGAATTTATTTGTATTTTTAGATTTATTTTGGTGATACATGAATTTTTTCGGGACATATTTGTTATAACGACATATATTGCTATTTATTTTGATGATACATTGAACCTAGGACCACTTGGATGGAAATGTAATACTTTGCCACTAAACTAGTTCCAACTTTGTTTATTGATTGTTTTTTTTTTTTTTGAAATATAGTAGTAGTAGTAGTAGTAGTAGTATATACTATAATAAAGTTGGTAATTTTAGTTCCTTTAAAAAAACTAAAAGATTCTCAATGTATTTATATTGTACCTAACCAACATTTTTTTTGTTGAAAGATGTGAGAGAGATGTTAACTGCAACGCACAAAGCACTTAATAAAATTAAATACATATACTCTATATTAAGTAAGATCCCCTTTTATTTTATAATTTTTCATAAATTTTAAAAATATTACAAATAATTAAAACACAGTATAAATAATAATAGTTAATAAAGATATGTATTCACATATAGAATTTTGCAAAAAAAAAAATTTTTAAAAAAAAAAATACTTTTGCATCTAATGGGGTTTGAACCTTGGACAATTAGGCTTTACTTAAACTTGTTTAAACATTTATAATCTAAAATAAATATATAGATCGGCTTAATATTTCCTCGGAATGTTTTTTGTTAAAAAAAATAAGTACTTTTGCATCTAATAGGGTTTGAACATTAGATCTTTGAGAAAGGAGAGTTATAGCCTTACCATTAGACTACGCTTAAACTTGTTTAAATATTTTGTAATCTAGGATAAATATGTAATTTGGTTGAAATTCAAAAAAAAAAATTATAAAAAATTTCGTTGGATTTTTTTGTTATTTTTTAAATTTTTTGGGGAAAATTCAGCTAGAATTCCCTTTGAAGTTTTAATTTTTTTTTAAAATTTTTGGGTGGGAAATTCAGTAGGAATTGCCCTGAAATTTTTTATTTTTTATTTTTTTTGTTTTTTGGGGAGAAATTTCCGCCGAAAATCTCCTGGATTTTTTTTTTACTTTTATTTTTAATTTCCAGTGGAAATTTCCTCCAAAATTCTCCCGAAATTATCTGGTGGATTTTTTCACCAGAATTCTCCCTGAAATTATCCGGTGGATTTTTTTCCCTAGGATTTTTTCGTCGAAAAATGTGCGTTTTCCTGTAATATTGGTATAGTATTTTTATAATTATACTTGCATTGTAAGGTCAAGGGTTCAATTTTTTTGGAAACAATTTGTATTCTTTTGCAAAATTATAATATTATGGGCAAACATCAAATATTATGAATAGCTTCATTAATTTTTCTTTCTTTTTTTATTTGTTTAGATGCTTTGGTTTAAAAACTTGTAAAAATATTTTGGTTTCAAATTATTAATTGTGACAAATATTTAATTTCCAAAAGGTTATTTTTATGAAGTTCAAAAAAAAAAAGTATATATGGTAATCATATTTGTTAACACTAACATTCTTTTAAATGAATTGAATCCTATCACATGCATGCCATGGGACCTAAGGGCAAATACATCACTTCAGATAGCTAAATCTCACCCCAATTTCTTTTTCCTTGGTTAGGGATTCGAACCCTGGTGATGTAAGTGGCAGAATTTTAAGGACATATCTATTACAACTTGGAAGCATTTAGTTATTATTGTAAATTATGCTTTAAAATGCTATGTTTATTTACAAACCCACTAAGTTCAAGTTTTAAAATTTATTTATATAATTTTAATATTTTTCCTTCAATACTATTTATCAAATATATCTAATATATGGATAAAACTATAGAATAAATTATTTTTTTAAGTTAAAAGATCGAAATTAATGTTTTTCAATATATGGATAAAATTACGAAATAAATTAATCTTTAATCTTTTAAACTCTTTAAGTTCAATTTTCATAATTTATTTATCTACTTTTGATATTTTACTTTCAGTGCTTTTTCAAATATATCAAATATGTGGACAAGATTGTGAAATAAATAATTTTTTTAATTCATAAGCATATGCATTGAAGGTAAACTATCAAATTATATAAATAAATTCAATTCAATTCAATTCAATGAATTAATTTTGTCCCTTTAAATTTAAAAAAATAATATATTTATTATTTTATCGATATATTTGACAAAAAAAATTGAAGGCAAAATATTAATATTAGATAAATAAATTTTGAAAATTGAACTTAATAGTGTCGCAGAGTAAATTGTCATGTGTAACGCTTCTTATAGTAGAAATTGCGTGTATCAAAATGGTTGAGAAAACAAGCTTGAGTTTTTGTCTACCAATAACCTATGGTTCGAATCCTATGCATCACAACATTTATTTTGTGGTAAGTTTTCAAAATCCAGTCATTTGAAATGATGCATGTGCCCTTAGCTAAATTACATGACAAACACGTGATGGAATTTCGACGGAATATTCTGTCACGTGTTGTGTTTTATATGACAATCTATACAAAAATGCAAATTTTAAATGGTAAACATCAAGAAAAACAAATTTAGGTGCTACAGTCTAAAATTGGGCATGGTTCTGAGGGCAAATTTTTTGACCCTAATATATAAATTTAAAAGTAAAAATCTTCATATGGTAACAACATCAAATTCGTAACTACGTTATCATGTATTATCTAAACAAAAAGTAAAATCATCAAATTCGTAACTAAGTTATTTGTTACAAAAAGTGCAAGTAGTAACAAATATTTTATTGTTACCAAATGTCAAAAAATTGGTTACAAATACTTGTTTGTATTTGGTGAGAAATATCAATAGTAACTGATTTTTTTTTTCTTGTAACGATTTTCACATTTTGTAACAATAGAGATACTTTTTGGTAACTAACAAATATTAAAGATGACCAATTAATCTAGAGAGTATTCTAATTTATAAAATTTCTAAGTTTACTACTAAATGTGTTAAGGATCGTTTTCTAAGTATACTTCTACTACAATATATATATATACATATACACATAGTTTAACATTTTTTTATGTAAGTATACTCAATAAAGAGATATAAAATCTTTCATTGCTAACAGTGGAGCTTACTTTACTTAAACATTGGAAACTATCGTTTTTCTCAAAAGAGCATGGTAAACGTGTCTTCATGATATCTCTATAGGAGAATTTTATCTTACGTGTAACAAATTTACTACTTAATAAAGACTTATAAATATGGGAGTAAACTTCAATGATTATGTGATTGCATGAATATTATTTGAATAGGCCCAAATATGCCGGAGTGGTTGGAAGTGTGTTCCGCCGGGACATATTATTGAGTAGCCGGATGAGTCCACACTCTTTCCATCTCCTAATCCCCCCTTGGGTAGATGGAGTGATCTACTCAAGAGAGAGGGTTGTAGGAAAATGTTAGGCATATGCTCGGGGTATGACCACCGGAGGATAAGCAGGCAGGAGAAATGTGTTGGTTGTATATATCGGCTTGGGTAGTCATAAGGGTCACTGTCAAGTGACAACAAAGGTAGAAAGTGCAAAAATATGTATTATGTGTGTAACTAATGTGCACTTGACACCCGAGCACTTTAAGTGGGTAAAAAAATATTTCTACTCAACATATGTTGATTCCGTGTTGCATGATGATTTAGATGCTACCAAAGCTAGCATTAATGATGTAGAAGATGAGGAGCCTTTCGAAGCTTTCTACTAAATAGAAAGATGTAGAATTCTGCTGTGTACTTGTACTTAGAAAGTTTGCTTTTGATATGTCGTTTACACATTAGAAACTGTGATCTTGGTAGACTACTTTTGGGATGTATCATCACCCTTATATAGCCCAGTACGTTTTATAATCATAATGCATGTATGTATGTAACCAATAAAAATAGTAATAATAATATGGGGTTACCGGGTCGTCATAATTAATCCTTTTGTTATAATAAAATATGTAATAATATGCAAATTTATGATTAAGATTATGATGACCCTTAATTACTTCACTTTTTTGACTCTTGATATTGCTTTATCATAATAATTTAGTATAAATGTGGGATAGTAATTTGTTCATCCACTTATTTCCTACAAGCAACATGAGTTACACCATGATCAAATAGTAGCCTTAAAGAAACGCAATTGCATCTTTTTAATCAGATATTATATTTGTGTTCTCAACAATTTCCCTCCTAAATTGTCACTTTTGTTGTTGCATTGTGTGTCCCAAGATGATGAATTAGGAAACCATATGCTTACCACAAGATCAAGATTTTACTTTAGTGTCAGCGAAAACCCTTATGCTACTTTGTTCTTTTGTCGTCTTCGATGGAATGACAAGAACATAGCTTACATTGTTTTCAACGCAACATGCAATGTGTTAAAACGCGGACCGGTCATTCAACCTGAAAGTTTACTGATTCACGGGTCATTGGTTTTACCATTGGGCCAACCGTGGTTGGACTGGTAACGTTATAACTTATAACTAATTTTAAAAAAAAATAATTAATATATTAAAAATATTTAAAATAATAAGTAATAAAAATATTCTTAAAAATCCAATTGTTCTTGCATTTTTCATGTTTACTCTTACTTTTTAAATCCAATATACATACTATTAATAAATCACCTAGGGGGTCTAATAAGTAATAACTACCTTGGTGTTTTTGGTGCCTTTTGATCACTTATGGTCTCTCCATTTTCTCATTTATAATCTCTCACCTCTTCCCTTTCCTCTATTACCGTGCTTTTAATTTCTTTCTTTTCTCCTTCTATCTTCTCGATCAATATATTCTTATCTCTCTTTTATATTTTAACTTTTTATTTCTTATTTATTCGTTAATCTTATGATTTCATTTTTACTTTATACTATTTTTCTATAATAAATTTAAGAAAATACATACATTTTAAATTATTAAAAAATATATAAAAAAAGTATAAAATTCAATAAATATTTTAATTTTATATTCATAATTTAAATATATAAAACTATATTTCATTTTTATTTTACACACGCATCAAGCGTGGTCGACCATCTAGTATTTATAAAATATTTAACTCTTATACGTTTATACAAAATAATATTTCAATTTTCAAAACTTTTATCACATTAATTTGTCATAAACCAAACATAATCCTCAAACATTATTATTTTCTTCAATTCCTTTCACTTATTATAGTCAAAGAGGCCAAAAAAAAACCAATAGATGTGAATTGAAGTTTAGGCTTGAAGAAGATGGAACATTGAGACTTGAAAAGCACCAAAGAACAGAGAGGAGATGAAAAAAAATGTATGGATATGAAAGCAAAAATCTGAAACTCTAGATTTTTATCATTCAATTTGTTTAGTTTTCGTTGCCCAGCTGGTTCTCTTGGCCCAATCCCGATTTTCTCGGTCCAACGGTCCAACTGCACGTGTGAACAGTTTTAAGGAAATGAAAAAAAAAAAATGATTTTTGAATTCCTCTGGTTTTTTATTCAACGCAGGCCATTTTATGGACCGGTTGATAGTCCGACCGATCAGTCCAATCCGAGTTTTAAAACATTGGCAGCATGGACTGATGGAAGGTGTGCAAAAGATAACAGTATGCTATTACGCAACAAAAAGTGATGGTATATATATTTGTTTCTTGAACAAAGGCTGTGTAATTTATCGGCACATCAATTATTTTTGTTGTGAACTCAGGTTTCCATATAATAACAATTAAGCGGATTGCAGTCAATTACATAATCCTCTGTAACAAATTGCATGATAATTTAGGCCTATTGAATTAGTACGGAAGTGTTGAGGTTACGGGTTCGATTCTCACATTTGTGGGCTTTGGTCCACTATATTTAAATTATCTATATACTTGTTTGAAATATAATAAAGCACCCACTATATTAAAAAAAAATAGTAGTATAGGAATAGGGATGGGAAGAAGCTAATTCTATAGTAAGGTTGAACAAATTTACATAAAGACAATAAGATTCAATGATATTCCTCCGAAACAATTCAATTGTAGTATATTCATGTTATTATTTTGAGTGTTCTCGATTTTACAACTGATTACTCGAATTCCTTGGTACATTATTCTCAATACGTTACATTAGAATAATTTCCCGAGTGGAATTAAACAATATGTAGATTCTAATACTTCATAATTTGATTCTTTGTACTACTTATGATAATAGAGTTAAGTGTAATTTACATCCTTGTTGTTCCGCAAATGGGCAAAAAGCTCCCCATAAAATAGTTAATATTAAAAAAGTAAAACCGTATTTTTACATGTAAAACGGCAATAGACGGAGGGTTAAATATATAGAACATTTGCAAACCTCAGGATTATTTAGGTAATTTTTCGAAATAGATGGTTTTATTTATAATTTAGACAAACCTCAGATACTCCAGTATAATTATCCCTTAATAATTATTTTGAGTAATCTTGAATGTAACAGTTAATTATCTGAATTGTTTCATAGATATTAATCCTTTTACTTTAATAATACTCATAAAATTTGCAACAATATGCAAATTTATTATTGAGATTATGATGTAATTACTTCACTTTTTGACTCTTGATATTGCTTTATGATAATAATTTAATATAATTAAATTTAGGGATAGCTTTTTCATCCACTTATATCTTTCAAACAACATGAATTACACCGTAATCAAATATCTTTTACCAATATTTCTAATTCTTTCATCAAACATTCTCCAAATTAGCCTCAGAGAAACGCAGTTGCTTCATTTTAATCAGATATGTTTATGTTGCCAACAATCTCCCTCCTAATTCGTCCCTTTTGTTGTTGCATTGTGTGTCTGTAGACTTACTACAAATCAAGATTTTCAATTTAGTTTCTGCAAAAACCCTTATTCCACTTGGTTCTTTTGTCATTTTCGATGGAATAACAAGAACATAGCTTTGGATGTTTTCAATGCAACATGGATCGATGAAAGGTGTGCAGAAGACCGCCCATGCTATTACGCAACAAAAAGTGATAGTATTTATTTTTCAAGCCATCATCCTCCTAAAGAACTGACAAAACTATATAATTGGTGAGGAGTAATAAATGATCCATGAGAGTTAATTATCATCGTGAATTGACAACAAGAAGACATGAATAAACTTAGAATCATTTCATCGTGGATGGATTTTTATAATCTTATGTCTCATATTTGAAATCATATCTTCAATCATTTCATTTTGCTTGCTTAAAATCATTAATATCAAAAATCGTTTTGATTTCTTAAATAAAAGTCTAAATCAATACAATCACACAAAACAATCATCAATAATTTGATCGCAACTTCTAAGCTAAGCACAATTCGAGTGACTCTAAGATGCAAATCTCATAATCTCATAATATTTTCTTGAGTATATTTCCATAATCTCACATCTCATATTTGAAGTATTATCTTGGATCACTTGATGTTGTTTGAGGTGATAACAATAATCAAATCAAAAGCATTTTTATGATTTTCAAAATCTTTTCAATTTATTTACCAAAGTTTAGCACATAAATATCTCTACTCACAAAACTAATCAAGAAGGTTAAACAAACATCTTAAAATCTCCGAATATCAAATTTTAGCAAGCAACATGAAAACACACTAAAATCAAGAATTATGGAATTGTGACAAGAAATAGAGTTGGTAAGAAATAGATATGTACTCATGTCCTTATCAATAATTTATACTAAGATGATATTATGAATGTAATAAGAAATGCATTCGCTAGTATTGTGACAAATTCATGGTATTGTTGTTTTTGAGTTCTTAAAATAATTGTTAATCCATTTTCTCTATTTAACTTTTATGCAAGCACATGCAGCGGGATATATGTTCTTTATTCCGATTATCAAAAAGTACAAGTAACTCATAATTAAATTTGCCAAAAAAATACATTTTTTATACAATAAGTTAGCATCTTTTCGATTTTGTTACACTAAATTAGTGGGTGGCATTTTTACTACAACATTTACAAAACTAATGGCAATTTGGATACTAATTCTGTCGGCACCAACTGGATGCATGACATAGCACTATGCAATAAAAATTAGAAAACCATTCAATTTTCATGTGTGAGGGTTTGAACCTGGATTGAGCAAAACCAAACAACTTCTCCACTTTATATTCAACTACTAGGCCAATCTATCAATTTTATGTTCTATGTAACAATACTATATTAATCTACTAGATACGGATGGCAATGGATCCGGGTTTGGTGAGTTCCCGACCCCGACTCGTGCGGGTTCAGGGCGGGTCACTAGTCTGAAATTTCAGACCTGTGAAGGTTTGGATCGAGTATCAAGTCCATCCAAACCAAACCCAGTCCGGATATATGTATATGTATGTATAATATAATATATTTATAATATAAAAATAAAATTTTGTAAATTTTTTAATTTTTCTCTTATGTATGTACTATAATTTTCTTTATGGTTGGAGATTCGGAATATTACGGTTGTTCATTGACAAAATTATTTGATTGTGTGGTTGTGCCTATTATTTCATTTGAATATGTTTATTAGACTTCATGTACAATTTGAATATGTTCTTTTATTAAGTTTCTTGTACAATTTAAAATATTTGTTTCAAAGAAATTTGTTAGAAAATTGAAATTTCAATTATTGGGGTGGGTTTGGTGGTTTAGGATGGGTTTAGGAACCTGGCAAGTTCAACAGGTCTAACCTATCGGGTTCGGGTCCTTTAAGGGGTCAAGGCAGGTTCGGAACCCACAGGGTTTGGGATGAGTCCCAGTTCAAGAACATTTATTGCGGATTTAGTCTCGGGTTCATTCAAACATGTACAAGACCTGACCTGTTGCCATCCCTACTAATACTTTATCTTTAAGAATTTATCAATTATAGATATTTACATAAAATAAATAATTTTTATTACATAATTATCTCACAGAATGTATCCAAAAATATAAGAAATATACTTCAATTAATCTACACAAAATAAGACTTATATTTATGATTAATATTCTTGTATAAGTAAATTGTGTCGAAATTATAAATATTTTAGTATGTATATTTTTGCAATACATATTACCAAAATATCTTATAAGTAATTATTTATTATTGTTGTAGATATATGACGAGCGGAAGATATGAATTTTAAAGGGTTTTGAAGAACTTGTCTTCAAAGCTTTAATAATTGAGAAAAATTGTAATAAAGAAAACAAAACATAGTTTATTCTATATGAGTTGTCAACAAATAACAACTTAACAAGTATTTAAATAGCTAAACCCTAATCCTAGTCGAAACAGGACATGATTGTTACCAAAATAAAGTAGGAAATACTAAACTTGGCTCAAAAGTAACATATTGGGCTAAAAGACACCTATAGAAAATATTAAAATTAAATAGATTTGAGAATATATAGTTAATATATAATTACTTCAATTCATCGATAAAACTTGAGAGAAAACATATCTTTTTGCACATATGATCTGATGTGAAATTCAAATTGTGACATCCCGATTTTTGGTCTAACAACAATATAAACCGGTTCTTATAATATACGTGCATGTTTACTAATATTTCATGTTTTGTATGATCCTTCTTTTGTATGTGAATTATGTGACGTGAAAATTACATGATTTTTCAAATTTTAAACGAATTTGACATTCTAACACAATTTTCGAAATCTTATGTCCTAAATTGCAATTTTCGAAAATATAACTAAAATATTTTTAATTTCTGGGAAATATACATATAATTTCAGATTTATAAAGATCAAATTTCATCATTATGGAATTTTTCTAAATTATTTATCAATTTTCGAATTTTAGGCCTTAAAACCCTAATTTTATGCCCTAAAACCCTAGTTTTCGATTTTTACAAACATAAATAAGTACAAATTCGAAATTTTAATAAAATAAAGATATGATTTCAGATTTTATAATATTAGGCCAATAAATATCAGATTTTATTTGATTTTTTGTTCATATTTTATTAAAATATCTTATCTTATCTTATCCTATCTTATCTTATCTTATCTTATCCTATCCAAATCTTATCATAATCTTATCTTATCTTATCTTATCTTATCCTATCTTATCTTATCCTATCTTATCTTATCTTATCTTATCCTATCCAAATCTTATCATAATCTTATCTTATCTTATCATATCTTATGCTATCTTCTATGCATTTATTATAAATTGACCTTATATTATAAAAATCTTATTTCTTGCCCTAAACTCTATAAAAAGGGGGCCATTGTCTTCATTCTCCCACACACACACACAAAATCCCGCCTAAAAACACCCACCCACACTCACTCCACTCTCAACACACAAAACACTCTCTATTTATATCATATCTTCCCCACCTATATATACATCAATAAAACCTTCTTTTTTTATACATATATCCCTATTAGCCTTCCATATACTCCCTTATTTCCCTCACACACTCTTGAACGAGGAAGTCAAGTTGATCTAGCCGAAATAAATCTATAAACTTGATAAACTCCTAAGGTGAGTGCTTTGTCAATTCCTTTCTGGGGCTTTGAACTATATGATATAAATATTATTCGTATAGCCTACCTTATTGAATTTATGTTATCAAATTTTTTGGAAAATATTTTCCATACATATAAGACAAGTTATTTTCAAAAGTACTGCATTATCTGATATTGCCAGTTGTATCTGTCCCGAAATGATTTTTGACACCTTTGGGATATCATATTTTAATTATATTTCTATGTATCCCGGGTGAAAAAAATAAATTATTGCTTTATTGCCAAGTTGTGAGCCATATCTGTTCCGTTATATTTCCGTTTACCTTTGGGACGCCCTTGGGAAGTTTGGGCCCAGGTACTTATAAGAGGAATTTTATCGGGCGGAACGGACCGTCGATGGAACCTTTTATATGATACCATTCCGTGAAACCAATTTCTACGTACAGCCGGAGGATGACTGTAGCAGGGATTGGAGTGATGTATTGCACGGACGCGTGATACATCTTCGTCTTGTTTAGTGTCGAGGTGGCTTCTCGACAAGGGAGGCATAAGGGTTTCTATTATGATTTATCTGTTTTGGGTAGTCATAAGGTTGGAGACTCCGTCTTAGGCTCACTATCCGTATTACTCAGTTCAATTATTATTATCAAGTTACATTTCACACTACGTGCACTTTATTATGATTTAACTGTTTTGAGTCTCATTTTCAGTCAAATATATATCTATCTATATGTGGCCTCACTAAGTCATTTGGACTTAACCCCTCGTTTCTTTCTGTTCATTGACTCAGAATCAGAATAATGGGAGTGCATAGGATGGTAGCCGCTCCTCCAGTTGTTTATATTAGACTTCATTTTGCTTTGTCTTGATGTATAATCCGTAGTTTGCTACTTGATGCCACTAGTTGGCTATTTTGATGTTGTACTCGGTTGCGCTACTTGGTTGTACTAAACATAGATATACATATTATCCATGTTGCATATTTTACTCTACCTCTACTGCGTATTGTTAAGTTAGGCGTTCGTACTGGCAGTAAATTTCAAAATTTGTGCTCAGTGCGATCGTCGGTGGTCTCCAACCGTATAGGAAGATCCTAGCGGAAGGGGTGCCACACAAATATTTTGGAATAGGGTGGCATATTCTTGTAGTAAATCAAGTAAAGATAGTTAAAATTATTTTTATACCAAAGTTGTTATGACGTTAAAAAATTGTGTAAAACTTTGGAGGAAATTTTTTTTTTGATAAATTATGTAAGTTTTTTTATTTTTTTATATTTGTTACTATTGGAATGTCATATTAAATAACTATTGTATTATTTTTTTTACTTGCTACGGTTGAATTCGGTAGTAAATAATTGATTTTTCACATTCATTTGCCACGACCTTAATTTCATAGTAAATAATTGTCTTATTACATGTTCATTTGGTACGATCTAACTTTCGTAGTGAATAACCATCTTATTATCTAATTATTTGCTATATTCTAAATTTTGTACTAAATTACTATATTTTACTAAGTTTTAAAAGGCGTAACAAAAAATTTCGTAGCAATAAATATAAGCTATTTTTCTTGTAATGAGCTTAGGCTAATCGTCCGGGCTATATTAGGATAGGATCCTCGGACTATGATATTTATGTTCACTAGGCTTGAAATGTTGTGGCTTAGTGGTATTTCGGGTACTAGAATTATGGTGGACCATTGTTGGGGTGGCCAACCAACAACTCATTCACTATAATTGTGGACTTAAGACCTAGGGTTGTGTCAAAAGCAATATACAAGTGTTCACTAGATCAATAAGGACATTGGATTTAAGATAAGTTTTTCTTAGTTTTAAGACTTAATCAAATATCACTACCTTATATGTTTGTCACCTGAGGATTGTACTTTTATAAACGTCATGATAGAGGAGAAGGACCCGACCCAATTGCGGTAGAAGAAGGTATATATGCCTTTATTCTAAACACTACTATAAAAGTTCTATATGATATTGGAGCTACTCATTCTTTCATATCTATTAAATCCATGATTCACTTAGGAGTATCGCTAGAACCTTTATCTTATAATTTAGAAGTTAGCACACCCCTAGGATCTAGTTATATCATTAACCGGGTTCTAAAAGGATGCCCAGTGGGAATCGAAAGAAAAACATACCCCACCAACTTAATAGAACTCCCTATTCAAGACTACAGTATAATTCCTAGAATGGATTGGTTATATCAACATCAAGCTCAGTTAGATTGCTTTTCTAAGAAGAACATCTTGGAAAGGAGAACTTACTTGAACCAATAATCCCCCTTAAGCTGTCAAAAACTGTATCTCTTATCTCCTTTCTCAAAGCTAAGAAATGCATCAAAGAGAGAGCATCAGGGTTCGTTGCTTATCTGCTCAACAAACCAAAAGATCAAATACAGATAGATGAAGTTCTTGTTGTAAATGAGTTCCAAGATGTGTTCCCAAAAAAATTGAATTCATTACTTCCTCAAAAGGAAATCGAATTAGTGATCGACACTATACCAGGGGTTGAGCCTTATTCGAAAAAACCATACCGAATGGCTCTAGCTAAACTGAAGGAATTGAAGAAGCAACTTGACGAAATAATAAAAAGTGATATATTCAGCCAAGTAATTCACTTTGTGGTGCACCAATGCTTTTTGTTAAAAAGAAAGATGGAACACTCCGGATGTACATTGACTATCGGGAACTAAATCGAATGCCCGTTAAGAATAAATACCCTTTGCCCCACATAGAAGAACTATTTGACCTTCTGCAAAGATCACAAGTGTATTCTAAGTTGGATTTGAGATAAGGGTATTATCAGCTCAGGGTAAAAGAGGAAGATATTCCCAAAAAACTATTTAGTACTCGATATGGGCATTTTGAATTTGTTATTATTCTTTTGGGATTGACTAATACACCAACCACCTTCATCGATATGATGCGTAGAGTCTTCCAACCATATTTGGATCAATTTGTGGTCATTTTTATTGATGACATTCTACTATATTCAAAAACTCCAGAACAGCATGTAGAGCACTTGCAGATTGTATTGCAAACATTACGAGAAAACAAATGATATGCAAAATTCAGCAAATGTGATTTTTTGTTGGAAAAGGTTACATTCTTGGGACATATAATTTCCAAGAACAGAATTGAAGTTGACCCATCTAAAGTGGAGGCCATCAATAATTGGAAGCATACAGAGACTCCAACTGAAATAAGAAGTGTTTTGGGCTTAGCTAGTTATTATTGATGGTTCATACAAGATTTTTCTATAATCGCAGCACCCTTAACTCAGCTGACTCGGCAAGAATTCTCCTTACTAGTGGAATGAAAAGTGTGAAGATAGTTTCCAGGAATTAAAGAAACGCTTGACCACGGCTCTAATACTAACTCTGCCAGAAAGGAATAAGAATTTTTCGGTCTACACTGATACATCTAGAGAAGGTTTGGGATGTGTGTTAATGCATAATGGAAAAGTGGTTGCTTACTCTTCATGGAAGCTTCGACCTTATGAGCGTAACTACCCAACCCATGACTTGGAACTGGCAGCAATTATATTTACTTCGGCCAAATGGAGGCATTATTTATACAAGACAACTTTCGAGATATACACGGATAACAAGAGTTTAAAGTACTTACTCACTCAGAAGGACCTCAACATGAGACAAACGAGATGGTTAGAATTCTTGGAGGATTATGATTGTAAGATCCAATATCACCTCGGAAAGGCCAATGTAGTCGTTGATGCTCTTAGTAGGAAAGCCGGATTAGCACAATTAAGCAGTGGAATTAAGGCACCTAAAGCTGCTGAAGAAAATCTTGTTATAAAATCTCATGCCCGAGTAGCAGATTCAACAGTTCAACCCGAATTAGACACCAAAATTAGGGAATCACAAGCAAGTGATGAGTGGAGTCAGAAACAAATGACCCAGTTAAAGAAAAATGCCAGTAAAGAATATGGAATTGATGATATGGGAATTTTACATTATAAGGGAAGAATATGTGTACCTGAAAGCATGAAGAGGGGAAATTTTGGGATGAAGCACACAAGATGCCTGATAAATCCATAATTCTACTTGATTTTTATGTTTATTTTATCGGACTTATTATGCATTTTTCTCCATTTGAACCTTATTATTCTTAAATTTGAGTTAAATCGTTGTTTTGTAAGTGAGATGGGAAAAATACCATCAAGGAGACAAAAAGTAAAAGTCAAGAGTTGGGTACTTACACAAGATATTTTGGGTATCAACCCAGTTTCAGCCATTCAGAGAAGAAAACAAATCTGTATGAATGAGTACATACACAAAATATTTCCAGTACGTACCCAGATTTAGTCATTGGGGAGTTAAATGAATCTGTAAGTTTGTACCCAAAATATTTTGGGTATATACCTAAAGTTCATGACAACAATTAATAGCTTTCCATGTTTGATTAGGACTCTATTTTTGAAAGGCGGTGCTAGGGTTTTTCAGCCCCTTTTTAAATCCAGAAAGATTCCCACAATTGATATTCACATTTTTTAGCTAGATTTAGAGTTTAGAACATTTCTCATTGATATTTTTCATCTTTTGGGGATTTTTGGGGAACGGAAGAAGGAAGAAATCAAGAGGTGAAGGAAGAACAACCGAGCGAGGGAGCTTACGTCTGAAATTTTCATCGAATAAGTTTATTTCTTCTCCTTTTATAGATTCATTTCTAGATGTTGTTCTTGTTCTTAGATTCATTATGAACTAATTTAATTGCTAAGTGTAAGGATGGTGTAATTCACCTTTTTTGCTATTCTATGAAAATCTCGTGATTTTGAATCTATTTTCGTATGTGTTTTTTGTGTGATTCTCGTTTAATGCTTTAATACTTGGTTAGAGTTTGATCATTCCTAATTAGCGAATTTGAGAATCATGATGAGGTCGAGAGACGATTTACGATTGCAGCTCTAATTAGACAAGATCAATTGATATTAAAGTTGCATGAGAATGAATTTATTATCGATTGAGTCTTGAGGCGGTAATTAAAATTTATACAAATATTTTCTAAAGCTAGGATTAATTGAATGAGAATTGGTTAGTCTTAGGCTTAGAAGGGATTGTATGAATTAATTCCACAATGCTCAAGAGAGATTGTGGATAGATTTGTTCCTGGCTTACACAATCACAAAATAATTCAACTTAGGGATTGGATTAGAATAGGGAATTAGGTGAATGAAATCACCTTGCACTTGCATTTCTGGCCTTGGTTATTTATTATTATTAGTATTCGTGAGCTAATTTTAATTTGAAATTAGCTTTTATTTAGAAAACCAACCACGCCTCAAATTTGATCAATTTAGCTAAACAAAAATGAGTCATTTTCACGGGCCAAATTACAATCCCTGCTCGCTTTGTATTACTTGTACGAATGCATGCACTTGCGCAGCTCCCAACAACGCCATACACAGTTCATCCAGACAGAACAAAAATATATCAAGATCTTAAATAGTACTATTGCTGGAATGGTATGAAAAGAGACATCTCGAATTTTGTAAAAACATGTCTGACGTGTCAAAAGGTTAAGGGAGAGCACCAAAGACCGGAAGGTATGCTATAACCACTACCTATTCCAACTTGGAAGTGGGATCAAGTCACTATGGATTTTCTCACAGGATTGCCTAAGGTAAGAAGTGGATATGATAGCATATAGGTGATTATGGATAGACTGACTAAATCAACACATTTTCTACATGTCAAACCAACTGACCAAGTGGAAACTTTAGATGAACTCTACCACTACAAAATCACTAGACTCCATGGCATCCCCACAGGTATCATCTCAAATAGGAATCCCAAATTCATGGATGGACTTTGGTAAAACAAAAAAAAGGCATATGGGGACTAAATTACAATTCAGTGCAGCCGCAAATCCACAAATTGATGGACAATCAGAAAGGTTGATAGCATAGTTGGAGGACAAGTTGAGATCATGTGTGCTGGATTTCCATGATAATTGAAATAAGCATTTACCATTGATCAAATTTTCTTATAACAATAGCCATCAAGCCTCTATACAAATGGCACCATATGAAGCTTTATACAGAAGAAAATGTTGATCACCATTATATTGGGATTTAGATGAATGGAGATGGACCAAGGATAGAGTACATTGAGTAGTACAATCGAACCTCATTCTAGATGCAATTGACTAAAATACAAATTATCAAACAAAGAATGAAGGCCACCCAAGCTCCAAAAAAAATTATGTGGATAAACGAAGAAGAGACTTGGAATTTGAAATTGGGGATCGAGTATTCCTTAAAGTCTCTCCAAGAAGGGGTTCACAAGAATTGGTAAAGGAGGGAAGTTGAATCCCAAGTATGTTGGACTATTTGAAATCATAGAACAAATAGGAAAAGTCATCTGCCGAGTAGACTTACCACCTAGCCAAACGGGTATCCACAACGTGTTTCATGTTTCCCAACTCCGAAAATATTACCATGATGAAACCTACATTCTTTCTTCTAAAGATTTACCTCTTGAGCCTAACCTCTCATATATGGAGAAACCTATTCACATCTTAGATCAAAGATTCCAAGAGTTGAGAAACCAAAATATTCCATTCGTTAAGGTAATGTAGCAAAAACATCAAGTCAAAAAACCAACTTAGGAACCAGAGGAGAAAATGCGTAAACATTACCCAGAGTTATTCAATTAGGTTAGAATCTGGGGACCAGATTCTTTTAAGGGGGCAGAGTTGCAACAACCCGATTTCTATATATGCGAAATAGGTATATTAACTATATTTATAATATAAATATCGGTTTCAATAACAAACATAAGAACCAATATTATATAGTATATGTATTTAAAGACCAAATATATGCCTTTATACATAAACTAGGCCTAATAACTATAGTTATATTATTAAAAAACGGATCTCTATACCATACTTGCATCAAAACTGAAATTTTATAGTTTGTGTGAAAAATCAAAAATATATTTTTAATACATAAAATCTGAAAATTATATAGAATATGTATGTATATTTTTGAAAATTACATGAAAAATATGTATAAAATTTGAAAATTATTATTATATTAATATAGTAGGATTATTTCATTTACTACATGTGTTAGATTACTTGTTTATATTATATGTTAAGTAAGATTTTAGGCATCTATCATTTTCTTTAGCAAAGATATGTTAGGGCACACATGTTATTCTTATAATTTGTAGGAGGTTAGTCATTTTCAGTATTCCTACAAGTCATGGGACACTTGTTCTTATGAAATTTAAGATAAGGTCTAGAATCTTGATTTTTCAAAAATTCACAAGACACTTGTTCTTGCCATTTTCAAGAAACAAGACACTTGCACCTATCATTTTAAGGTAAGGTAATCTTCAAGACATGGGAGACACATGTAGGAACACTTGTATTCATCATCATAAACCCTAGGATACTTGTGTATACTACTTGAAGAAAAAAGCACACCTGTGCACTTACTTGGACAAATTATCATAATAGTTTTACAATTACCTACAAGTCTTAATCTGAATCCAAGGGCTATAATCTTGTCCCTTAGCCCTTAAGTAAAAACCAATGGCTATGATTTAGCTAAAAGCACACGTTTAGATAAGATAACCTAAACCCTTATCATATCTTAATTTGAACACTTTGACGACCTAAAATTTTGCCACAAAAAATAACTTGAAAAGGAACAAAGATTTGCTAATAAAATAATGTGTGTTTAGGGCAAACATCTATAAATAGGGGACCCTCCCTTAATTGGAAAACACAACACACACTCAACACAAACACATATACACAACACACAACTGCTGTTAGACGCGCACACACCCACGGTACACATACATATACACACATAGAAGAAAATCCTAGAGTTTGTATACATACTATTAAAAGGTGTGTCTTAAACCTAGATTCCATATATGTTTTAGTTGCAATTTCATTTCATTTTAAGTAGCTAATTCATGCATTGATATTCATATGTTTATGCTTAATTAGTTTATGAGAGCATTCATATACATGTTTTACTTATGCATAAGTATAGTAACTTAAGACTTGCCTACGCACATGCGTACATATTCGGAAAACTAGGATCGTTCTTTTAAACTATATGCACACATGTGCATAAAGTTATTTTAAAAACTATAGATGTGCACCCATGCATAAAATATTACTTCAAAAGTTTAATTAGTCATATTATACCCTAACTAATAACTACCAGTTATGAGCAATTATGGAATAATATTCTAACCATAGCAGTTAATGTAAAATTTAGGCGGTTGCGAGTCCAAATAAACTTGGTGAGACAATAAACTCTAAAGTGAGTGTCTTTACTCTCTTTTCTGGGGCTTTGAACTATATGCAATAAATATTGTTGTATGGCCTACCCTATCTGATTTATGCTATCCGATTCTTCGAAATTATATTTTTCTCTCAATATTCCAACAAAATATTACTCCAAGGTATAAGTCAAGTTATATCCGAAAAATATTGCATTTCTAATTTGTCAACTCTATCTGTCTCGAAATGATTTGTTGAAACCATTGGGATATCATATTTAATTATGTTTTTATGTATCCCGGGTATGGAAACAAGCTATTGCTTAATTGAAAGTTTGTGAGCCACTCTATCTTGCTATGATCTAGTAATACCCTTGGGGATGCCCTTGGGAAGTTCGGGCCCAGGTATATGTGAGAAAGGTATATCGGGCGGAACGGACAATCGATAGAACCTTCTTACATGATAGCACTTTGTTGGATCTAATTCCTATGCATGGTCGGAGGTTGACTATGGTAAGGTTGGATTGATGTATTGCACGGATGCGTGGTACATCTCAGTCCAGTTTAATGTCGAGGTTGCTCCTTAACAAGGGAGACATAAAGGTTTCAATCATGATTTATTTGTTTTGAGTAGCCATAAGGTTGGAGACTCCGTCCCGATCTCACTATCATTATTGCTCAGTCTGTTCCTAAAATACACACTATGACGCACCTTATCATGTTTTAATAGATTTCGAAACTTATTTCTGTTATAACTTATATATATATATATATATATATTATTTATGATTGACTTCACTAAGTCATTTGGACTTATTGCCTTGCTCCTTTCTATTCACTGGCTCAGATTCGAGATCAAGGATGTTCAGTAGAATGGTGCCATGCCTCGGTTGATAGTTCTTTAGTTCGATTATTAGAATAGTTGTTAGAAAAGCTTATGTTTTGCTACTCGATGTTACAAGTTCGATCATGATGATGTTGTACTTTTAGTATATTCGCCTTGTTTCATATATAATAATCACTACTACGGTTTTACCTTGCCTCCATTGTACCACAAAAGTTTTTTGGTTTGAGACATTCATATTGGGTATCTATCGCAAGTTAGATACTTGGTATGATTGTCGGTGGGCTCCAATTGTATACAAAGGATCCTTACAAGAGAGGCGCCACAACGATGATCCACTACAAATCAATGTGGATTACTATGAGTTTCATGTATGCATTTATAATCTCCCATTAAGTAAGATGATGAGCTCAATGGTGGCATTCATTAGTAACAAGTTGGGAGTCTTTCGAGGGATGGATGCAAAATCAAGCGGTCGAATATGGAGGGGATGATTTGAGAATCAGAGATAGTATCAATAATATGGCTCCCCTTAAACGGGCACTAAAGTTACGAGATCTTTCAAGAGAGGAGATTGTGGTTTCATTTACATATGAAAAATTACAAAGTTGTTGTTATCTGTCTGGCATCTGCACCAATATCCAGATGTTCTACCTTTTACAATTGGAAGAAGGGTTCTAGGACCCAGGTTTGGATGCTCTGTATGTGCCTTGGCTTTCGCGCTTAATCCCCCAGTATGCTCAATCAACGAAATATGTTTAAAACGGTAGCTTGAAAGCTTCGGGTCGGCCAGAGTTCGTATTAGATCTTTTTAGGCGAATCTCCAAATCATGTGAATTGCAGTGCCCCTACCAAAATCCCAAAAATGATATTTTTGGAGATTCAAAATACCATAGATATCAGGAACCTGATCTCTTACCAAACAAATCCCGCCAAGCTTGCATTAGCTCTCCTAACCCTATCACATTCGTTGCCTTACTAGGGTAAGAATCCTTTGACCTCTCTTCCCAATAAAGAAAACCTAAGCCCAATCTCTCAATCCTCATTGCCCGAAGACGTAGATTCCAACTGAGTCGTTAGCATTGCAACCTTTCCCATACACTTATCCACTCCTCGGCCCAAATGAGACTTGGATATAGAACCCAATCAATCTTATCCTATAGTACCTAGACTTGATCAAAAAACCCAATACCCTAAGCCAGCCCAGTCAGTATTACACATCACAAACCAACCCCCCATAACCCAAAAATTGTCAACCTTGATGATCCTTGATCTAATTTCAAAAATCTTGGTGACCATCCCATTACAAATATTCGGTCTTGAGTAGGCGATCGGATTTACCATGGACTTTGCGAACAGTAAACCCATTGGAAAATCTGATGGACAGAAGAAAGTGAAAGATGTAAAGAAATATAAAAATTAGGCTAGAGGCACACGTTCTGATATACATAGTGGAAATCAATTGGCACTATTAGATGAGAGTGATTCATCGATGGATGCTACGAAGCAGCCCAGTCGGGGGTAATGACTGTCTTATGTTGGAATTGCCGGGATTGGGGGACCCTGATGATGGGTGTCAAAACCATCAAAAATAAAATTCTGCTTTTATCATAAATGAACTAAATTGTAGATAAGTTAAGAAGGGTTCAATCCACAAGGAGTAACTCTTGATAAAATTCTAAAATACTAGGGTATTAAAAAAAAGTATGTAGGTTTAAAGAGATTATAACTAGAAGTGATTTAGAAAAAATAAAAGCAAAAATGTAAATGGAACTAAATTAAATGAGCAAAATATCTGCTGAAAGCAATTCTTAGTACGATGCTCGTTAGATTGGTCATAAATTCAAAGATAACTCAATAATTTCAAGCAATAGACTTGTTATAGCAATGAAAAATTCCTAATTAACAAATGACACCAATTAAACAGCAAAATTCAATTTGCTAACAACATTAAGAACTAGAAAGACCCTACCATAGTCAACAAACTACATACGCGCATTCATTCAGGAACCAAATTTTATAATTCCATAACATAATCAAAAGCTTTGACACAATCAAAATATGCAATTTGCCACTTAGTATTAGTTCAATTAAACAATTACGGATTTAAATTCACTAATTGGATTTATGTTATTCTATTACTCAAACAAGTGGCCATCTTTGCATGAATAATAAAATAGCATTAAGGGATGGTCTTTCCCAATAAAAAAACAAAAAATATATAAATATTGCTAAAATTAAGGAGATAGAAAAGAATGTTTAGATCTCACAATCCTTGTAAAATATTGAATTTGAATTAACCTTCAATTGAAAATAGAGAACCTAGCCACACATGGCTAAGAACACTACTAAAAGAAAAATATAAGTGAAAGAATTAGAACTAAGTAAAACTAGATAGAATACAAACTTGGATAAAACTAGGATGCATTTCACAATCCTCTCAGACCTATATATTGGATTTCAAGAATACTCTCATTTTCTTTCAATCCTAAAAATACAAATCTTAGAAAGATTATCAAAGACAATCTTAACAATATCTAAAAATACAAATCATGACAACTTTTTGAAGATACAAAAATTGATGGCCAATTTTTGAAGATGCAAATCTTGAAAACTCTGACATCTTTTTGGAGACAAATCTTGGTAATATTTTTTTTGAAGACACAAAGTTTGACCACTTTTGTCAACTCAAGGCTTGATAACCTTTTTGCAAGATTTAATCCTTGATCATCTTTTTGCAAGATTTTTCCTACAAATTTTGACTACTTTTAGAGCACACAAATCTTGCCAATTTAATGGAGCATGCAAACTTTGACAACTTGATAAATCATGCAATTCTTTACAGTTTCTAGCTTTTCCATAATTGCCTTGGAAATCTTCAAAATAATCTCAAAGAAAAGGAATATATAATGATGAGATATGCTATTGATTGCTCAGAATTGTTTCAAGACAATGTGGTGGACGTTTTGGGAAAAATAAAATTTCAACTCTCAAGCCATTTTCTACTTGAAGCCATTTTCGCATTAGACGTGACCACTTCCTTTGGAGCAAGCATTTCTTTTTATCACAAAGTAAGCTCAAACCATTCTTTTTCACTATTGTCAACATATCCTAGACAAAAAATATAAACATTGTAAAATTCCCTATTTAAAATAAAAAATCTTCAACTTAACATATATTTAAAGTGTCTAAAAATTAGCAAAATATTCATCTTATCAGCCAAGTAATTCGTGGGTTGGAAAAATTTATCCAGTAGCATCACACCCCTCCCCCTCTCCCCCCAATCTTCCCCTCAAAGATGAAGTGTAATAAGGCTAGATTTGAAGGAGTGAAGGCATGACTTGGTTATTTAGGGATGTGTTGAAGCTAGAGGAAGAAGTGGAGGACTCAGACTTCAATGGCACCAAGACTTATAGGTTTTGGTGCTGGGATATTCTAAATAATATTTAGATGCTCATATTATTCACGAGACGGTCAGAATGGATTAGTACTTTATAGGATTCTATGGGGAATTGGCTATACAAGAAAGGCAGATGATGCGAGACATTCTTTGCCAACTACGAGTTGATAGCTCAACTCTGTGGCTGTGCACTGGTGATTTAACAAAATTCTTGCAAACGAAAAGAAGGGAGGACCACCAAGGCAGCTTGGTCTTATTAGAATCTTCTGAAATGCTATTGCAAATGCAAGACTACATGACCTGGGCTTTGTATGTGACCGTTTTACCTAGTTTAATAATAGCATCAGACCAGCAACTGTTAGAAAAAGATTAGATTGTGCTTTGGGGTCAGAGCAGTGGATTAGGCATTTTCTATTAGCCAGAATATCAAACCTGGCAATAGTATTCTCAGATCATTCCATGCTCACTATTGACCTTAGCCCGACATGAAATTGTTTACAAATCAGCAGGCAGCTTTGGTGATTCGAAGCTATGTGGGTGGTTCAGGAAAAGTGTGCTAGTATCATTGAGGATAGTTGAAGTACAGGCAAAAGGGTAGTTTCGGCTTAGGAGAGGGTCCAGTCAAATATTAATAGCTGTTGGTTAGGTTTCATAAATTCGAGTCATGATGTTTTATCACAACCCAAACATAGAATTGAGGAACTCAAAAATAACTTCTAGATTTGATGGGAGGGGAATGATCAATCGGGTCTAGATTAGAGAAGCGAAAATTGAGCAGAGAGTTGGAGGAATTAATTCAGTATGAGGAAATTATGTGGAAGCAGTGTGGCAAGGCATTGTGGTTGAAGGAGGGTGATCAAAATACAACATTTTTTCCATACTCGAGTTTCTCATAGATGGTCGAATAATCGAATTTCGGGACATAGGGATAGAAGAAGGAGATGGTGTGAGGATGGTGATGAGATCAAGAAAATTATCACATCTCACATTGAGAATACTTTTAAGTTGAATTATCTTTCAAAGTCAGAGATTGATAAAGTGTTGTATATTATCGAGCCAAGGATCAACGAAGAGAGGCAGACAATCTTGGAGGCATCATTCACACCCATTAAGTTATCAACTGCGTTAGGCTAGATGCTTCCGCTCAAATCCCCTAGTCCAGACGGTATGCCACCCTTTTTCTTTCAGAAATTCTAGATATTCATTGGCAGTGATATCATAGATTGTGTGCACTTGACTATCTAAATCTTGAAATTAGTGTGCTTGCAATAAATTTTACTCACATTATTTTGAATCCTAAGGTCTCTAGTCCCGAATTCGTGTCACAATTTAGGCCCATAAGTCTCTACAATATGTTATATAAAATCGTGTCTTGTTTAGCTAATGTGATTATACTGTTACTTTCACATATCATATCACCCACCCAATCGGATTTTATTTCGGGATGACTCATTTTTTATAACGTTCTAATTACTTTCAAAAACAATCACTTTTGAAATGTAAGACCAAACGAGGAGTGGGTTTAATCTCCTTGCAACTTGACATGAGCAAAAGTGTATGACAAAATAGATTGGAATCTCCTTACATCTTGGCTCGAGTCTTGGGGCAAGAGGTTAACAGGCAAAAATCACCAATGGTATTCAACTGAAATGTTAGTATGATTGATCAGATTGCTCTGGCCAGTCTGTTGGGAGTTAGACACATTGAGCACCACACCACTTATCTTGGCACGCTGTCAAAGATAGGGAATCAATGAAAGAGATATTTTCCTATACCACGGATAAGGTCTTTGGCAGGGCTAGAAGTATTGATAAAATCTATACTCTAGTCATTTCCAACATATGCAATGTCAATCTTTCGCCTCTCGGCCACCTTTATTTGGGAAATTAAATAATTGGTTAGGGGTTTTTGGTCGAATAATAGGTGGGGAAAAATCCACTGGCTAACTTCGAATGAATTATGTTGAGGAAAGCGTGAAGGGGGGTCTAGGTTTGCAGGATCTGAAGTCATTTAATGTTGACTTACTAGCTAAACAAGCATGGAGACTTGTGTTAATTGATATAGTTTGGTTTTAAAAGTGTTGAAAGGGAAATATTATTTGAATGGTGATTTCATGAACGCTAAGTTGGGAATCAAGCCCTCATTTGCATGGCAGAGTATCTGGGAGACGTAGAGATACCTAGCAATAGTATCGAGATAGCGAATTGGTGATGGGACATAAATAAGGATATGGGAGGACAGGTGGATTGATCAGCCTCAGACGTTTAGGCTCATCACCCCACAACCTAATGGGTGCTCGATAACTCAGGCCTGCCAAAGATTAACCCAAACACTAGGCAATGGGACTTTCTAGGGGTGCTTCAATCAATTTTCTTACCGGAGGATGTTGAGGCAATTATAGGATTCCCCTAGGTAAGAATAAAAGGGTGGATAAACTATTGTCGCATTATAACAAGGATAGGACTTTCTCCATGAAGAGCGCTTACCGGTTGATTCTATTGTCTAGGCAAAGTGGAGTGGGATCGACAGGAGAGGGGAGCTCAAAACTATGGAAGAACATATGGAACAATCTAGTCCTACCCAAGGTCAGAGTATTTGCATGCATATCCAAAGGTATATGTTGCCAAATGCATGCAATATTAGCGACGACATCGTGGAGATGACCTCCGTTGCCCATGGAACAGGCCGGTAGACAAGGATAACTACCATTAATTCAGAGGTTGTGACTTTCCTAGATAGGTTTGGGCAATGTCCGATATCCCGTGGCATCATATTAGTGGTGCACAAGGTGGTATAAGGATATAGTTTTCCTGCATGGGGATGCAAGAGAGGGCTTTTTTTGGTCAAAAACGGCACCATGCACAAGAATTCACTGTTGATACTGGAGAGCTGGTAATATTCACAAAAAACTATTGCTAAGCATACAATGAGGCTATCATCGTGTCTCAGCCTGCAATATATGCGTTTACTACAGCAGAATGGATGCCTCCACGACCTGGGGTTAGTATTAGGATGGAGGCAAGAAATGGAAAGGGTATCGTGTTGGGATGGAAAACAGAGGGGGTGGCTAGTATCACGAACCTTCGAAGACCTTAAAAAGTTCCCTTCCTTTATTGTTTTCCACATACACTGAGAAAGCAATAACATGGCTCATTTACTTGTTAGGAACGCGATGCCTTCGCATGAAGGCTCAATGCATATTCTTAGTTTTGTTTTGGTTGTTGTAATGAATGAGTTATTGGATTAATAATAAAAATTCTTGGTGCATTCAAAAAAAATTAAATTGATCTAAACCAAAAATTTAAATTCAATCAAACAATAAATGACTCTATGAAAATATCAAACAAAAAATTGTGTTCGAGAAGCTACAATAGTTCATTAGGTTAATTGGAGGACCTCTCTTGGTAATTAGTGAAATTATAGATTGTACTTTTATCTCTCCTAAATTTTACAAAAAAAAAAAAAAAAACTCTCTTTAAGTTTACCAAGTTTGCATATGTTAAGATATTAGATAATAATTGCTAATTTTAGCAAAAAATTCAAATGATTTTTTTTCAATTGTATGCAGACTTAAAGAGTACAAAAAAAGGAGATGCAAAGAATAATCATTAAAATTTTTTGTACACATTAGCAATACTTTTAAGGGTAATTGGCACACTACACCTTTTAAACACATTTGATTGATTCTATGCACTCTAAAATTGAGATTTTGGCATTTTGTACCCTTGAAAATACAGTACCTTGGCACTTTGCACCTTCCATCCATTCCCAATGAAAATTTCCATTGGAAAAAATATTTTCGCCAAAATTAAAAGGGAAAATTTGATATTCAATATAAAAATAAATAAATAAAGTAACCAATTCAATGCTGATTTTTTTCTAAAAACTTGGATACATTAATAAAAAATTAGAGAAAAAATAAAAGGCAAAGGAACTCCCCATGACCGTTTAAGCATTTTTCGCATAGTTTCTGACTTTCTGGCAACAAATTGAAGAATCTTAACTATTGAATTTTGGTAATAAACAATCATGAGAATATTAAGAGAAGAGGATGGCAATGAAGAAGCACTTCACATTGAGAATAGACCATAAAATATTTCTTTTTGGCCACGTTTTGTTGGTTGTGTTTTTATCGAACTATGCATTATAATACACAAGTTCGCATTGTTTTCATTCAATGGCAAAATCTTGTTTCTTGAGGTTATGAGGTAATTTTAAAGTGATAGCAAACATGCCCATACCAATTTGATTCATTCTTTTGTTAGTAAGGGTACTGAATTTTAGAATGAATTATTGGTAGTATTTAGGCCATGTTTTGAATTTATGAGATTATCTTTTGGTTGCAGATTACCTTATAAATTCTTGAAATTTTTTAATTTTAGCCGAAATATTATTTACAGTGAAAATATTTAATGAGAATGGATGGAGGGTGCAAAGTGCCAAACTAATATATTTTTAAGAGCGTAAAATGCCAACATTTTAATTTTAGTGTGCATAGTGTCATTCACGTGTAAAATTTGTAAACTTTAAAGGGGATATTTGGGTAATTTCAAAAAAAAGGGTAACAATCTGTAACTTTACTAATTGTCACTATAAAAAAAAAGGTAAATTGGTGACAATAGAACGAGTAATAATGTAAAAGTTGTTGCTAATTGTACACATTTAGTAAAAAAAAAAAAACTATTTTGTTACAAAAATAATTTGTACAGCATCAATAGTACCAAAAAAAGTTGTATTTAAATCGTTGAAATTAAGTAATGATCAAATCAAAGATATTATCATTTAATAAAATCATTTGTGAATATTTTCATAATACCACTTTTATATTTCATGACTAGTATTACTTATTCCTACTCCGCCATCGGGAGCCTACGGAATTGACTAGTCTTTTTTCTTTTTTCCGTTTCAAAAGTCAACAACCTTCTTTCTACTACTACTAACTTCAAGGGTGTAAATGTAATTTACCCAGTTATTTTCACAATCATTACCATTTTTAATTGTTGCTAAGTTTGTTCAATCAGCTCTATTGTTAAATTATTGAGAGTTAAGTGGAAGCCTTCACAGAATCATAACACAAATAAACCTCAACATTATATCAATAATGATTTTGATACCTATCAACCAAGCAAAATAATAACTAAGATACTCCGAGTATCATAAATTTTGTTGACCTTTTTTTGTCAACGGTAATTTCTCCTTATATATTGTTTCAAGTTTTAGGGGTCAAAAAAGTCAAGTTTTGGTTCAGACAGAAGCTGTAGAAAAAGAATTAGATTTTCTTTACTTCTTTTCTGTTTTTTTCTTATTTGATTTCTTTATTTTCTGTCCTTTTATTTGTCTTTGTTTTACCATTTCTTTTAAGCGGTTCTGCACATTATCAAGTAAAGGCCTGTATGGATGGACTTTAAAAAAATACTTCTCGAATGGTGCTTTTATAGCAGATCTATTTTTTAAAGCCAAGCAATAATTAAGAGTACTTTACAAGGTATTTTTATTTGAAGTTACTCTCGAGTAGCTTCTGAAAAAAGCCCTCTTTGGCTTTTTTTTTTTGGCTTCTGCTTTTTTTTTCAAAGCCCATCCAAATGCAATTTTTTTCTTAAAAGTGTTTTTTTTCAAAAAATAAGTGCTTCTTCTTGAAAAAAAAATCAATCCAAACAGGCTTTAAATCGTATGTTTAAGTATTGCACTTTACATGCATGGCAATGGATTGATAACTTGATATTGGTTACACGCAATATGTTATACCCATGTTAATAATTAATATGATATTTTATGAACATTTGAGTATAATTTTCCATTGGTGCACTTTTCATGTTTTGAATGAGAATATTCATCCCCGAAATTGCGAGAATAATGTCTAAATATTACCAACAAAAAATAAGAATATTCATAAATGCAAATAGTATGAATGCATGTATTCTTGCTATTAACCCATCCCTCGTGAAGAAAAAGTAATTTTAGTGAGAATATTTTTCTAAAAGAATATGAAATTTATAAGTTACGTACATTAGTCAAATTAATAACTCAAATTCACAAGAGTAATAGTTGTACCAATTGTTGATTGCTTAATAATCTTGATTATCAGTACGCGAACAAATATAATGATAATCACAAGACACCAAGGACTAATTAACAATAACAAACTCGTCATTATTATTAAGAAATAACTTTTTATATATTTCTTACTTCTATATATATTTAAGAAATATCTTTTCATGTTTTTTTGATTTTGTATATATTTTTTCATATCATGTGTCTATTTTGTTTTCTAAACTATCTTCTATCAAATCTCATTGATAGTGGATCTTACAACCGATTGTGATCTTGTGATATATATATATATATATAATGGTCTCTCAATGATGATAGTACACAACAAACTATCATTCCATTACTCTTCCTAGAACTACTTCTCTCATTATTTTTTCTAAAGCATATTTCTTATTATATTTAAAATGGTTTTACATATTTCAAATTTCAACATGGTATTAGAGCCATGTCTTATAAGAGATCAAATATTATCATAAATTATCGAACCCGAACATTTAAATAACAACAATGTTTCTGGTATAGATCCATCACATCCATAATTCATTCACTGTTCAGATCACGCCATTCAATCTCAAGACTTGGTGAACTCGCAACATGGATTCTTTGCAGAACAACTCCAACAACTTGTCCATGCCTTATGTATGATAAATTCAAATAATGTTCCTAGCAATAAAATGCTTATGCAAATCCAGCAGGTGAGTCCAATTTTTCTAATGCTTGAATTAATTCTATAATTACTAAACCTTGGAATTTAGATAGTGGAGCACCTGATCCCATCACTTTTAATTCCACACTTTTCTGACATACTAAACCCTGGCAAACATCAGTTGCTAATCTACCTACTGGTTCTTCTACTCCAATCACTTCTATAGGCACTATACCGTCTAATTCTGATATCACCTTAGATAACCTTTTATGTGTTCCTTCGTTTTGCTTAAATCTAATATCTGTTTAATGTATGTAAACAAGCTCGACACTTCTTTAAATTGTTGTGCCATTGTTTTCCCCCACATTTTGTGTCTTGCAGTTCTTAGCTACGAGGACGATGATTGGCCCGAGTAAACAGCTTGGTGGTCTATATTACATGTCTCTATTAGACAAGGCACATGTCTCTTGCCAAGTTTTTCAGCCGTAAACGTATGGCACATGCGACTTTGACATCCATCAACTCTTCGTCTCAAATTAGTTTCTCCATTTCTTCCTTCAAGGGATATTTCTTTAGAAAAATAATTGTAGTGCTTTCCCTTTGGCTAAGCAAACAAGACTTCCATTTTCTTTATGTTCAAGATCCACACATGCTCTTTTTCATTAGTTACATTGTGATATTTTTTTTTGTTTTTTTTTTTTTTTTTTGAATAAGGGAAATATCATTTGATTAGAACACGGCTTCAGCCAATAGCAAGGGTTCAATATGACGTGGTACCACTTCATCCTGTGATTATTCCCAAGTGGCATTCCAAGCCAATACGTGGGCCCTCAAAAAGTTCCCACACATTCAGGGGCACAATTTTTTTCGATCTATTGTTGATGATTTTACGAGATGCCCATGGGTTTTTCTTATGCAACACAAACCTGAAACTCAAAATATTTTACAATCTTTTATTACCTTTGCATACACTCATTTTTAGGCATTCGTAAAAGCTATTAGAGTAGATAATAGTTCTGAGTTCAAATCCATGAGAAATTTCTTTCAAAATAACAGGACCAAATATCAACACACTTGTGCTTATACTCCACCAAAAAATAGACTTGTCAAACGCAAACACCGTTATATTCTTACTGGGCTAAATATGTTTTAACAATTGTACATCTTATGAAACACTTATTGTAATGACCCAGTATTCCTTAATATTTAAACAATTGATATGAAATCTTATGCTTCTTGCAGATGTTTTAATTACTTGTTATTTTCACATTTTAGTTTGATTTTGAGAATAATGTACAATTTGAACGGAAAAGTACTAATTTTCGAATTTTGATTAACATTCTTGAAAAATTCATCTATTAAATACTCATTAGTTTTCAAAAATAATATAAATAAGTATTCTAGACTTTTATGCATGGAGAAGATGAAATTTTGAATAAATTACATGAATTTCCAAATTTTAGACGAATTTGACATTCGAACACAATTTTCGAACTTTCTGTGTCCTAAATTGCAATTTTTGAAAGTATAACTAAAACATTTTAAATTCTGGTAAATATACATATAATTTCATATTTATAAAGATTAAATTTCATAATTTTGGAATTTTTCTAAATTAATTATGAATTTTTGGATTTTATGCCCTAAAAACCCCTAATGCATAGGTAAATTGTATTTTCTACCCCAGATATTCTTTCTTTCCCTAATATGAATAATTCTACACAATATATAAGAAATAAATTATATTTTCAGATTAATGAGGGGAGGGGGACGAATTTTGGTGGAGAATTGGGAGAGAAAAATTAAAAGATGGAATACTTGGTTGGTATTAAGTCTTGCCCTCCAAGCTTGCCAAATACAATGTATAAATACACTTGGCATACACCTTCTAGAAGTATGAATACATGTTTGGCCATGGTTAAAGTAGAGCAACACTTAAGCTACTTAGACCAAATACTTGGCCAATTAGGGTCATAATTGGAAAAGGACTTAAGGCTATTTTAATACTATCTCTCCTTATTAGTCTATATGTAATATTACTTGGAAAAATACCAAAACCACCACACAACCCCCCTTAAATCCGGCCACACACACACACACACACTTCATTCCTCTTGTTTTCATTCAATTTTCCTAATATCCTTCAAGTCTTGAAACCCTCTCACCCCTTCAAACACTCTCCCTACTTCAAACCCTACAAAGAAAGAAAGAAAGACTTATCAAGGTAGGAATTTGCCTATGGCATGAGTTAGGGTTAGGTTTTTCTTAATTTCTTAGCATGTTATCTTCCCTATAAGACCTAGGAGGTCACCACAAGTTGGTTTCCATCTTGGGTTTAAGGGATTTCAAGATGTGTTAATTATATATGTTTATATTGTGCATATGATGTTTCTATGAGCATGTTAGGTTAAAATCCTTGAATATGCATGCTGGAAATTGTTGTAAATATGCTTAAGTGATGCTTGAACTCTAGGTTATCATGTTGTATACCTTGTTAGAGTCTTGTTTATGTGCTAGAAGCTAAAAGTTTAAGTTATGAAAGCTGAAAATTCAAGTTGTGCATATGCTGGAATTACTGTTCATGCAGAAACTCTTGTTTTCAAAGCTGAAAAGTTCGATTTTTGCACTACTGAAAAATACGAAAATTTCAAACCAAAAAACCTGGTTTATATACTTTAAAGTCAGTGTAGAATAAGATGTAGAAACAGGTTTTTAAAATCTGGAGGTTTGGATTGCGAAAGCCGGAAATTTCAGAAGTTGCGCGCTAAATCGTTTCGCGTCGCAGTCTGAAAGTTTCAGGTTTCGTGAACTGAAAATCCGGAAATTTATACTCTAAAAGTCTATTTCACAACCTTGGGAATATATGAGTGGATTTTCAGTAGGTTTTAAGTTGGAATTTCAGTAGTTGAATGCTAAAAATTTCAGTTCGACGTTGTAAATGTCGATTTCGCAAAAACTGAAAATTTGGGTACTTTGTGCTGAATTTGAGCTGAATCAGTGTGTATTGTTATGAAATTGTGATTTTTATGAGTTGGAATTATGTGTGTAAGGGCCCTATATGTGTTCGGTTTGGATGGGGCTAGAGTTCGGCCGGGCGGCAATGGGCTTGCCGGTCTTAAACCAGTTCTCGCCATCCATGCCTATTCCCATCTTGCATGGATGGAGTGTTTCCTGTATTGGTTGTGGGTCGTAGGTTTTTGGCATATACTCGAGATATGACCACCGGTGTGTATAGGTTGGGATTGGTGGATTTTGGTGTGATTTCGGTTGGATATTAGTTGAAATTGAATTACGGCACGGCGAGATAAGGTAGCCGCCCGTCGAGGTGGAAAAACGGTAAAAATGTGTTGGAATGTGATGCTCTATCAGAACTGAAATTTATGTGATTTGATCATGAACTGAAATTTCTATGGTTTTATGTGTGGTTTTATGTGTTTTTATGACAATATGCAATTTCACACGATCACCTCATGTCTATGTAAATTTCTACTCAACATATGTATATGTTGACGTTGCTTTCTATTATGTTTTAGCCAGATCTGCGACACAGGAAGGTAGGAACGAGGAAGACTTAGGAGGGCGCTTCGAGGCTTTTAGTTAGTTATGTATGCGTTGTGCTAGAAACTTGGTAGTTAAGTTATGTATATGTTGTGTATATGTAATAAACGACGTTTGTAAACTCATCTTTTGGAATATTAGTAAGCATGTTTGGTTTCATTACGTTATAAAATAGCATGTTTTTGTGAGATGATTATATGATAGTTGTTTTCATAATTAGCTAGAGATTTCGAGGCACTACAGGTTATATTGTTAAATTTTAGTTAAGTGTAATTAAACTATATTTTTAATAAAAAAGTATTAAAAGTCTTGAAAAATTCCTATTTGATGACACGATTTTCCTTTCTTGAATAGGATTCAAAAAATGAATAAGGAAATCTGATCTCTAATTGGATTCAGCTAGCAAAGAAAGAAATTCGATTCTGACTCAAATTCAACAAGTTATCTTCCCACATCTATAAATAGGGCTCTTCTCCATATTATTCCATAAACTTGGATGGTGTATTGACGAGAAGAATTCAACGGGGGTGTGGCAGCCCCGAAGATTCAACTCCCAATTTTCGAAAAACTCCATATTAGTTTGTTTTATCTTTTCTTTTATGTTTTGTTTCTTTTAGTCAATTTTATTTTTATTATGTCTAGATAATTTATTTTCTTAGGGCTTTTGGTGGATTCATGAGATGATTTTCATATAATTTATTTGAACATACTTGGTATTAAATTTTTATCGATCCTATCTATAATTCATGGTTTTATTACTTCTGAATTTCTGGCCAACTTTTACAAGTTTTAAGATTTTATATTCGACTACGAAAGTGTGTGTATAAAATCTAACTATTTATTTTATAGACATAAGGAATGTTTTTAGCGAGGACTTTTTAACTAATACAACTCTTGTGCGCAAAAGGCCAGGGATCCGTATGTGATCACGAAAGTAGACACATAGTATTATTTGGTACATTTGTTTTACTTTCGAAAGAAAACTACAAATATTTTAATGAGTTGGATCATGGGATGAAAAAATATCGAAACCTAGGATTGTTTACATAGTTATTTGATATGATTTGATTAATGAAACCTAGGCCCTAGTTTTTCCAACTTGTTTCTTTACTTTATTTATTTGCTTGAGTTTTTATTTTACTTTTCTAAATATTCATCAAATATTGAAAGTCCAAACAATAAAGAATTTACAAAGTTGGTACTTGATAATCTTGTTCCTCATGGGAACAATACTCTGCTCATTTCTTTATTATTTTGGCAGCAAGCAATGAATGCAGAACTAGAAGCATTGCAATAGATTAATTCAGAAGGCTAGTTACAACAGTCAAAGGATGATTACTCTCTTTTCGTCAAAGCTCAGGGTACATCACTTACCGTAGTCCTTATCTATGTTGATATACTTTTGACAAGAAAAAATCTCCAATAGATGAAGCATCTCAAAGATTTCCTTCTCAAACGCTTCCGCATCAAAAATCTACAAGAGTTGAAATATTTTTTGGGCATTGAGTTCTCTCACTCCCAAAAAAGTACTTTCATATCTCAAAAAAATATGCCTTAGACATTTTGCAAGATTTAGGACTTTCAGGTGCACGTCCAAACAAGTTTCGAATGGAAAAAAATTTGAAACTCACCCCGACTAATGGGGAATTACTTAATGAAACTGCAAGTTTCCAAATGATGGTCATGGCAAAAGTAAATTTCTGGAGTATTATGAGAGAAAGCGAAACTAAAAAAATTATGAAGAAGTGTCGAAGCATAAAAATATTTCATTTTAAATTTGTAGGTGATATTTTATTACAAATATTGTTTATTTAACTTTTGTCTTATTAATAATGTGAAGAAAAATTGCGACTTTAGTCCCAAAGTATGGGGTGATTTTCTTAGTAGATGCCAATTCCCCAGAAGATATATCATAATCAAATTTGCAGGTTTGCTTACTATATTAATTAAAAAAAGAAGAAAGAATAGAAAATCATGTATAGAGCATATGGCCATTAACTCTCGTTCAATATAATTTTCATATAAATGTTAAATTATTTATATATAATTTATTGTGTTTTGAAAATATATAAATTAAATAATATCGAACGCAAACACTGTCATGTTACTACAACTGATCGTGCTTTATTACACCATGCATCGGTCCCTGTCCATTTTTAGTCCAATGCATTTTAGTCTAAAGCTTACATTATTAATCATCTTCCGATGCTTCGTTTGCATGATTGCACACCCTTTGGAATTTTATTTAATGCCAAGTCTGAAAGACTATGATAGTCAATTATTTGGTGGTTGATGCCCCATTTGCCTGCAGTATCATCCTCAAAATGACAACCCTTAATGCCTTCCAAGTAGTGGTGTCCACATACTACCTAAAGATGAAGTTCTCCACCCCTACGGGGGTTGATCAGATCTCCTGTTGTATCGTCGATGCATGGAAGTGTTATTTAGTCTCTCTTGAGGGCAAGAGGATTCCTCCACCTAGACCAACCAAAGTGTTGGCACCTCACATCGGTGTGCGTGAATGCTTAGAAACTAATATGGCTAAAAGACGATAGATAGTGGAGCAAAGAATTGAGCCTATAGAGGGATTTATAATAATTGAACTCGATAAGGGAAACCTGAGCAAGACAACAAGGATTGGGTCCCATGTCGAACCTACCAAAGAAGTGATTTTGATTCAGCTTTTGAGAGAGAATATTCATGTGTTTGCGTGGAAAGCCTCAGATTTCTGGGGCATCAATCCAAAAGTTAAAATCCACCGACTCAATATGGACCCAACTGTAAATCATGTGAGGCAAAAGAAAAGAATTTTTTGTTAGGAGCGAAACAAAATCATCAAGGAAGAGGTGAACAAGCTGCTCAATGCAAGATGCATCGTCGAGATTCAATTTATTGAATGGTTGTGCAACGTAGTTATAGTCGCAAGGGGTGATGGCTGATGGAGAATGTGTGATGATTTCACCAGCATGAACAAGGACTGCCCGAAAGACCTATATCCCCTTTCTTGAATTGATATTTTGGTCGATTTGATGATCGGTTGTGAGCTCATAAGATGATGGATGCCTTCCAAGAGTGTTACCAAATTTTTATGGTCGCCTAAGACAAGGATAAGACATCTTTTGTAATCTCAAATGGAGTCTATTCTTTCCGGTTGACAACTTGCCAGAGATTAGTGAACCTCATGTTTAAGGATGAAATAAGCAAAATCATAGAAGTTTACGTCAACGATATGGTTGTGAGTTAGAGAGTGCAAGATCAACTTGAGTATCTCGTTCGAGTATTTGAAATATTAAGAAAGTTTAGTCTAAAATTGGACCCCAACAAATGCACATTTGAGGTTTGAGGAAATTTTTTGGGTGGATATAGTTAGTTGTCTAGGCAACGATACGAACCTTGCAAAGATAAGGGCCATACTTGACATTGAACCCCCTCAGTCTGTTAAGGAGGTTCGGAGATTTGTTGTGGGGGCAATAGCTCTAAATTGCTTTATTTCTTCATTGGCGAAAAAGAACCTTCAATTTTTCAAGGCATTTAGAATGATCAAGGGTTGGGCTTGGATGGAGAATTCAACCAAGCCCCGCTCGATCTCAAGCAGTATTTGACTACCCTACCTTTGTTGTTAAAGCCTACTACAGGAAAGCCATTGTACATCTATTTGGTTGTATCCTCAAACACGGTCAGTTCTATTTTGGTCACGTTGATCGAAAATAAACATCGATCGGTCTACTGGCTGAGCAAATTACTCCAAGGTCCCAAGAAAATCAACTAATAAATCGAGAAGCTAGCACTAGATTTGGTGCGCTTTACTCAAGAACTTCGCTAGTATTTCCAAGCACATATAATTATAGTCTTAACAAATGAACCCCTGAAGCAAGTACTACCCAAACCTGATGCCTCAGGAAGACTAATCAATTGGGCGATTGAGTTGGAGGAATTCAATATCACGTATTAGTTTCAATTAGCTATACATGCTCAAATATTGGCAGACTTTATTGTTGAAATGCCATCCGGACCCTTCAAGCTTATAGCTCATCAACCTTCACTGGCAGAAGAGCAGGAGTATATATACACGACGACCAAGGTAATGAACTCGATTTCTCCATAACACTAGAGTTCCCAATTACAATTAATAAAGCCGAGTATGAGGCTCTGATCTTGGGAATGAGGTTGGCCTTCCAAGATGGAGTCCAAAACTTAGCGACGATAACTAACTCACAGCTTGTGGTAGGCTAATTTGATGGGACCTATGAGGCCAAAACGGCTTCCATGGCAAAGTTCCTTAAAGAAAAGTAAGGAACTAACCAAGCGATTCAGGAACTTCTCCCTCAAACAAGTTCCTCAAGCATAAAACAACATGTTAATCCACTCTCCAATGTTGCTAGCTTCCTGAGAGAGATAAAAGAACAAAAGATCATACTTTTAGTTGTCTTCAAGCCCTTGATCAAATTGCCTGGTCGGACAGACAACAAGTTGATATTGATAGATTCCCCTATGACCAAATGGATCGATGAACTAGTTTTGTACTTGAGGGATAGGACCTTGCCGCGTGAACCAATCCAAGCAAGAAGGGTTTGCTATTAAGCATCAAGACATGCCCTAGATTCTGAAGGCTCTTTGTTTAGAAAAACCTTTTCAGGATCCAAGGAGATGCCTAAACTAATCAACAAGCAATGGAAGTGATTCAGGAAGTGCATTTCGAATGTTGTGGTGGCAATTCTGAGGCCATATCCTTAGCTAAGAAAATGTCTCGGAGAGGGTATTTTAAGCCCTCGCTCATCAATGATTGCTTTAAGTTTGTAAGGAAATGTCCATTATGCCAAAGATATGCCAATCTAATCCATCAACCCACTACTCATGGTCAATGTCGAAATTGCTTAGCCATTCAACTAGTGGGGAATCAACATTTTGGGGTCATTCCCATAAGCACCTGGATAGAGAAAATTTTCCATTGTTGCCACGAATATTTTATCAAGTGGGCTAAGGCTAAAGCAGTCCCAAAGATCATCAAGGCTATGGTGAGGGCTTTCACACGGAAAAACATCATTTGTCTATTTGGTCTACCAAGGGTTCTTGTATCCGACAATAGGACCCAATTCCAGAGTTACAAAGATAAGAGATTGGTTCACATCAGTCGACAACCTACAAGCTAATGGGCATATCAAAGTTACTAATCAAATCATCCTACACGAACTAAGGATCACAATCGATAAGGCTAAAGGGAATTTGGCTGATAAAATAAATAAATAATAAGGGGAAAAGGAAAAAAAAATAAAACCTTAGCACTTGAAAAAAAATTGCCTAATTATGTGTTGGACTTTTTCTTTGGGCCAAATGGGGAAGTCAACAATGGGCCCTCTCTCTTTCATGCTTGATAGGTTGAACTAATCTTTTATTAGGCTTATGTCAAAGTTATATGCTATCAACTTTTCTAAGTGTTAAGCATAATAACTCCAGTATTTTAATAAAATATTTTTTATGCATTTAAACTTAATTGGGGATGGGGGTAAGAAGCTGCATTTAAACATATATTTTTTGTGTACGGAGTATGTCGATAATTTTATATTTAACACACATTAACTAAAGTTGTCATGTCATTTAATTATATGCTTAAAACTTTAAAGTTCTAATCATATGAAATAATGAACTTACAACTCAAAGTACTTATTTATCTGAAATCCCATTATCCTCTTTAAATCTATAAGGAGAAAGAGTAAATTTTAGAATATAACTAGTTTAAATTTTATGACTTCATAGGTTTTTCCCCCCATATATTATTGATTTCACTACTAGAAAACATTGACTCTAGGGGATGTAAACGACAGTAGAGATTAAATCATAAAAATTAGTGGAGGCAATTTATTTAAGGGTTAATTGTGACAAACTCTCCAATGTTTGGGGGTGTTTGCACTTTACCCCCTAACCGTTGCTCTTGCGCTCTACCACCACCCATTCTTTTAAAAATTAGCTTTTTACCTCATTTTTCAAAATTCGGAGGAATATTATGGAATATTCCGTCCTCCCCTCATCCACGTGATAGAGGTATGTGTTTAGTGAGGATAATATTGCATTTTCAAATTTTTAATATTTTTTTTCATAATTCTCCAATTTGTTTCCACTTCCTTGGCTAGTTTTTGACTCTAAATGTTATACCCTGACCCTTTTATCAGACGTATTGCTATTATTATTATTATTATTATTACTACTTTATTCATCTTATTATTAATATTAGGATTATTATTGTATTTTTATTAATATTGTCATTATTATTAGTAGATCGTATTAGAACTAAGATTATTATTAGTCAAACCCTATTGGGTTTAAGAGTATTGGGCTAATGCTATTAGCTAGGCCTAGGATTATTGGGCTAATCCTAGTAGGTCTTGGAATCCTTTGTGACTTATAAATTCTAATGTGTGTCAAGTTAGTATTAATCATTATATTTAACTAGAGATTTAGGGTTATACACACAACCATATTAGAGAGAGAAAGTAGACACAAGATCACTCAACTTTCATGACACCGTAACCAAGATTGAGAAGTCAGGCAAAGGTAATTTGAATTTGCAAGCATTAGAACTTTCTCCCTCTTAGCATGATTAGTTGGTATATATATTCACCCCATATTATATATAATAATTGGAAGATTATAGCAAAGAACTATGTTTCTCAATTTGCTTTAGATCACGTTTTTCGAGAGGTGACTAATGGCTTCATGTGTGATCACTATTTTTATGAGCTTGTCCTTTGGCTAATATATATATATACACACACATAGGTTCCTAGATGCATCTCTTTCATATAGTAAGTTCAAAGGGAATTCATTCACTCAATTTTAGCTAAGTCACACCACTATCGAAAATAAAAGTTGGCCCCTCGATTCTTGATATTGCCACCTGATGATGTTAATTTAGTAATCTTAATTGTTATAAGTGTTACTCCATGCCTAATATGTGTGTATATATATACATATACATACACATGTAGAGATATATAGATATGGGTACACCTTCATATATACTTTAAGTTATGATACAAACAGTATGTAGGAATTCTAGTGTAATTTCAAAGTCTTATTATTGACACATATTTGACAATTAGGATCAAGTTGGTGTAATAATAGTTAGAGATTTTATGACTACTGTTCTCAATTTGGATTCCAGTACTATTTCGATGGAATTGAATAAGATATGCTCTACGTAATTTTAATATAGGATATTTATATTTATGGGAATATTATAAATCATGATTTAAGGGGTTAGGCTTAGACTTGTTGTATGAGATCCTAGGATAATAAATTGAATCGAGGTCTTCGGTATCATTAGATTTCTTATTTCGTACAAGATTTCACTAAATTGAGGAGCATTATCTTCACCATATTTATTTCTTATTATTATAGATTTGATTGATTGGGAGTAGGATATAACCACGAGTTTGATAGTTTTAAGAGCACTTATAGGTCAAGGTAAGTGGTTTCTTCCCTTTATTTCTTTTATAAAAATATGTTTTTATGAAACTTATATTTTTGTTAAAGTAAATTATTTTCTTATAAAAAATTGGATTTGAGCATGCTATTTTATGCATTTTTTATATGAAAAGCTAAAATTATTTTGTGTTGTGCTATACGTGTATATGTGAACATGCTCTGAACACTTGGAATTCTATCAGACCGAGCTACGGGGTACAGTAGCAATTTTCGAACCCATTTAATGAGGTTGTAGTTAAGACCCTCCTATGGGTAATAATAGTAGTTTCCGAAACTACTTAACGGGGTTATAGTTAAGGCCCTCCTACGGGTAATAATAGTAGTGTCTGAACCCACTTAACAGGGTTATAGTTAGGGCTTGATCGAGTTGGTCAATAGAGATTTCGAATGTTCACAAGCATGGATATATAAATGAATTGGTCTGATTCTGTTACTTAAAAGTAGAAAACATTAATATTTGAATCTTGTCTATGTTTGCAAAGTGTGATTTTATGCTATATGTGTGTGTGTGTGTGTGTGTAACTTGCTCAAATTCGATAGAGGGTCAAGAGATCCCTTACTGGGCGAGTGTCGCTCACACCACTAATAACCTTTTGCAGAGAATAGTGTCGAGGAAGTTGATGAGGAACAATTTTGGGGTTGGTGATTGGATTGAAGGAGTCCCTACTTAGAGAATTTTAGTGATCGCTATTTATTTTTGTTGTTTCCTTGAATGACTATTTATTAAGACTATTATAGATTAGTTTTTATTTATGTTTTTGAACTGAAGATGTAATCGTTAGGATTGTTATCTTTTCCACTGCGATGTTTGACTAATGCTCAATAAATATTTTATGGTTTTTAGTATGTTCTGATTTCCGTGGCTTGGTGTCTCTAAGTCCTTTTAGGCTAAGGGGTATCACCGTGCCGTGTCCCGGATTCGGGACGTGACACCACGTGTATTGACAGATGGGTTTTTTTCTTCTAATTTGGTTTCATTTTCACTCCAAAATCTACCCCCCAATGATGAAGATCTGTAAGGAGCAAACTAAACCTAATCAAAAGTAAAGCATCTTTTCTTTCGTGAAGAAGAAGGATCATCAAGTAAATCTCTTCTAAAAGGCCATTTTCTGTCTTGATGAAATTTCTGCTCAGGATAGGGGTTTCATGAACAATCACCCATAAGGAAACCATCAACATATACAATCAACCCTTCTATCTTGATTCACATCGCAAACTTTCAAAAGATCCTTGGTGAACGTGTAAACCGCCTAGATTTGCATTGCAGATCCCCCCTTCTCAATTTGGGAGTAATACAAGTATCAGAACAAACCTCAAATTTTTGAGTCCCGTCCCTCTCTCATCTCTATCAAGGCAATAAATGATGATGAAGAATAATTGGTAGAAAAAATCTTGGATTTAATCTTCAAAGTGTGTAGAAATATTAGTACAATTTTTTTAGTTTTCTACATTTGTAGAGAGAGAAAGCTTTTGGTAATAATGGAGAAGAAAGGTTCATGGAAAAGGAAAGAGAATATACTTAAAAATGAGAAAGGGTATTCCTAAATGAAGAGACAAGAATGCCCTCCACTTTGTGCAGGCTGAGATCTTTTGGGTGTTTGGGAATGGAATGTTCCTAATTATTCCACTGGAATTTACTAAATGTGATATAGAAGCGCATTTTAAAAGGGTTAACACTAAGTTCGAGCATGGGCAAATGTGCAAAACACCCCAAACGTTGGGGGGTTTGCTGTAATTAACCCTTTCTTCAAAGAGTGGCCTTGTGAAAGCTTTAAGGGCGTTGATGGTAAATTGTTTAACATTCTACACACCCGTAAAGCCTTAAAATGCTTGGAATTTGTTTTCAAAATAGATGTATATGGGAACAATTTAAACAAAAATTCTTATCTCTCTTTTGACGACCATACATCAAGTGATTATTTTTTCAAATGTTTTCTTATATATAGAAGACCTTTTTATGTATTTTAAAAGGACATGATAATAATGACATTCCCTTTTAAATCCTTGCTAGGGAATTCTCATTATTCGCAATAAAATATTTTACGCTGAATACGAGACCTCCTATGAGAACTAGTGAAATTACATATTATAATTCTCTTCTATTTGAAATTACCAAAGAAGCCTCTTAAAGTTTATAAAGTTTACAAGTATTAAACTTTTGGGTGCAAATTGTTCATATATATTAGTAAAAAAAATCAAATAACTACACCTAACAAGCCAATATATTTTTAGCTTGTTAATTAGTTTTTGTATCAAACAGTCAATTTGATTAAATAATAAATTGAAAGTTTTATACTTTTTGGTCATGTTCATCGCATAGTATTAGTTATATTGTTTATTTATATTTAATGTATGTGGTTGAATCTCCATGATCATATTTAAGCTATGGGACTTGATTTGGCTCAGAGATGTAAGTGTTGAAATAAGTCCGTAAGGCGTGATCAAAATTATTCCAAGTCATTGAGTCTAATTGAGACCGGAGTATCGACTTGACTCACTAAAAGACTCGCATTTATGATGTATCTCAAAGGAGACGATGTCTTGTCTCATGGACATCGAGTGTAGTGACACTCGTATGCATAAATGAGTGCTCATTAGGAAATGAGTTCACTAAGAATCCCACATGAAAACTCTTAAATGGGAAAAAAAGAATTAGGAATGTTTCCAAACTTATGACCTGCTTTAACTAGTTATCAAACTTGAGATCTCCCATATTTGAAAACTGGCGAAAGTCAATAAATAATTCGTTGATCGCCTAGTTGAGCGAGTGGGTATTCCATATATTCTTTTGTAATTAGTCCACTAAAATACTTACACAAGGTAGAGGACAATGATTAGAGAATGAGTTTTCTAAGTTAATTGTCAAATGGACTGCTTGCAAAGAATTATGAACATTGAGGGTAGTAGGATTTCCCAAAGCCTATGTCTTAGATCTCAATCGGGAAACTAGACAACAAAGGGATTGTATTTGCATAGTAAGTCATAAGTAGAAAGGTAATACTTCACCTATTGGCTAGGTATTCATGGGCTTGTTGCAAGACATCAACCACAATGGATGGGGACCATTAACTAGAAAAGGTTCTAATAAAATGGAGATTAATTAAAGAAGTTTAATTTTGTTCACACAAAATTTTCGTATCTGTAAAACAAACAAGTACAAGATAGGAAAAGTACGTGACAAATATTTCAAATTTGAAGAAAGAATATAATTTAAAAGGAAAATAATTTTCTAGTAGACTAAATCCCCTGATTCTTCTCTCCGAATTTGTTTCCGAGGGCTTGAAGCTTGTTCTCGGATGAATGATATGATTCCTTCCTAGATTTGCGGGACGAAAGTCACGATTTACCTTGAAGTCAAAGGTCGGCTTTGAAATCGAAGGCCTTGAAGCACTTGCGCTTTGAAGATAAAGTAGAGCCTTTGTGGATGTTGTACGTCATCGTAGCGGTCGCTTGCAATTTGAAGACTTGAGAATTTTGAGAGCTTGTACGAAGGTCGTGTTCTTGTGAGCTTGTCTCTGTATGTGTTGAAGACTTCTTGATCTCTCCTTTTTTTTTTTTTGAACCCCAAATGACCCCTATTTATATGTGTTTGTGTAGGATTTTTGAATTGCTAGCAACTTCTTTCATATTTATCTCTTTACTATAACATATTATTAAAGAGAGAAATATCATTTATGTGTCATTATTTGATTGGCCCATGCGACCAAATGCGTCACTTGTCACAATTTGATTGGTTTTGGACTTTCAAGCTGCAAGACTTGATTTAATTGGTCAGAACACCTCATATTGACACTTGGCGACTTCTCATTCGTCGGTAAAATACATATTAAAATATCAATTACAATTAACTATTTAATATTGGAATTAAATTTAGGAAATTCCAAAATACAAAATAGAAAATGTAATTAATATTTAATATTTTAATTTTCATTTGTCACTTTTTTCATTGGATGAAATTTAATCGCCAACAAATGCCCCCTACTTCAAGGCCTGGCGAAAACATACCAATTACTTGCAGATGAGGCGGGACTTGAAGTACTCAAAATAATTATGGACTTTTTAGAAATTAGGTCCATTAATCTTTCCATTTGAATGCCCTCGGGCCTTGATTCCAGACTTGTCAAAAATAAAAAAAAAAGTTAGCCATGATTTGGTAATAGATTTTTTTTTTCTTTGCCCACAATTCGGCCCAAGTATTCAATTCCAGTTGCCCATAATAGGTCCCATGCATTTTTTTGGAGAATTCAACTTCAATTCTACCATTCACGTGATGATTCTAGTAGCAACAGAAGTCTTTATCCACCTACCATGGCTAATTGGTTCTCTTCTCTAGTCCTGATGCGGAATAGAGTCCCATTTTTTTCTTTCAATTTCGTTGTCTCTTTAGTTCAAACTTCACAAAGAATTGAATTCTTCTCCTATCAAGAGCCCAAAGCTCGTCTTCAAGCTGACCATGAGGTAACAACGTCCCAATCAAATTCAACTTATTAAGAATGTAATTAACTCCCACCGGAACTTAACTCTAATTAAACTATTTAGTTTTGTTGTGAGAAATCATCTTTAAAAACTTAAAGTATCTTCTCAACTTGATCTCATAATCACCTTGGACACTTGGCCACCATTCCGAATTATCAACAATTTGTCTCAATCCAATTTTGTTGCTACAGGAAATCTGGACCTCCTTTTTTTTTTTTTTAATTGTCGTGCCTTGTTTATTCAATCAAGCACACCTCAAGTCAAAATCTCAGCATATTTGGGTTCTAAAAAAAATCAGGACTCTATATTTGTGAAATTAATGAAGCATTGATCTACAAAGTCCGAATCTATATCAAACTCAAATAGGTGTCGACCGCTTGTATATAAAGGGGATCCCACCTGAGTTTTTCTTTTAACTAAACAATCAGAGTATCAGAGAACAAACGTTGAGGGAGAAGTGCTTCTGGTCGATTTTTTTTGTTTTTTGGTTTTCTTTGTTTCTTTTGTTTCCTGAGTTCAATCATTCCCTTCCAGGTTTGTCTTTCTTTTATTTCTCTTGCTTATGCACATCATGTGGTTGCCAAATTGCCTGAAAGAACACTCCTATTCTTTTTTTTTGTCTCTTATTCATTGACTGTCGTCCCCTGCTCATCTCTTTCTTATTTTTTCTTTTTTTACAACTCACGACAAAATGAACACAGCTTTGACCTTGAGCAGCTTTGGATTTGAATTATTGAAGGACTTAAAGCTTACAATTTGTCATTTAATGGAAGTCTAGAGGCGGATTTTACAGAGGAAGATGAATCTTGCGACTTATCCATACATATCAGAATGTGAATTATAATCAAACTCCATGACTTGGTAATTGGCTATAAACGAAATTAGCTCCAGTACCTGGCTTATCCAAATTGCGATAGTTGGCAGAGTACAACAAAAAAGAAAGAAATCACCCGATTGCTTGAGCCGAGAAATAGAAAAAAAAAATAGAACTCTTGCTCCTCCTTGCTCCTCTTAATCGTACACCGAATTTGTTAGCGAAGATTAAAGAAAACTCAATCTTGGATTTCTTATGTTTTCTTTCTTCCTTTGATTTCTTGAACCTGACGTGTAACCTTAAACGTTCAATATCTTTCCTCATATTCATATTTATATATATTGTACTCCTGTAGGAATATCAGACATCGCAAGATGTATATTGAGGATTACGTAGAACTTTTTCCCCGTATAGTTATTGGAAGCGACAAGGACGGCCTCAAAGTCAAAAGTACTTCGTTGGCGGTCCATAAGCCGGCAATCAGCACTCAACCTACCACGTCTCCATCGTTCGGCAAGTCTATGCATTTATCCCAATGGTCGGAAGAGGCGATTAAGGACATAGTGGATTCACTTTTTGGTCCGTCACCCCGTTCGAGAGTCCTTCTTTTGAAATCCTCACTTCACGACGTCAAAGCTACATGTGCAGAGTTTTCACTTCCAAACCACCATCTTCGCGTCAGCGGAGGCTCTTGGTGGATTCCACCATCTAGGTTTGGCGAGGTATCTTTTCACGCCGGTTATTGGGAGTGGACAGAGTATGTGCTAGCCTATCACGAGGATGTCCTTCGTTGTGCCAAGATCTGTGCAACCGTTCATGCCTCACTCTTCACATATGTCTACCACAAGCCCATCCTTCAGGCCTTCCTCGAGATGTGGTGCCCTTCTACAAACACTCTGCACACTGCAATCGAAGAGTTGTCTATTTCTTTGTGGGATCTTCGCGGATTGAGCGATTTACCTATACATGGAGATTTCTACGACGAGGTCATTCCGTCTTCCAAGGAGATGCTTGGCGATGCTAAACACGGTCCTTCTCTACCACGGAGTTGCAAATACTTATTCTTGGTATATCACAAGCTTCCAAAGAATGCCGACGGCGTCCTTATCTCCTACTGGATCGACTTTTGGTTTAAAGGACCCATCAAGTATCAAGAACCTCCTTTGAGATCGTCTAGGAAGAGGCAGGCCCCGCCTCAGGATACTCACAACCCTTCTGGGGTTATTGATGCATCTTCTTTGCCTCATATCGAAAAATTCGATGAGCCTTTCGCAATGCTCGAGATTGAGAAAGATGCCCAAAAAGAGACTTACCTCGCTGCTTTTCTTTCATGCTGGCTTTGCAGTTTCGTTCTACCACATCATAAAGCGAATCGAATCTGCCCCACCATCTTTAAAGTTTCTATTAGAATGGCATGCGGGGATCGCTTTTCTCTTGCCATGCCCGTACTAGGAAGCATCTATCGCGGCTTGAGGAACATATCTTCTTCAACAAATCCAAGCGAGTCTACAGCCATCTTCTCTATCCATTTTATTTACGATTGGACTGGACACTATCTTGGCACGTATTTCACTACCGAGATCGATGTAAAAGAGGCTCAGATGGTGCAGTATGCGGGAGAGACTATGGCTAAGTATTTTGACCTCACCGAAGCACGATCCTTCCACACTTCAGAATCTTCATTGGTTTCAATCAAAACGGTCAACAGTGTTAGACGATGTACGTACATCCGATACTTTTCGAGATATTTTTGTAGCCCTGCGATCTAGTTACTTGACCCTTAGGTGTGGAGCCGAACACATTGTCGAGGCTTACAGTCCACATCATTTCAGTCAACAATTTGGCTTTTGTCAACATATCCCTGGTATTCTGAAGAAGGAAATTTTATTGTGTGACTTGAGCAAACTTGTTGAACTTTGGCAATCCTGTACTTTATTAAACACATCCTCGAGGCTTATTATGCCAGGAGACACTTCTTCTCTTTCCCTAGCCACAAAAGAATACACCAAGTGGTGGGATGGGTGCTGGAGAGCTTCCTTGGCAAAGAGTAGTAGGATCATTATCAAAGTTAATTACAAAGATGCAGGGCTTAGCTCAAGAAAACACAATGGTGGAACTCCAAAGCCAACAAAGCTAAAGAGAGAACGGAATCTTACTCTAAAAGATCAATCCTCAACTCGAAAGGCTTCAATGAATGGTTCTAGAGTCGACCACATGGCATTAACTCATCATAACTCCACTCCCCCAATGAAAGGAAAAGAAAAAATCTTGGAGGACAATGATTTTGTAGAGCCTACTAAAACAACTTCTAAAAGGCGATTGGTTCTTCTCAAGGATTCAACCTAATGGGAATACCTTGACGGATGCCCCCGTTGAGGGAAACGAAGTAATTTCGGCCCTTTCTTGCTCAAATGAGAATTCTGGTGGTCAATGCAAACTTATGAAGAAACCAAAGGTGTTTGATTTAGACAATATCAATATTACCTTGGACTTCTTTGCAGATATTCCGAGTTCTTCATTGCCTATAGCTGACCTGGCTTTATATGTAAACTTACAAAAAAATCACCTATATTTCCTTCTTCTTCTCCTTCATTTTTTTAACCCTATTTTTTTTCTTGGTTTATTTATTAACTTTGTAGCTTGCCGAGCTTGAGGAAGGAGCCCTTGGCACTTGTGAAGGAAGTGTTGGCTCAATGAATGAGGTTAATCCTTTTGATTTGCATGAAGTAAACACTCCTTGCTCTAATGAAAACGACTTGCAAGCAATCCCCATAAATAAGGAGCGCGAGGGTCCTAAAAAGCAGATACGGGTGGCACCACCTGCACTTGAGGTAGATAAGGTGTCTAATGAAGCTAATATCCTTAAGAAGCCTAAAAGAGCATTCCAACCACCCTCTTGGCCTATTCCAATCCCTGTGGTATCTGAATTTTGCCCCCGAGTCATCAAGAGTGAAGCTGAGCGAGTCCTCCTTGAATTTTATTGGAATAGAATTTGCCAAAAAGTCATGAAGAGTCCACTTGAGGAACTTCACCATATAAGACCTGTTGTACAAAGCCTAATCAATCAAATGAAGGACCACATGGATGACGCATCATCATTAGAGAGCCATCTGGATCAATTTTTCGAGAGTGCTTCCAAATATGCCAAAATTAAGCTAGCTTCCACTCAGAGAGAGGCTCAGGAGATGCATGAGAAATCCCTTTTACTTGCACAACAATATCTTGATGAATCAGAGGCAGAAAAACACAAAATAGCTAAGGAGGTGGACGACTTGAAGATTCAACTTCTGCAAATTACAAGCAACAAGAGGAGCTAAAGAAGCAACTCGTGGATCTAGGCAAAATGGAAGAAGCAACAAGTTCGTCACTTCGCAAAGTTGAAGAGAACTTATCGGGGATTGAAAGAGATGTAGCTACTTAGCGAGAGTCTCTACTTGAAGAAGTCGAGGCTTTGAAGAGGATGGAGGCTCTACTTGAAGAGTCTCGCAAGGACTTGCCATCTTTTGACATGTTTTCATGAACATTTTAACTTAGCTATGCATTTTTTTTTTTTTTTGATGTTTTCTTCCACCTTGTAAATGAAATATTCAAAATGCAATAACAGTCGGGTTCTCTTTCATTCTCATCACTGCAATCTATATGCCTCTTTTCCTTTTTTTTTCATAGCTCAACATAAGCATTTAATGAGATATTATCGAACTGATGAAATAAATCATTAAATCACTTTTAAACTTATCGCCTCGAATTGACTAGGATATCATTAAGAACAAACAATATTTATTGAAAATATATGACTGAACTTGGAATAATTACCAAGCTGCCTACGTACCCTATCAAGGGATCAAGTCATTACGTAGTTTAATTGTTTATTCTTTTTTTGTTGGGGGGCGTTCACAATTTATACTCATGCGGGCCAGAAGTATCCATTGCTTAGCCACCCTAAACCAGGTGGAGTATTTTTTGTATTTAGCCACATGCAATACCTTCAGTGGAGTACGTTAGCAGTTTAACCACATGCATTACCATTGGTGGGTATCATGCACAGTTTATACTCATGCGGGTCAGGAGTGACGCAATTTAGGCTTGTGCATCAGGAGCTATATGCCGCTTTAGAGGTAATATCTTTTCAAAAATTTGTCGTTGATGGGACCAATACGCAACCCGTCTTTATCAACTAGCTTGTAAGCACCACTTGTGTACACCTCTTTGACCATGTGAGGACCATCCCACTTTGACATAAATTTATTTCCCATTCTCTGTGTGATGGTGATGGGTCTTCTTCCTGCTAGGACCAAGTCGCCTACTTGAAATGTTCTTGGACGGACCTTTTTGTTGAACGCCCTTGTCATGCGAGCTTGGTAGCATTCAAGGTGCTATTGTGCATCAAGCCTTTTCTCATCTAGTGCCTCCAACTCCTCGAGTCTGAGATGAGCATTGTCCTCAGCAGTGAGTCCTTCTTGAATGGCTATGCAGAGTGAAGGTATTTAACTTTTGAGAGGGAGCACAGCCTCAACACCATATACCAAAGAATAGAGAGTGGCCTGGGTGGCAATTCGATGTATTGTCCGGTATGCCCATAAAGCTTCCCCAACTTTCTCATGCTAATCTTTCTTCGATTTTCACACGACTTTCTTCAAAAGATTGTACAAAGTTTTGTTGAACACTTCAGCCAAGCCATTTGCAGCAGCATTATACATGGAGGAATTGTGTTGCTTGAACCCAAACTGAAGACATAGCTTATCCATCAACTTATTGTAGAAAGGCTTTCCGTTGTCGGTGATAATGTACCGAGGCACTCCATACCTGAAAATTAAATTGCAACGGATGAACTCAACTACAGTTTTCTTTTTCACTTCTTTCAACAGGATCACCTCAGCCCATTTAGAAAAGTAATCTGTAGCAGCCAAAATATAAGCATGCCCGCCAGAAGACTTGGGAGTTATTGGCCCCACCACATCAATACCCCATGCATCAAATGGCCATGAAGCAACTGTAGGGTGTAGAGATTCTGGAGGTTGGTGTGTGAGGTTAGCATGCATCTGGCAAGCCTCACATCTCTTTGCGAAGTCCAAACAGTCTTTAACCATCGTGGGCCAATAATAGCCCATCCTTTTGATTCAAAAGTGGAGCTTTGGACCTGATTGATGAGCTCCACACACTCTAGAATGTGCTTCGGTCATAGCTTCAACTGCTTCTTCATCACCTAAGCAGCGTTGGTAGTTGCCTTCAAACGATCATCGATACAATATATCTTTGTATATGATAAAGCGAGACGATCTCTGCCGCACCTCTGTTTTATGGCGCGGGTTCTGTGGCAGCTTTCCATGCTTCAAGTATTCAATCAACGGTGTTCTCCAGTCATCATCTTCACATATTGCAACTGATGTGGCCATCGAATCTTCGTGATTTGGCTCATCCAACGATGGCAACACCATTCTGTTACATACTGGCACATTCATTGTTTCACCTTCTGACAGTGCCAGAGTAGTAGCTAGATTGGCTAGCGCATCAGCCATTCTATTTTCTTTTCATGGGATGTGACTTAGGATAATATTTTCAAATTTTCTCACCAAGCTTGAGGCTTGTCAGAAATAAGGAACGAGATCTTCCTTTTTGACTTCATATTCATTCAAAATCTGATTGATAACCAGTTTTGAATCGCTATAGACCTCGAGATCAGTAATTTCCATTTCTACAGCCATCTGGAGCCCAAATATCAATGCTTGGTACTCAGCCACATTATTAGAGCACAACTCGCCCAGTACAGATGAATATGTCAAGACTAGCTTTTTTTGGAAGACAAAAACGACCCCTGCCCCAGCTCCATCGACTGTAGCTACTGCATCGAAAAACATTATCCATGCTGGCAAGATTTCGATAAAGAGTACGTCTTCGTCAGGAAGAGAATCGAATAGTTCCCACTCTGCTGCAATTGGATGGTCTGCAAGAAAATTGGCGAGTGCCTGCCCTTTGACGGCCTTTTGTGGTACGTATGTGATGTCATATTGGTTAAATATGACAGACCATCTAGCTAATCTCCTTGAAAGTACCGGCTTTGACATCACAAATTTGACGAGATCTACACGAGAGATGAGCCGAATGGGGTATGCTTCAAAGTAATGTTTTAACTTTTTAATTACATAAAACAAAGCCAAACATATCTTCTCAATTGGGGAGTATTTCATATCATTCTCTATCAACCGGCGGCTCAGATAATACAAGGTCATTTCTTTTTCGTCTTTATTTTCTTGAGCTATCAGAGCACCAATTGAGCTTTTTTGAGCAGCAATATATAATATGAGCGGTTTTCCCAATATTGGAGCTCCCAAGACTGGTGGATTTGCCAAGTGCTTCTTTATACTTTCAAAGGCATTTTGGCATCCCTTATCCCACACAAACGGGGCATCTTTTTTCATCAGATGGCTAAACGGCTGACATCGTCCAGCAAGATTTGATATGAACCTTCTGATAAATGCGAGATTACCTTGTAAACTTCGTAGTTCCTTAAGATTTCTCGGCGCAGGCATTTTTTGAATTGCATCTATCTTGGCCGGATCAACTTCAATCCCGCGATGGCGTACTATAAAACCAAGGAATTTGCCCGAGGTGACGCCAAAAGCACATTTGAGCGGGTTCATCCTCAATCCGTATTTTCTTAGCCGATCAAAAACCACTCGAAGATCAGCTAGGTGATCACTTCTCCTTTTTGTTTTGACGACAAGATCATCCACATAACACTCCGCCTTATCGTGAAGTATGTCGTCAAAAAATATTTTGCATGGCACGTTGGTAGGTGGCGCCTAAGTTCTTTAGTTCGAAAGGCATGACTTTATAACAGTAAATGCCCTTTGGAGTGCGAAATGCCGTGCATTCCTTATCTTCTAGGGCCATTCTGATCTGATTATATCCCGATGATCCATCCATGAAAGATAAAGCTTCATGTCCCGTGGTAGCATCAACCATGAGCTCGATGATGGGAAGCAGGAAATCATCCTTTGGGCATGCCTTGTTCAGATCTCGGAAGTTAACACATACACATATTTGGCCGTTCTTCTTCTTGACAGGCACTATGCTAGAGATCCAAGTTGGGTATTTGACCTCTTTGATAAAACCAGCATCAATAAGCTTGTTAACTTCGACCTCGATAAGCGGGACTAGTTCCGGACGGAGTATCCGTTGTGATTGCTTAACCGGTCTTGCTCCATGCTTTATCCCAAGATGATGAACTGTTGTAACGCCCTGATACTTCCTAGTAGTTTAAAATCAATTTTATATGATATCATGTTTCATGTGATCATTATATTATGTGAAATCTTTCTTGTAATAAGCACTTTGTGATACATGCATATGTTTGCATACTTATAACAATTGAAATTATTTTCTTTCCTATTCATTTATTGATCATGAAATACAAAATTTTCAAAAATATATATACATATATATATATATGCAAATTTCGAATTATATATATATAATAGGATTGGATATTTTTATATAAAAACCAAGTTATGAAAATGTCATCTTTATCCAAATATCATCCTTATCCAAATGTCATCCTTATCCAAAATTTTATCCCTATCCAAAATGTCATCCTTATCCAAATGTCATCCTTATCCAAAATCTTATCCCTATCCAAAATGTTATCCTTATCCAAAATGTCATTTTCATCATTAAACCTTGGTCCCCAAGTCTCGCCTTCTACCCTCATTCTCCACTATAAATAGGACCTCCCACACACTTCCCCACCCCAAAAAACATCCACACACATACACACACTATACTCTCTCTAGTTCCTTCCACAAACACACAAATCCCGCCTAAAAACACATCCCCCACACTCACTCTACTCTCAACACCCAAAACACTTCCTATTTATAGCCTATCTTCCACCTACACGTATATATATACAAAACCCTTCTATTTTCATCCATATATACCTATTAGCCTGCCATATAGCCCTTTATACACCCTCTTTTTTCCTAAAAACATTTGAAGGTAGAATTATTACCTTTCTCATAAGTAGTTTAGGCAACATGATCTTACATTACTTTCATAAACAAGGCTTTAACTTGGGTTTACCCAAATAATGGTAAAATACCAAGTTATTGTCTATGTTCACATTTTTAAGATTCTATGCCTCACATTATTTGCTATGCATGTTAATATCATGATAGTTGTTCTCATGTTGTTATGCTTTCATAAAGATATATGTATGAACATGATATGTTTATTTATGCTCTTTATGATGTACGTGTTATGAGAAAATTATTTCTCAATTATGTGTTGGGCCCAAAATATTGTGGAATGGATGTGGCTAAGTTCCGTCGGGACATTCTATTGGAGAGGCCGGTAATAAGTGTTCCAGCCCTCCATCTCCTAATCCCTCCTCATATGGACGGAGTGTTCCATGTGAGAATGGGTCATAGGAATTCGGCATATGCCCGGGATATGACCACTGGTGTGACTCGGTTAGGATAGGTGGAATAATGGAGTGACTCGATTGGATAATTGATTGTTTGATCGTGATGGGAGTTATAAGGCATTACATCACTATATGTGATGAACAGGGAGTATTATGTGATTGTGTAATAGTTCTACTCAACCGTCGCATTGACTCCTCTTTTCCAACATTTTTTAAACAGAAATGAGCGGAGGCATTTGAGGGGCGTAGTGGAAACAACGGATGTTTTGAGGCCTTTTACACAATAAAGTTACTTTCATATTCTTTTTGAAAATTGTAACTCTTGTATTTTGTACAAATTTTATGTGAAAATTATTATTTATTTTAATAAAATATGAGGGGTATTTTTCGGGGTCGTGACAACTGCAACCTTCGGGTCCAGTCCAGGCATTTCTTCGTATGTCCAAGCAAAAACGTCTCTATATTCAGCTAAGAGCTCGATATACTTGCCTTTTTCCTCGGAACTTAGAAGTGCGCTGACGAATACAGGTCGTAGCTCTTCTATTGTCCCCAGATTCATTTCCTCCAACTCATCCATAGTTGCTTGTCCACCATCTTCAAGCTGTGGAAGGGTTTCTTGGATGTCATCTTCGGAAGCCTCGGTGGCCGAATCCTCATCAATTGAGATGTGGTTGC
>CM047876.1:16379180-16424704 GCA_026212405.1 Petrea volubilis | reverse complement strand
GGTGGAAAAACGGTAAAAAATGTGTTGGAATGTGATGCTCTATCAGAACTGAAATTTATGTGATTTGATCATGAACTGAAATTTCTATGGTTTTATGTGTGGTTTTATGTGTTTTTATGACAATATGCAATTTCACACGATCACCTCATGTCTATGTAAATTTCTACTCAACATATGTATATGTTGACGTTGCTTTCTATTATGTTTTAGCCAGATCTGCGACACAGGAAGGTAGGAACGAGGAAGACTTAGGAGGGCGCTTCGAGGCTTTTAGGTTAGTTTATTATGCGTTGTGCTAGAAACTTGGTAGTTAATTTATGTATATGTTGTGTATATGTATAAACGACGTTTGTAAACTCATCTTTTGGAATATTAGTAAGCATGTTTTGTTTCATTACGTTATAAAATAGCATGTTTTTGTTGAGATGATTATATGATAGTTGTTTTCATAATTAGCTAGAGATTTCGAGGCACTACAGGTTATATTGTTAAATTTTAGTTAAGTGTAATTAAACTATATTTTTAATAAAAAAGTATTAAAAGTCTTGAAAATTCCTACTATTTGATGACACGATTTTCCCTTCCTTGAATAGGATTCAAAAAATGAATAAGGAAATCTGATCTCGAAGTGGATTCAGCTAGCAAAGAAAGAAATTCGATTCTGCTCACAATTTCAACAAGTTATCTTCCCACATCTATAAATAGGGCTCTTCTCCATATTATTCCATAAACTTGGATGGTGTATTGACGAGAAGAATCAACGGGGGTGTGGCAGCCCCGAAGATTCAACTCCCAATTTTCGAAAAACTCCATATTAGTTTTTTTTATCTTTTCTTTTATGTTTTGTTTCTTTTAGTCAATTTTATTTTTATGTCTAGATAATTTATTTTCTATAGGGCTTTGGTGGATTCATGAGATGATTTTCATATAATTTATTTGAACAACTTAGGTATTACATTTTTATCGATCCTATCTATAATTCATGGTTTTATATTACTTCTTTCTGAATTTCTGGCCAACTTTACAAGTTTTAAGATTTTATATTCGACTACGAAAGTGTGTGTATAAAAATCTAACTATTTATTTTATAGACATAAGGAATGTTTTAGCGAGGACTTTTTAACTAATACAACTCTTGTGCGCAAAAGGCCAGGGATCCGTATGTGATCACGAAGTAGACACATAGTATTATTGGTACATTTGTTTTACTTTCGAAAGAAAACTACAAATATGTTAATGAGTTGGATCTTGGATGAAAAAATATCGAAACCTAGGATTGTTTACATAGTTATTTGATATGATTTGATTGTAATGAAACCTAGGCCCAGTTTTTCCAACTTGTTTCTTTACTTTACTTTATTTGCTTGAGTTTTTATTTTACTTTTCTAAATATGCATCAATATTCAAAGTCCAAACAATAAAGAATTTTACAAAGTTGGTACTTGATAATCTTGTTCCTCATGGGACCACTACTCGGCGCATTTCTTTATTATTTTGGCAGCAAGCATGAATGCAAAGAACTAGAAGCTTGCAAGAGATTAATTCAGAAGGCTAGTTACAGCAGTCAAAGGATGATTACTACTCTCTTTTTCGTCAAAGCTCAGGGTACATCACTTACCGTAGTCCTTATCTATGTTGATATACTTTTGACAAGAAAAAAATCTCCAATAGATGACGCATCTCAAAGATTTCCTTCTCAAACGCTTCCGCATCAAAAATCTACAAGAGTTGAAATATTTTTTGGGCATTGAGTTCTCTCACCCTCCCAAAAAGTATTTCATATCTCAAAAAAATATGCCTTAGACATTTTGCAAGATTTAGGGACTTTCAGGTGCACGTCCAAACAAGTTTCGAATGGAAAAAAATTTGAAACTCACCCCGACTAATGGGGAATTACTTAATGAAACTGCAAGTTTCCAAATGATGGTCATGGCAAAGTAAATTTTTGAGTATTATGAGAGAAGCGAACTAAAAAAAATTATGAAGAAGTGTCGAAGCATAAAAATATTTCATTTTAAATTTGTAGGATATTTTATTACAAATATTGTTTATTTAACTTTTGTCTTATTAATAATGTGAAGAAAAATTGCGACTTTAGTCCCAAAGTATGGGGTGATTTTCTTAGTAGATGCCAATTCCCAGAAGATATATCATAATCAAATTTGCAGGTTTGCTTACTATATTAATTAAAAAAGAAGAAAGAATAGAAAATCATGTATAGAGCATATGGCCATTAACTCTCGTTCAATATAATTTTCATATAAATGTTAAATTATTTATATATAATTTATTGTGTTTTGAAAATATATAATTATAAATAATCGAACGCAAACACTGTCATGTTACTACAACTAATCGTGCTTTATACAACCATGCAATCGGTCCCTGTCCATTTTTAGTCCAATGCATTTTAGTCTAATCTTACATTATTAATCATCTTCCGATGCTTCTTTGCATGATTGCACACCCTTTGGAATTTTATTTAATGCCAAGTCTGAAAGACTATGATAGTCAATTATTTGGTGGTTGATGCCCCATTTGCCTTGCCTGCAGTATCATCCTCAAAATGACAAACCCTTATGCCTTCCAAGTAGTGGTGTCCACATACTACCTAAAGATGAAGTTCTCCACCCCTACGGGGGTTGATCAGATCTCCTGTTGTATCGTCGATGCATGGAAGTGTTATTTAGTCTCTCTTGAGGGCAAGAGGATTCCTCCACCTAGACCACCAAAGTGTTGGCACCTCACATCGGTGTGCTGAATGCTTAGAAACTAATATGGCTAAAAGACGATAGATAGTGGAGCAAGAATTGGAGCCTATAGAGGGATTTATAATAATTGAACCGATAAGGGAAACCTGAGCAAGACAACAAGGATTGGGTCCCATGTCGACCTACCACAGAAGTGATTTGATTCAGCTTTTGAGAGAGAATATTCATGTGTTTGCGTGGAAGCCTCAGATTTCTGGGGCATCAATCCAAAAGTTAAAATCCACCGACTCAATATGGACCCAACTGGAAATCATGTGAGGCAAAGGAAAAGAATTTTTGTTAGGAGCGCAACAAAATCATCAAGGAAGAGGGAACAGCTGCTCAATGCAAGATGCATCGTTGAGATTCAATTTATGAATGGTTTGTGCAACGTAGTTATAGTCGCAAGGGGGATGGCTGATGGAGATGTGTGATGAGATTCACCAGCATGAACAAGGACTGCCCCGACCAAGACCTATATCCCCTTTCTTGAATTTATATTTTGTCGATTGATGATCGGTTGTGAGCTCATAAGATGATGGAGCCTTCCAAGAGTGTTACCAAATTTTTATGGTCGCCTAAGACAAGGATAAGACATCTTTTGTAATCTCAAATGGAGTCTATTCTTCCGGTGACAACTTGCCAGAGATTAGTGAACCTCATGTTTAAGGATGAAATAAGCAAAATCATAGAAGTTTACGTCAACGATATGGTTGTGAGTTAGAGAGTGCAAGATCAAACTTGAGTATCTCGTTCGTAGTATTTGAAATATTAAGAAAGTTAGTCTAAAAATTGGACCCAACAAATGCACATTTGAGGTTTGAGGAAATTTTTTGGGTGGATATAGTTAGTTGTCTAGGCAACGATACGAACCTTGCAAAGATAAGGGCCATACTTGACATTGAACCCCCTCAGTCTGTTAAGGAGGTTCGGAGATTTGTTGTGGGGGCAATAGCTCTAAATTGCTTTATTTCTTCATTGGCGAAAAAGAACCTTCAATTTTTCAAGGCTTTTAGAATGATCAAGGGTTGGGCTTGGATGGAGAATTCAACCAAGCCCTGCTCGATCTCAAGCAGTATCTGACTACCCTACCTTTGTTGTTAAAGCCTACTACAGGAAAGCCATTGTACATCTATTTGGTTGTATCCTCAAACACGGTCAGTTCTATTTTGGTCACGTTGATCGAAAATAAACATCGATCGGTTTACTGGCTGAGCAAATTACTCCAAGGTCCCAAGAAAATCAACTCATAAATCGAGAAGCTAGCACTAGCTTTGGTGCGCTTTACTTAAAAACTTCGCTAGTATTTCCAAGCACATATAATTATAGTCTTAACAAATGAACCCCTGAAGCAAGTACTACCCAAACCTGATGCCTCAGGGAGACTAATCAATTGGGCGATTGAGTTGGAGGAATTCAATATCACGTATTAGTTTCAATTAGCTATACATGCTCAAATATTAGCAGACTTTATTGTTGAAATGCCATCCGGACCCTTCAAGCTTATAGCTCATCAACCTTCACTGGCAAAAGAGCAGGAGTATATATACACGACGACCAAGGTAATGAACTCGATTTCTCCATAACACTAGAGTTCCCAATTACAATTAATAAAGCCGAGTATGAGGCTCTGATCTTGGGAATGAGGTTGGCCTTCCAAGATGGAGTCCAAAACTTAGCGACGATAACTAACTCACAGCTTGTGGTAGGCTAATTTGATGGGACCTATGAGGCCAAAACGGCTTCCATGGCAAAGTTCCTTAAAGAAAAGTAAGGAACTAACCAAGCGATTCAGGAACTTCTCCCTCAAACAAGTTCCTCAAGCATAAAACAACATGGTTAATCCACTCTCCAATGTTGCTAGCTTCCTGAGAGAGATAAAAGAACAAAAGATCATACTTTAGTTGTCTTCAAGCCCTTGATCAAATTGCCTGGTCGGACAGACAACAAGTTGATATTGATAGATTCCCCTATGACCAAATGGATCGATGAACTAGTTTTGTACTTGAGGGATAGGACCATTGCCGCGTGAACCAATCCAAGCAAGAAGGGTTTGCTATTAAGCATCAAGACATGCCCTAGATTCTGAAGGCTCTTTGTTTAGAAAAACCTTTCAGGATCCAAGGAGATGCCTAAACTAATCAACAAGCAAGGGAAGTGATTCAGGAAGTGCATTTCGAATGTTGTGGTGGCAATTCTGAGGCCATATCCTTAGCTAAGAAAATGTCTCGGAGAGGGTATTTAAGCCCTCGCTCATCAATGATTGCTTTAAGTTGTAAGGAATGTCCATTATGCCAAAGATATGCCAATCTAATCCATCAACCCACTACTCATGGTCAATGTCGAAATTGCTTAGCCATTCAACTAGTGGGGAATCAACATTTTGGGGTCATTCCCACAAGCACCTGGAGAGAGAAAATTTTCCATTGTTGCCACGAATATTTTATCAGGTGGGCTAAGGCTAAAGCAGTCCCAAAGATCATCAAGGCTATGGTGAGGGCTTTCACACGGAAAAACATCATTTGTCTATTTGGTCTACCAAGGGTTCTTGTATCCGACAATAGGACCCAATTCCAGAGTTACAAAGATAAGAGATTGGTTCACATCAGTCGACAACCTACAAGCTATGGGCATATCAAAGTTACAAATCAAATCATCCTACACGAACTAAGGATCACAATCGATAAGGCTAAAGGGAATTTGGCTGATGAAATAAATAAATAATAAGGGGAAAAGGAAAAAAAAAATAAAACCTTAGCACTTGAAAAAAATTGCCTAATTATGTGTTGGACTTTTTCTTTGGGCCAAATGGGGAAGTCAACAATGGGCCCTCTCTCTTCATGCTTGATAGGTTTGAACTAATCTTTTATTAGGCTTATGTCAAAGTTATATGCTATCAACTTTTCTAAGTGTTAAGCATAATAACTCCAGTATTTTAATAAAATATTTTTTATGCATTTAAACTTAATTGGGGATGGGGGGTAAGAAGCTGCATTTAAACATATATTTTTGGTGTACGGAGTATGTCGATAATTTTATATTTAACACACATTAACTAAAGTTGTCATGTCATTTAATTATATGCTTAAAAACTTTAAAGTTCTAATCATATGAAATAATGAACTTACAACTCAAAGTACTTATTTATCTGAAAATCCCATTATCCTCTTTAAATCTATAAGGAGAAAGAGTAAATTTTAGAATATAACTAGTTTAAATTTTATGACTTCATAGGTTTTTCCCCCCATATATTATTGATTTCACTACTAGAAAACATTGACTCTAGGGGATGTAAACGACAGTAGAGATTAAATCATAAAAATTAGTGGAGGCAATTTATTTAAGGGTTAATTGTGACAAACTCTCCAATGTTTGGGGGTGTTTGCACTTTACCCCCTAACCGTTGCTCTTGCGCTCTACCACCACCCATTCTTTTAAAAATTAGCTTTTTACCTCATTTTTCAAAATCCGGAGGAATATTATGGAATATTCCGTCCTCCCCTCATCCACGTGATAGAGGTATGTGTTTAGTGAGGATAATATTGCATTTTCAAATTTTTAATATTTTTTTTTCATAATTCTCCAATTTGTTTCCACTTCCTTGGCTAGTTTTTGACTCCAAATGTTATACCCTGACCCTTTTATCAGACATATTACTATTATTATTATTATTATTACTACTACTTTATTCATATTATTATTAATATTAGGATTATTATTGTATTATTATTAATATTGTCATTATTATTAGTCGATCGTATTAGAACTAAGATTATTATTAGTCAAACCCTATTGGGTTTAAGAGTATTGGGCTAATGCTATTAGCTAGGCCTAGGATTATTGGGCTAATCCTAGTAGGTCTTGGAATCCTTTGTGACTTATAAATTCTAATGTGTGTCAAGTTAGTATTAATCATTATATTTAACTAGAGATTTAGGGTTATACACACAACCATATTAGAGAGAGAAAGTAGACACAAGATCACTCAACTTTCATGGCACCGTAACCAAGATTGAGAAGTCAGGCAAAGGTAATTTGAATTTGCAAGCATTAGAACTTTCTCCCTCTTAGCATGATTAGTTGGTATATATATTCACCCCATATTATATATAATAATTGGAAGATTATAGCAAAGAACTATGTTTCTCAATTTGCTTTAGATCACGTTTTTCGAGAGGTGACTAATGGCTTCATGTGTGATCACTAATTTTATGAGCTTGTCCTTTGGCTAATATATATATATACACACACATCGGTTCCTAGATGCATCTCTTTCATATAGTAAGTTCAAAGGGAATTCATTCACTCAATTTTAGCTAAGTCACACCACTATCGAAAACAAAAGTTGGCCCCTCGATTCTTGATATTGCCACCTGATGATGTTAATTTAGTAATCTTAATTGTTATAAGTGTTACTCCATGCCTAATATGTGTGTATATATATACATATACATACACATGTAGAGATATATAGATATGGGTACACCTTCATATATACTTTAAGTTATGATACAAACAGTATGTAGGAATTCTAGTGTAATTTCAAAGTCTTATTATTGACACATATTTGACAATTAGGATCAAGTTGGTGTAATAATAGTTAGAGATTTTATGACTACTGTTCTCAATTTGGATTCCAGTACTATTTCGATGGAATTGAATAAGATATGCTCTACGTAATTTTAATATAGGATATTTATATTTATGGGAATATTATAAATCATGATTTAAGGGGTTAGGCTTAGACTTGTTTAAGTATGAGATCCTAGGATAATAAATTGAATCGAGGTCTTCGGTATCATTAGATTTCTTATTTCGTACAAGATTTCACTAAATTGAGGAGCATTATCTTCACCATATTTATTTCTTATTATTATAGATTTGATTGATTGGGAGTAGGATATAACCACGAGTTTGATAGTTTTAAGAGCACTTATAGGTCAAGGTAAGTGGTTTCTTCCCTTTATTTCTTTTATAAAAAGATGTTTTTATGAAACTTATATTTTTGTTAAAGTAAATTATTTTCTTATAAAAAATTGGATTTGAGCATGCTATTTTATGCATTTTCTATATGAAAAGCTAAAATTATTTTGTGTTGTGCTATACGTGTATATGTGAACATGCTCTGAACACTTGGAATTCTATCAGACCGAGCTACGGGGTACAGTAGTAATTTTCGAACCCATTTAATGAGATTGTAGTTAAGACCCTCCTATGGGTAATAATAGTAGTTTCCGAAACTACTTAACGGGGTTATAGTTAAGGCCCTCCTACGGGTAATAATAGTAGTATCCGAACCCACTTAACAGGGTTATAGTTAGGGCTTGATCGAGTTGGTCAATAGAGATTTCGAATGTTCACAAGCATGGATATATAAATGAATTGGTCTGATTCTGTTACTTAAAAGTGGAAAACATTAATTTTTGAATCTTGTCTATGTTTGCAAAGTGTGATTTTATGCTATATGTGTGTGTGTGTGTGTGTGTGTAACTTGCTCAAATTCGATAGAGGGTCAAGAGATCCCTTACTGGGCGAGTGTCGCTCACACCACTAATAACCTTTTGCAGAGAATAGTGTTGAGGAAGTTGATGAGGAACAATTTTGGGGTTGGTGATTGGATTGAAGGAGTCCCTACTCAGAGAATTTTAGTGATCGCTATTTATTTTTGTTGTTTCCTTGAATGACTATTTATTAAGACTATTATAGATTAGTTTTTATTTATGTTTTTGAACTGAAGATGTAATCGTTAGGATTGTTATCTTTTCCATTGCGATGTTTGACTAATGCTCAATAAATATTTTATGGTTTTTAGTATGTTCTGATTTCCGTGGCTTGGTGTCTCTAAGACCTTTTGGGCTAAGAGGTATCACCGTGCCGCGTCCCAAATTCGGGACGTGACACCACGTGTATTGACAGATGGGTTTTTTTCTTCTAATTTGGTTTCATTTTCACTCCAAAATCTACCCCCCAATGATGAAGATCTGTAAGGAGCAAACTAAACCTAATCAAAAGTAAAGCATCTTTTCTTTCGTGAAAAAGAAGGATCATCAAGTAAATCTCTTCTAAAAGGCCATTTTCTGTCTTGATGAAATTTTTGCTCAGGATAGGGGTTTCATGAACAATCACCCATAAGGAAACCATCAACATATACAATCAACCCTTCTATCTTGATTCACATCGCAAACTTTCAAAAGATCCTTGGTGAACGTGTAAACCGCCTAGATTTGCATTGCAGATCCCCCCTTCTCAATTTGGGAGTAATACAAGTATCAGAACAAACCTCAAATTTTTGAGTCCCATCCCTCTCTCATCTCTATCAAGGCAATAAATGATGAAGAAGAATAATTGGTAGAAAAAATCTTGGATTTTATCTTCAAAGTGTGTAGAAATATTAGTACAATTTTTTAGTTTTCTACATTTGTAGAGAGAGAAAGCTTTTGGTAATAATGGAGAAGAAAGGTTCATGGAAAAGGAAAGAGAATATACTTAAAAATGAGAAAGGGTATTCCTAAATGAAGAGACAAGAATGCCCTCCACTTTGTGCAGGCTGAGATCTTTTGGGTGTTTGGGAATGGAATGTTCCTAATTATTCCACTGGAATTTACTAAATGTGATATAGAAGCGCATTTTAAAAGGGTTAACACTAAGTTCGAGCATGGGCAAATGTGCAAAACACCCCAAACGTTGGGGGGTTTGCTGTAATTAACCCTTTCTTCAAAGAGTGGCCTTATGAAAGCTTTAAGGGCGTTGATGGTAAATTGTTTAACATTCTACACACCCGTAAAGCCTTAAAATGCTTGGAATTTGTTTTCTAAATAGATGTATATGGGAACAATTTAAACAAAAATTCTTATCTCTCTTTTGACGACCATACATCAAGTGATTATTTTTTCAAATGTTTTCTTATATATAGAAGACCTTTTTATGTATTTTAAAAGGACATGATAATAATGACATTCCCTTTTAAATCCTTGCTAGGGAATTCTCATTATTCGCAATAAAATATTTTAGGCTGAATACGAGACCTCCTATGAGAACTAGTGAAATTACATATTATAATTCTCTTCTATTTGAAATTACCAAAGAAGCCTCTTAAAGTTTATAAAGTTTACAAGTATTAAACTTTTGGGTGGAAATTGTTCATATATATTAGTAAAAAAAATCAAATAACTACACCTAACAAGCCAATATATTTTTAGCTTGTTAATTAGTTTTTGTATCAAACAGTCAATTTGATTAAATAATAAATTGAAAGTTTTATACTTTTTGGTCATCTTCATCGCATAGTATTAGTTATATTGTTTATTTATATTTAATGTATGTGGTTGAATCTCCATGATCACATTTAAGCTATGGGACTTTATTTCGCATAGAGATGTAAGTGTTGAAATAAGTCCGTAAGGCGTGATCAAAATTATTCCAAGTCATTGAGTCTAATTGAGACCGGAGTATCGACTTGACTCACTAAAAGACTCGCATTTATGATGTATCTCAAAGGAGACGATGTCTTGTCTCATGGACATCAAGTGTAGTGACACTCGTATGCATAAATGAGTGCTCATTAGGAAATGAGTTCACTAAGAATCCCACATGAAAACTCTTAAATGGGAAAAAAAGAATTAGGAATGTTTCCAAACTTATGACCTGCTTTAACTAGTTATCAAACTTGAGATCTCCCATATTTGAAAACTGGCGAAAGTCAATAAATAATTCGTTGATCGCCTAGTTGAGCGAGTGGGTATTCCATATATTCTTTTGTAATTAGTCCACTAAAATACTTGCACAAGGTAGAGGACAATGATTAGAGAATGAGTTTTCTAAGTTAATTGTCAAATGGACTGCTTGCAAAGAATTATGAACATTGAGGGTAGTAGGATTTCCCAAAGCCTATGTCTTAGATCTCAATCGGGAAACTAGACAACAAAGGGATTGTATTTGCATAGTAAGTCATAAGTAGAAAGGTAATACTTCACCTATTGGCTAGGTATTCATGGGCTTGTTGCAAGACATCAACCACGATGGATGGGGACCATTAACTAGAAAAGGTTCTAATAAAATGGAGATTAATTAAAGAAGTTTAATTTTGTTCACACAAAATTTTCGTATCTGTAAAACAAACAAGTACAAGATAGGAAAAGTATGTGACAAATATTTCAAATTTGAAGAAAGAATATAATTTAAAAGGAAAATAATTTCCTAGTAGACTAAATCCCCTGATTCTTCTCTCCGAATTTGTTTCCGAGGGCTTGAAGCTTGTTCTCGGATGAATGATATGATTCCTTCCTAGATTTGCGGGATGAAAGTCACGATTTACCTTGAAGTCAAAGGTCGGCTTTGAAATCGAAGGCCTTGAAGCACTTGCGCTTTGAAGATAAAGTAGAGCCTTTGTGGATGCTGTACGTCATCGTAGCGGTCGCTTGCAATTTGAAGACTTGAGAATTTTGAGAGCTTGTACGAAGGTCGTGTTCTTGTGAGCTTGTCTCTGTATGTGTTGAAGACTTCTTGATCTCTCCTTTTTTTTTTTTGAACCCCAAATGACCCCTATTTATAGGTGTTTGTGTAGGATTTTTGAATTGCTAGCAACTTCTTTCATATTTATCTCTTTACTATAAAATATTATTAAAGAGAGAAATATCATTTATGTGTCATTATTTGATTGGCCCATGCGACCAAATGCGTCACTTGTCACAATTTGATTGGTTTTGGACTTTCAAGCTGCAAGACTTGATTTAATTGGTCAGAACACCTCATATTAACACTTGGCGACTTCTCATTCGTCGGTAAAATACATATTAAAATATCAATTACAATTAACTATTTAATATTGGAATTAAATTTAGGAAATTCCAAAATACAAAATAGAAAATGTAATTAATATTTAATATTTTCATTTTCATTTGTCACTTTTTTCATTGGATGAAATTTAATCGCCAACAAATGCCCCCTACTTCAAGGCCTGGCGAAAACATACCAATTACTTGCAGATGAGGCGGGACTTGAAGTACTCAAAATAATTATGGACTTTTTAGAAATTAGGTCCATTAATCTTTCCATTTGAATGCCCTCGGGCCTTGATTCCGGACTTGTCAAAAATCAAAAAAAAGTTAGCCCATGATTTGGTAATAGATTTTTTTTTTCTTTGCCCACAATTCGGCCCAAGTATTCAATTCCAGTTGCCCATAATAGGTCCCATGCATTTTTTTGGAGAATTCAACTTCAATTCTACCATTCACGTGATGATTCTAGTAGCAACAGAAGTCTTTATCCACCTACCATGGCTAATTGGTTCTCTTCTCTAGTCCTGATGCGGAATAGAGTCCCATTTTTTTCTTTCAATTTCGTTGTCTCTTTAGTTCAAACTTCACAAAGAATTGAATTCTTCTCCTATCAAGAGCCCAAAGCTCGTCTTCAAGCTGACCATGAGGTAACAACGTCCCAATCAAATTCAACTTATTAAGAATGTAATTAACTCCCACTGGAACTTAACTCTAATTAAACTATTTAGTTTTGTTGTGAGAAATCATCTTTAAAAACTTAAAGTGATGAGGCCAATTCTCCCACATCGAATGGAGACGAGGGTCTTGGTCACTATATACACACCAACCCTCCCTCACCTAGCACGACGCATTTTGAAAATCCCCCCAGTCCCTCGACTGGAAGGCGTGGACAGTATCGTGCTCAGGCTGGGGCCATCTCGTGTGCGCGCAGAAACGGTGCTCATAATTTGGCGCCCACCGTGGGGCCGCTAGGCTCCTCCCAAGTCCCTCGTCTGGGGGGCTTATGATGAGGCCAATTCCCCACATCGAATGGAGACGAGGGTCTTGGTCACTATATACACACCAACCCTCCCTCACCTAGCACGACGCGTTTTGAAAACCCCCCCAGTCCCTCGACTGGCAGGCGCAGACAATATCGTGCTCAGGCTGGGGCCATCTCGGGTGCGCGCAGAAACAGGTGTTCATCATTTGCCCGCGGTACACGTCACTTCGATCTGGGAGTAAGTGTCGAATCCGGTCAGGTAGATCCGAGTAGGGAGTCTGAGTGCTGGTCGGGTTCTATTCTGCAAGGATGGAGCACACGTGAGACTAGCCGGAAGTGTCTCCGGCGAAGACCCTCCGACGCTCAAGTCAGAATTCGGGCAGGTGAACAGTAAGTAGTAATTAGCGTATCGATAGATAAAAGATGTCTTACCCAATGAATAGTATCGCCGTACTATTTATAATAATAAAAAATAGGTGGGCTGGACCAGAATTAGGTTGGCCTAATCCCGTTGCTGGTAACGGGTGTTCCCCATGACCCGCCGTGGGCGCGTGGGGTGCATTCCTTGCTCGAAGGGGGGTGTCAAGGTATTGACTCCGAGGGTGAAGTGTTGTCGACATCGATCATGTCATTTCATCGAGTCAAGGAGATGTGGTGAACTCTGGCCGAACAAAGCCGTCGAGAAACAGACCATGGGCCTGATCGAGATAGGTCTGACACGCGGCAATAGGAGGGTGGCGGCATGTGCTGAGCTGGATCCAACGTGTGAGCAGAGGAGGCGCGTACCTGGCCAAGGCAAATTTGGCCACATCATTAGCCCCCCCAGTTCTTGGTTTGACCGATCCTCGTAGTACGGGCAGACCGGGAACTGTCCGAGTAGATAGCGCCTACGATTTCGCTCAGGAATTACCGATCAGGCGCTGGCGGTAACTTCAAAAATTGACCGTTGGGATGTGACCGTTGGTAATAATTACTGGCGTCCGTTGGACTTCCCAAGGAGTATTTTTACCGCCCTATAAATAGGGGCTCCGGGCGAGGCTACAGGCGCGTCATTTTGTCATCGAGCTGAATTTCCACACCGAGCATAACCTGAGAGCACCGAGCACACAGGAACCATTTCGATCAGACAAATCCTCTTTTCGACCAGCCAAACTTAGGTACTTCCTTTTCCCGATCTGTTTCTTTTCTTGCTCTTCATTTTCGTAAAACAATCCTTAGATATGAGTCAGTCCATGAATAGTTCAGATAGCCAAAATAGGATGGTAGTGTCCCCAATTGAAGGGGGGTTAAGCGATATAGATCTGTCAGTCTCCTTGAAGGCAGAAGCCTCTTTTGAGGGGGCCTCATCTCGTTGCCCGGGCGAGGCAAGCACTAGTCAGCCCCGAGGGGGTGGTAAGAGCCCGAGTAGGATAGAGGAGATGAGGCGGCGCATGGAGGCGGAAAGAGGGGAGGCCCTTCTTCCAATGGTCGATGTGCCGGTTCCCTCATGGAGGTCCGTTTCAGGAGAGGAGGGCCCATCCGGTCAGGATCCTCCTCGGGGGCGAAGGAAGGCCATCGCTGGGAACCAAACTATAGTTAGTTGGGGAAACATCGTCGCGAATAACACCGAGCGAGACAAAAAGAAGATAATGAACCACTACATCCGAGACTCGTTTGGTGTTATCTGGCCAGGCAGGGAGGATTCCATTACAACCCCCCACGAGGGGTGCATCCCCATTCACTACGCTCACATCGAAAACGGGCTTAGATTTCCGATCCCGGCCTTCATTTCCACCATCCTAAATCGATTGAATATAAGCCCGATTCAACTAACCCCAAATTCGTACGCTTCGATGTGTGCCTTCGTTGTTTTTTGTTGCTGTACCGGGCACACTCCCACTGTGGCCAACTTTTCTGATCTATACCAAGTTAACCACTCGAGCAGGTCCTCCCCGGATGATGAATTTAACTATTTTTTCGTAAGTGCCAAGAATGGAAGAAAGCTGATCGAAACAGCTTCATCGTCCTACGGGGCGGACTGGAAGCAGAAGTGGTGCTACATACAATTCGATGATCCATGGCCGGTGAGGAGGGTGCATAACCCGGAGGCGAGGAAGCTCTCCCTGGCCGGACTGGGATCGAGCAGCTGGACAAGGGAGTGGGTGCTCAGCCATAAGGCCCTGGGCTTATTGAGCCCCACCTTCCTCACCCAGGAACACTTTCTAGTAAAGGCCGGGCTCTCGCCGGCCAGGCTTGATATCGCTAATGTTACTTTTGGTATTATTTATTGTATGTTTTTGCTCGAATCCTCAAGTCTTTATGCTCGATTGTCGTCTAATTGGTTTGTTTTCAACTCTGCAGATCTCGGCGTATTAGAAATGGGACGCATGAACTTGATTTCCAAAGTAGCCGGTGGAAGGAGGAGGCCATCTCCCCCCTCGGAGGATGCCCGAGCCATAGCGGCCGCAACTGGTGCTCCGAGGATATCGGTGCAGGCGCAGGCACCAGCTCAACCTGCCCAAGGCCCTCATCGGGGGGCTGCCCTCGATGTGGAGAAGACGCCTCTTGTCCGGAAAAGGAAGGTTCCGGACTCAACACCGCCGACAAGATCGGCTGGGCCCGTCCCGAAGAGGCCCGTCCCGAGATCGGCCAAAGGAAAGCGGCCGGCTGATGGCTCTGGTTAGCGTCCTCTGAGGGGCGAGCAAAAAGTTGGCGATGAGGAGTTTCCAAAACGCCGTTTTTAAAGCCGATCAGGTCAGCCTCTCCGAGCTCGACGATGCAGAGCTGGCCCTGAGCATCACCCAGGACATGAACACTCTCTAGCAAAGGGTGTTCCACGGTCTTCGTCGGCTGGAGGTCAGCCGGGCACGCTGTGACAAGGCCGAGCGGGAAGCTCGAGGAGGCAGCCTCCAAGCAGATTTGGATGAAGAGCAGCAGAAAAACCAAGTCGCTCAACGGGAGATAGCCGCGGCGTGGGGGAAGACTCAGGCCCTGTAGGAGCGGCTCGAGAAGCTCGAGCTAGACTTCAAGACCAGGGAGTCCTCGCTGGAGCAAGAGGTCAGCCTCCTGAGGAAGAAGGCCAAGGAGGCCTTCGTGCAGGGTGAAGAGAGGGGCCGCCGTTCGATGAGGACCGAGCTGATGGCCTCGGTCCCCGGCTTCGAGAAAGAAGCCGTGAAAAGGTTCGTCCGGGGACCAGTGTTCGAGTATGCCACCATCCTCCGCGGAGCGAACGACGCCACCCTCAGATTTGAAAGAGCCTTCAAGCAGCTGAAGGCACGCGGCGTCATCCCGCAAGACTTTCCCATGAAGGGGTACGGCATCGATCTGAACGATGCCGGTGAGGAGGATAACGAGGAGGATGAGGCGCTGCCGGCGTATGATGGCGCAGAGTTCGCCCAAGTGATATCCATCGTGGAGAGGCAGGTGCGCAACGAGGAGCACAAACGTTTGGGCGAGCCTCTCTCTCCGGATGTGGAACCCGACGATCCCATCGTCCTGGACCAAGGGGGGTCACCTTTGGGGGCGACAAGTGCCCCATCAAATGCGGGTGCGGCCGGTGCAGGGGCCGATCAAGCCGTGGAGGCGGCCATCGAGGAGGTGGCCCTGGAGGTAGATGGCGCTTAGGCCATAAGATCTTGCCGGGCTGGATGCCCGAGAACATGTATTTTATTTTATTTATATGTATTCTTATTTTTTTATTTTTTTTTTGTAAACTTTATTATGATCAATGAAACTTTTATTTTTATTCAAGTTCCTGGTCGAAATTCTTTTTATGTTTAATGATCGAAATGTGATCTCGGTATAGAAATATATGTTATTTAATTCGGTAAGGGAGTTGAAACTCCAATAAAACCTTGAGAACTTCAATAAAACCTTGAGAAGTAACTTTGATAACTAAAAATCGAACTTGGAACTCCAATAAATCGTTGAGAAAAACTTGGCTATTAAAAATCGAACTTGGGAGAACGGAGTTCGTGTATAAAATGGCGTGTCTTAGCTGGAAACTTATTCGATGATAACAATGTAATTATTAAAACAGTTGAAATAAAAAACTTCGAGCAATGTAGTTGTTACACGCGATGTTTTTACTCGGGCCATTATCATACATAGAACCGTCTGAGGTTCGTGGCGTTCCAAGGACGGGGTAATTCCCTCCCCGACATGTCCTCGAGGCAATAGGCGTTGTTTTTGCAAATCTTGGTTACTTTGAACGGACCTTCCCATTTGGGGTCCAACTTCCCCACAGGGCGAGAAACCCCGACCTTCTCGGTGACCAGATCCCCGATCTGGAATGTCCGGGGATGGACATGGTGATTGTAAGCACGGGCAGTTGATGCCCGGAAGTTATGTGATCTCCGCAAGGCAGAATACCTCCTCTCGTCGGCGAAGTCGAGCTCGGTCAGGCGAGCGTCGACGTTGGCGATCTCATCGAAGTGCGCAACCCGGGCAGATGGGTGCAGCACTTCGGCAGGTATAACGGCGTCGGAACCATAAACTAAGGCTTACGGGGTGTCGCCCGTTGCTGTCCGCGGAGTGGTCCGGTATGCCCAAAGCACGCCTGGGAGCTCGTCGGCCCAATTGCCCTGAGCGTCGGCCAAGGCGGTTTTAAGTCCGTGGAGAATCGTTCGGTTGGTGACTTCAACTTGGCCGTTTGCCTGAGGGTTCCCTACTGAGGTGAAACGTTGCTCGATTTTAAGGCTAGAGCACCATTCCCTCACCCGATGACTTTGGAACTGGGTTCCGTTGTCGGAAATGACGACCCTGGGGAGTCCGAAGCGGCAGATGATGTTTTTCCAGATGAAGATTTTGATAACCGAGTCGGTGATCTTTGCAACGGCCTCCGCTTCGGCCCACTTTGTGAAATACTCGACGGCAACTATCACGAACTTTCTTTGCCCGGGGGCTTGAGGGAACGGTCCGAGGATGTCTATTCGCCATTGGTCGAATGGCCAAGATATCTCCACATTTACCATCGGAGCGGCAGGCTGGTGGACTAGGTTGGCGTGCAGTTGGCAGGCTCGGCATCTTCGAATGAAGTCAAAACAATCTTGCATGAGATTGGGCTAGAAAAACCCCGCCCATGATACCTTTTTGGCCAAGGACCTTGGCCCAGTATGATTTCCGCAACACCCTTGGTGTATCTCTTCGATGACCTCCCTGGCCTGCTGTGTGTTCAAGCATCGTCGCGGAGGCCCATCGAAGCTCTTCCTGAACAGGCGCCCTTGCCCGTCGAGGGCGTATCGAGATGCCTGCCGTCGGAGTCTCTTGGCTTCGACGGGTCCCTCGGGTAGTGTTCCATCCTTCAGGTAGGCGATTAGTTCTGCGATCCAACCCTCCGAGGGCTCGACGGAGAGAACGCACTGTCGCGTCCCCGACCCGGTCAAGGGTGTTGGCGAACTCAACATGGTTATCCTTCTTTCATTGGTCCCTCTCATCGAGCTGGCTAGCTTCGACAGTTGATCCGCCCTCTCATTTTCGGTCCGGGGAATTTGCTCGAGAGAGAACTTGGCGAATTTTTCCTTCAACTTGTTGACCTCCTCGAGGAACTTTGTCATCGATGCTTCACGGGCATCGTAGTTGCCATTGACCTGCTCGGCCACCAACTGTGAATTGGTCAAGGCGACAAGTTCGTCCACGCCCTGGTCCAGGGCAATCTTCATCCCCGCGGCGAGAGCTTCGTACTCGGCTTCGTTGTTGGAAACCGGAAATTCAAGGCGAATGGCGAAGTCGAGCTCGTTGCCCAACTCATCCCGCAGATAAACCCCGGCTCCCCCACCTGAGTTCGTGGAGGACCCATCGACCATGAGGGTCCACGGTGTTTTTGGCTCCGTTTCTGGCCTCGGGGCCACCTCTGCTAAGAAATCCGCCAGGACCTGGGCATGAATCGCGGTCCGTGGTTGGAACTGGATATCGAACTCGCCGAGCTCGACGGCCCACTTCACGAGCCGACCAGAGACATCGGGCTTGGCCAATACCTGCTTTAGCGGCTCACTGGTCAGGACCACGATGGTATGGGCCTGAAAGTATTGCCTCAACTTCCGGGCGGAGTGGACCAAAGCAAGGGCGAGCTTCTCGATGGCCAAGTAATTTCGTTCAGGGCCTTGGAGGAGCTTGCTGAGGTAATACACCGGGCGGTGTACCCGATCCTCCACGTGCACTAGGACCAAGCTGATAGCATTTGGGGATACCGCCAGGTAGGCATAAAGGGGTCTCCCCGGGACTGGTTTCGACAGCAGAGGGGGCTCGGTCAGGTATCTCTTTAATTCGAGGAGCGCGTGCTGGCATTCCTCCGTCCATTCCCAATCCGGCACCTTCCTTAGCGCTTTAAAAAATGGGAGGTTCCGGTCCGCTGAGCGGGATATGAACCGATTGAGGGCGATTATGCGCCCTACTAGCCTCTGTACTTCCTTCACTGAGCTAGGCGGCTCGATGTCGAGGATGGCGCGAATCTTGGAGGGGTTGGCCTCGATCCCCCTATGGCTGACAATGTACCCGAGGAACTTACCTCCTCGGACGCCGAACGTGCACTTGTTCGGGTTGAGCTTTAGGCCGTATTTCCTCAGAATCTCAAATGTTCGAGCAAGGTGCCTGAGATGGTCGGACTCCCGCTCACTGCAGACTATCATGTCGTCGATGTATACTTCGACGGTGCTCCCGATCTCTTCCTTGAACATGAGATTCACGAGCCTCTGATACGTAGCTCCGGCGTTTTTTAGCCCGAAGGGCATCACGAGGAAGCAGTACATCCCCGACGAGACGACAAAAGACGTCCTCCCACGATCCTCCTCGGCCATGTAGATCTGGTAGTAGCCTTGGAAAGCGTCCATCATGCTCATCAACTCGCACCCCGCCGTTGAGTCAACGAGTTGGTCTATCCAAGGAAGGGGGTAGTGGTCCTTGGGGCAGGCTTTATTGAGATCGGTGAAATCGTTGCACATCCGCCATCGGCCATCGCCCTTGGCAACGACGACCACGTTGGATAGCCATTCGGTAAACTGGATCTCCACAATATAGCCTGCCTCGAGGAGCTTGTTGACCTCCTCCTCGATAATTCGGTTACGTGCTTCACAAAATATCCTCTTTTTCTGCCTCACCGGCCAGAACGATGGGTCTGCGTTGAGGCGATGGACAATGACTTCGGGATCGATTCCTGGAAAATCAGAGGCCTTCCAAGCAAAGACGTCGGCATTTGTTTCAGAGGAAGTCGACCAACATGACCTCGTGATGCGGCTCGAGGGTCAATCCTACCCGGGTGGTCTTGGATGGGTCACCTTCTACGAGCTGGATTGTCTTGAAGTCTTCCGCCGGCGTCATTTTTTCTTCCTCGAGCCTCCTCCGCTTTGCCAGGTCGATTTCGGAGGACTCGGGGAAACAGACCATGGGCCTGATCGAGATAGGTCTGACACGCGGCAATAGAAGGGTGGCGGCATGTGCTGAGCTGGATCCGACGTGTGAGCAGAGGAGGCGCGTACGTGGCCAAGGCAAATTTGGCCACATCATAAAGTATCTTCTCAACTTGATCTCATAATCACCTTGGACACTTGGCCACCATTCCGAATTATCAACAATTTGTCTCAATCCAATTTTGTTGCTACAGGAAATCTGGACCTCCTTTTTTTTTTTTTTAATTGTCGTGCCTTGTTTATTCAATCAAGCACACCTCAAGTCAAAATCTAAGCATATTTGGGTTCTAAAAAAAATCAGGACTCTATAGTTGTGAAATTAATGAAGCATTGATCTACAAAGTCCGAATCTATATCAAACTCAAATAGGTGTCGACCGCTTGTATATAAAGGGGATCCCACCTGAGTTTTTCTTTTAACTAAACAATCAGAGTATCAGAGAACAAACGTTGAGGGAGAAGTGCTTCTGGTCGATTTTTTTTGTTTTTTGGTTTTCTTTGTTTCTTTTGTTTCCTGAGTTCAATCATTCCCTTCCAGGTTTGTCTTTCTTTTACTTCTCTTGCTTATGCACATCATGTGGTTGCCAAATTGCCTGAAAGAACACTCCTATTCTTTTTTTTTGTCTCTTATTCATTGACTGTCGTCCCCTGCTCATCTCTTTCTTATTTTTTCTTTTTTTACAACTCACGACAAAATGAACACAGCTTTGACCTTGAGCAGCTTTGGATTTGAATTATTGAAGGACTTAAAGCTTACAATTTGTAAGGACCCGATCTTTCACTCATACGTTCTATTATATATGCTTAAATGTATGTGACTTACGTGACTTGCGTGTTATATGCATCATTTACGAAACAATATTGTTTTGCAAAATGTGCTCGTTTTATTTACAACGTGCATCGATATAGGATTATTTTCTCATCGATGGTTAACCATCCTTCCATGCATAAAAATTCAAGAAAAATATAGTATGTGTATATATATACTTAAACACGTTTATATACATATAGATGTACACACATTAGATTAGGAATTTTCTCTATACTTCTTACAAATGCCATTTCACCAAAATGTGTCACTTTCACAAAATAATCTTGAGAATAATTATTTAAATTTCTAACACATAAAACCATATATATGTATATATAGATATATATTTAGTTTTCATATATATATATTTTAGGAAAAGCCCTAAAGGAGGCATAAATTGCATTTGTCTCCCCCTAAAGACTATTTTCTTCCATACTTTCAATAAAATATCCAAAATCCATGAAATAACTCACAATTTCAGAAAATTAGAGGGGGAGGATGTTTTTTTCAGCATATATATATGCATAAATTCAATGCATGGTGGATATTAACCCTTAGGTCTCAATCTTCTACCAATCACTATCCATGCACACTTGTAGAGACACTTGTATATACTTCTCTAGGAGTATACCTACATGTATGGTCAAGGATTACTTAGACTACCACTAAGCACTTATAGACCACCACTAAGCACCCTTAGACCTCATAGTTGGGTATTGAGTTGGAAAGAAGGTATCATTAGATTAAGACTTAATCCTATTTTAATCCTATTTCTTCTATTTCTTCTAACATTAGTTATAAGTAGTCAAAGGTGCAAGAAAATACAAAACACCACACACTCCCACACACAAACAGCCGGCCAAACACACTCCCATATCTCCCTCTTTTTGGTTCATTTTAACCCACAAACTCACCTTTTCTCCTTCTTGCACTACTTTGTTTCAAAACCTAGAAAGAAAAGAAGAAAACCCTTTAGAAGAAGGTAGTGATTTCTCTTAAGACATGAGTTAGTTTTCTTATAACATTAGCATATTATTTCCCTATTAGGACATGGGATGTAACCACAAGTTGGTTACTATCTTAGTCCTAAGGAATTTCATGATAGATTAGTTAAATGTATGATATGTGTTCATGAATGAGTGTGCTGAAAATTTGAACATTTTGATGGATTTATGTGCTAATAATTTAGGGTTTATCCTTGTCTAGGGTTTATATATGTGTTTATGGTTTTATTCATGTGTTAGAAGTTGCAAATTCAGTGTTTAAAACTGAAAATTGGAGTTGTTCTCAAAACTGAAATTACTGTTCATACAGAACCTCTTGTTTTCAAAGCTGAAAAGTTCGATTTTTGCACGGCTTGAAAACCCGAAAATTTCCAACCAAAAACCTGATTTATATACTTGAAATTCAGTGTAAAATAAGCTGTAGGAACAGGTTTTTAAAATCCGGAGGTTTGGGTTACGAAAACTGGAAATTTCAGCGGTTGCGCGTGAAAACGTTTCGCGTCGCAGTCTGGTAATTCCAGGTCTCGTAAGCTGAAATTTCGACATTTTTCCAACTAAAAGTCTATTATACAACCTTGGGCACATAGGTGTAGAGTTTCAAGGGGGAAATTGAGTGGTTTGAAAGCTACAAACTTCTGTTCGCCTTCGTAAATGTCGATTGTGCAAAACTGAAAATTGTGTTACGCTATGCTGGAAACTGTGCAATAACCAGCTGAAACAGCTTGTTTTGTGTTGATATTGTGATTCAAATGTGTTGATATTGTGTGTATATGGGCCCAAACACGTGATAGGGGTGGATGGGGCTGAGTTCGGCCGGGCGGCAATGGGCTTGCCGGTCTTAAACGTTCTCGCCATCCATCGTTGCCTAATCCCACCTTGCATGGACGGAGTGTTCCATGTACTGAAGTGGGTCGTAGGAAATCGGCATATGCCCGGGATATGACCACTGGAGTGTCGGGTTGGGTGGGAGTAATGGTTGGAATTGAATTACGGCACGGCGAGATAAGGTAGTCGCCCGTCGAGGCGAAAACGGTAGAAAAATGTGCAATTTATGATGCTTATGAATCTGAAATTTTATATGGTTTATATTGATGCAAGTATGTGAAAATATGTATGTTCAAGTCACACACGCACACCTTATGTGTTAAGTGAAATTACTACTCAACGTGATTGTTGACGTTGTTAAATATCTAATGTTTTAGCCGGACATGGGCATGAGGTTATCAACGAGGAGGATAGCGAAAGGCGATTTGGAGCTTTTGGCTAGAAGAAGTCTTAGACGAGTTTTTGTAGTCGTGTTATGTATTTAGGACTAATATCATGTAATTGGTGTTTTGCTATGTTAATAAATAACTTCTACAAAAATTTTCAGCTTACTATATTACAAGTATTTGTAGCATTTCTCTATAACTAGCCAAGGGTTTCGGGTCGTCACAAGTGGTATCAGAGCACTAGGTTTTGGGATATACAAATTTTTGAATCATGAATTGTTTAACTTTTGAACTTGTGTGTAGGAATAGCCTATTCGGGAGAATCGTCTACTCGTAGGTCAAGGTACCCGTGTGGAGCTTCTCGAGTTTCCTCAGTCCGTTTTCGCCCGCCCCAAGTTGATGAACTTTTAGTAGAACTAAGGTTGCTGGAAGAAAACTATGAAAAGCTTCAAGAGGATCTTTACCACACCCGTCTTAGTTTGGAGGGAGCCCAAAATCACATCTACCAAACACATCAGCATTACCAAAGTGTGCTCGAGCTTTTGTATAGCATGAGTAGGAAACTTGTTGGAGTCATTGAAGAGAATTTAATTCCTAAGCCACCCCCGGAGTTAGTGGTTATAAACTCCGGAGAGGGTACTAGCCATGCTCCCTATGAGCTTGAGTAAATTAAGTGTCTTGAGAGCACCGTAGTGGTTGTCTAGTGTAATCGGTGCTCGTGTAAAGTTTGATAGGATATATGTTTTGCGTTTGCCGTGTATGTTTTTGCAATTGCCGTATGAGTAACTTCTATGTAGATAGGTTGTGTAAGTTTTATGTAAATAGAAATAAATGGGTTTTGTTTATATTACTAAACTGAATTCTTATGGTGTAGATGGCAACTAGACGAACACGTGCAAATAATGGAACCTCGGGAACACGTGCAAATAATGGAAACTCGGACGAACAACTTACGGCGATAGTAGAAAGAATCACCACTATTCTCGAGAATCAAAACAATAATAATAATCATGTGGAGACCACCAATGATGCCATTGCCAATTTCCTTAAGTTGGGACCTCCGAGTTTTAAGGGAGAACCGGACGATGTTAAGGCCACCAATTGGTTGGAGGCCATAGAAAAGGTTTTTGAAGTCGTGTTGTGTGGAGAAGAGAAAAAAGTTATTTTAGCCACTTTTAGACTGGAAGAGGATGCGAGACACTGGTGGAAGCGTGTTAGTCAAAAGTGGGAAGAAAAGAGGGTTCCGCATACGTGGGCGAACTTTGTCCAAGAATTCAACAAGCAATACGTCCCTCGAGTCGTACAAGAGAAAAGAGAAAGAGAGTTTTTAAATCTAGAACAACGAGAGTTAAGTGTGGCCAGATATGAGGCGATGTTTACCCGATTAGCTAGGTTTGCTCCCTATTTCATCGAAAGTGAAGAAAGGAAAATATGGAAATTTGTTGGTGGTTTAAGGATGGAGATACAAGATAAGCTAGCTCCGGTTCAGATCCAAACATATACTGCGGCCGTAGAAACTGCGTTGAAAGTAGAAAGCACGATGGAGCAACTGAGAGTAAAACGGGGACAATTTGTAAGACCTTAACCTATAGGAAGCCCTACTGGACGAAACTTTGGAAGAAATAATAAGATTGCCCGGACAAATTTATCAGGTTCACGACCAAACCCTAATGGTCCCCCGCCACCACACACTTCGTGTACCTATTGCGGTAAGCTAAATCACACCGAAAATCAATGTTGGATCAAGGCAAGAAAGTGTATCCGATGTGGGAGTAGTGACCATTTTCTTAAAGATTGTCCACACCGAGGACCTTCACAAGCACCCTCTCAAGGACGAGTTGCCAAAGGGAATGGGAACCGCGGGGAAAAACCACGAGTGCAAGGCAAGGTCTTCGCCATAAACCAGGAGAAAACTTCCGAACCCACAGTAGTGGAAGGTACGCTTTCGATTTGCCACCATTTAGCTAAAGTTTTAATTGATCCCGGTTCAACGCATTCTTATATATCTTGTCAATTCTTTTCTAGTTTAAAGCTTCAACCTGAAATTTTATCATACGAGTTAGAAGTAAGTACTCCTATGGGCACTTCGTGGAAAACCGACTTGATTTATAGAAACTGTGAGTTAGTGATAGGGGCAAAAACAATGAGTGTTGATTTAGTATTGCTACCCATGAATGACTTTGATGTTATATTAGGGATGGATTGGTTGGAATCTCATTACACCCAAATAGATTGTCGCAATAAGAAAGTACAGTTATGTAGACCTAACCAACCCGTAGTCGAGATAATAAGAAATAAATTTTCTCCTTCCATCCCAATTATTTCCGCCCTAAAAGCCCATCGGTTGCTTAGAAAAGGAAATGAGGCCTTTCTAGCGTACGTATTAAATAAACAGGAAGATAAGAAAAAATTAGAAGATGTCCCAATAATAAGCGAATTTGTATATGTATTTCCTAATGACCTACCGGGTCTACCCCCATCTAGAGACATTGATTTTAATATTGAGCTACTACCCGGAACCGCTCCTATTTCTAAAACTCCGTATAGGATGGCGCCCGCCGAATTAAAGGAACTCAAAACTCAACTACAGGAATTAGTAGACAAAGGATTTATTCGGCCTAGTGTTTCACCTTGGGGAGCCCCCGTTTTATTTGTCAAAAAGAAAGATGGAACTTTACGACTTTGTATCGACTATCGGCCCCTAAACCAAGTTACCATCAAGAATAAATACCCACTACCAAATATTGAAGAACTATTCGATCAATTACAAGGAGCGTCCGTGTACTCTAAGTTGGATTTGAAATCGGGGTATTACCAAGTTAGGGTTCGAGAAGAAGATATAGCTAAAACCGCTCTTAACAGTCGGTATGGACACTATGAATTCGTAGTGATGCCCTTTGGCTTAACCAATGCACCTGCTACATTTATGGATCTAATGAACCGAGTCTTTCAACCCTATTTAGATCAATTTGTCGTGATCTTTATAGACGATATTTTAGTGTATTCAAAGACTAAAGAAGAGCATAAAGAGCATTTGAGAATAGTGTTGCAAACTTTGAGAGAACATAAACTTTATGCGAAATTTAGTAAGTGCGACTTTTGGTTAGAAAAAGTATCATTCCTTGGTCATATTATATTCAAAGAGGGAGTTTCAGTAGACCCAGAAAAGGTAAAATCGATTATAGATTGGAAGCCACCCTCAACTGTTACCGAAGTACGAAGCTTCTTAGGTCTTGCCGGGTATTACCGACGATTCATCGAAGGATTTTCAAAAATTGCCCGTCCTCTAACCAGGTTAACCCAGTCTAGGGTAAAATTTATTTGGGACAAACATTGCGAGGCTAGTTTCCAAAAATTAAAGGATGAATTGGTGTCCGCTCCAGTATTAGTTATACCCAATGGGAACAATGATTTTAAAGTATACACAGATGCTTCTAAGGAAGGATTAGGATGCGTACTTACACAAAATGGACGCGTGGTAGCCTATGCTTCCCGAAAATTGAAACCCTATGAGGAAAATTATCCAACCCACGATTTGGAATTAGCTGCTATTGTTTTTGCCCTTAAGAAGTGGAGACACTATCTATACGGGACCGCTTTTGAAGTATTTACGGACCACAAGAGTTTAAAATATTTATTTTCACAAAAGGAGCTGAATATGAGACAAAGAAGGTGGATGGAAATGATAGCTGACTACAATTTCGATATTCTATACCACCCGGGAAGGATCAATAAAGTTGCGGACGCCTTAAGTAGAAAAGCTACTGTAGCCCATATAGCAATCAAAGAATGGAAATTGTTGGGAGATATTTTGGATTGGAATCCTAGAGAAAAGAGAATAGGTATTTTATGTTCCACCGTACAAGCTCAACCTGCATTACTACAGAAAATTAAGGAAGCCCAAGAAAAAGATCCGGGACTTAAGAAAATAGCAGAGGAAACTCGTAACAAACAAACTACAGAATTCACCATGACCAATGATGGGATTTTAAGATTTCGTGATAGAATATGTATCCCGAATGATGAAAGTCTCAAAAGAGAAATTTTGGAAGAAGGCCATAAGTCCCGATATACGATACATCCGGGTATTAATAAAATGTACAAAGACGTCAGACGACAATATTGGTGGAACAATATGAAGAGAGAGGTAGCCGACTTTGTGTCCAAATGTTTAACTTGCCAGCAAGTAAAAGCCGATCATCAGAAACCCTTTGGTCTTTTGCAACCTTTACCCATCCCGGAATGGAAATGGGAACACATCACCATGGACTTTGTTATGGGATTACCTAGAACCTCGAAAGGTCATGATGCAATTTGGATAGTAGTGGATAGACTCACTAAGAGTGCCCATTTCATCGCATTCGCCAAGACTTGTTCCTTGGACAAGATGGCTGAAATTTATAAACAAGAAATTGTTCGATTGCATGGTATCCCTGTTAGTATTGTCTCAGATAGAGACCCACGGTTTGTGTCTAAGTTTTGGCAAGGATTACAAGGTGCTCTAAACACTAAGTTAAACTTTAGCACAGCCTTCCATCCACAAACTGATGGACAATCTGAGAGAACCATCCAAATCCTAGAAGATATGCTTCGATCTTGTACCCTTGATTTTGGAGGAAGTTGGGATCGCCACCTCCCATTAGCCGAATTCGCTTATAATAATAGTTATCAATCGACCATTGGTATGGCACCATTCGAGGCACTTTACGGTCGAAAGTGTAGGTCACCAAATTGTTGGGATGAGATTGGTGAAAGGAAGTTACTAGGTCCAGAGTTGGTACAGGAAACCACAGAAGTCATAAAACTAGTTCGCAAGCGTATGGTCACCGCTCAAAGTCGCCAAAAGAGTTACTCGGATAAAAGACGAAAGGATTTGGAATTCGAAGTCGGAAATTTTGTATTTTTGAAAGTATCACCCAGGAAAGGAGTATCCAGATTTGGGAAAAAGGGAAAACTTGCACCACGATATGTCGGACCTTTCAAAATATCAGCAAAAATAGGAAAAGTAGCATATCGATTAGAGTTACCTCCAAGCCTATCTGAGGTTCATAACGTGTTTCACATATCAATGCTTAAGCAATATCACCCGGATCCTTCGCATATTGTAGACCACGACTCTCTCAAGATTGATAAGGACCTAACTTATGAAGAAGAACCCGTCCGTATTCTCGAAGTTAGAGACCGCACCTTGAGAAATCGTTCCATTCCTGTAGTAAGAGTTTTGTGGAAATATCACAATCTTGAAGAAACTACATGGGAAAAACTAGAAGATATGATGGACAAATATCCATATCTCTTTGATTAACCAGGCCGAATTTCGAGGACGAAATTCTTTTAAGGAGGGGAGGATGTAAGGACCCGATCTTTCACTCATACGTTCTATTATATATGCTTAAATGTATGTGACTTACGTGACTTGCGTGTTATATGCATCATTTACGAAACAATATTGTTTTGCAAAATGTGCTCGTTTTATTTACAACGTGCATCGATATAGGATTATTTTCTCATCGATGGTTAACCATCCTTCCATGCATAAAAATTCAAGAAAAATATAGTATGTGTATATATATACTTAAACACGTTTATATACATATAGATGTACACACATTAGATTAGGAATTTTCTCTATACTTCTTACAAATGCCATTTCACCAAAATGTGTCACTTTCACAAAATAATCTTGAGAATAATTATTTAAATTTCTAACACATAAAACCATATATATGTATATATAGATATATATTTAGTTTTCATATATATATATTTTAGGAAAAGCCCTAAAGGAGGCATAAATTGCATTTGTCTCCCCCTAAAGACTATTTTCTTCCATACTTTCAATAAAATATCCAAAATCCATGAAATAACTCACAATTTCAGAAAATTAGAGGGGGAGGACGTTTTTTTCAGCATATATATATGCATAAATTCAATGCATGGTGGATATTAACCCTTAGGTCTCAATCTTCTACCAATCACTATCCATGCACACTTGTAGAGACACTTGTATATACTTCTCTAGGAGTATACCTACATGTATGGTCAAGGATTACTTAGACTACCACTAAGCACTTATAGACCACCACTAAGCACCCTTAGACCTCATAGTTGGGTATTGAGTTGGAAAGAAGGTATCATTAGATTAAGACTTAATCCTATTTTAATCCTATTTCTTCTATTTCTTCTAACATTAGTTATAAGTAGTCAAAGGTGCAAGAAAATACAAAACACCACACACTCCCACACACAAACAGCCGGCCAAACACACTCCCATATCTCCCTCTTTTTGGTTCATTTTACCCCACAAACTCACCTTTTCTCCTTCTTGCACTACTTTGTTTCAAAACCTAGAAAGAAAAGAAGAAAACCCTTTAGAAGAAGGTAGTGATTTCTCTTAAGACATGAGTTAGTTTTCTTATAACATTAGCATATTATTTCCCTATTAGGACATGGGATGTAACCACAAGTTGGTTACTATCTTAGTCCTAAGGAATTTCATGATAGATTAGTTAAATGTATGATATGTGTTCATGAATGAGTGTGCTGAAAATTTGAACATTTTGATGGATTTATGTGCTAATAATTTAGGGTTTATCCTTGTCTAGGGTTTATATATGTGTTTATGGTTTTATTCATGTGTTAGAAGTTGCAAATTCAGTGTTTAAAACTGAAAATTGGAGTTGTTCTCAAAACTGAAATTACTGTTCATACAGAACCTCTTGTTTTCAAAGCTGAAAAGTTCGATTTTTGCACGGCTTGAAAACCCGAAAATTTCCAACCAAAAACCTGATTTATATACTTTAAATTCAGTGTAAAATAAGCTGTAGGAACAGGTTTTTAAAATCCGGAGGTTTGGGTTACGAAAACTGGAAATTTCAGCGGTTGCGCGTGAAAACGTTTCGCGTCGCAGTCTGGTAATTCCAGGTCTCGTAAGCTGAAATTTCGACATTTTTCCAACTAAAAGTCTATTATACAACCTTGGGCACATAGGTGTAGAGTTTCAAGGGGGAAATTGAGTGGTTTGAAAGCTACAAACTTCTGTTCGCCTTCGTAAATGTCGATTGTGCAAAACTGAAAATTGTGTTACGCTATGCTGGAAACTGTGCAATAACCAGCTGAAACAGCTTGTTTTGTGTTGATATTGTGATTCAAATGTGTTGATATTGTGTGTATATGGGCCCAAACACGTGATAGGGGTGGATGGGGCTGAGTTCGGCCAGGCGGCAACGGGCTTGCCGGTCTTAAACGTTCTCGCCATCCATCGTTGCCTAATCCCACCTTGCATGGACGGAGTGTTCCATGTACTGAAGTGGGTCGTAGGAAATCGGCATATGCCCGGGATATGACCACTGGAGTGTCGGGTTGGGTGGGAGTAATGGTTGGAATTGAATTACGGCACGGCGAGATAAGGTAGTCGCCCGTCGAGGCGAAAACGGTAGAAAAATGTGCAATTTATGATGCTTATGAATCTGAAATTTTATATGGTTTATATTGATGCAAGTATGTGAAAATATGTATGTTCAAGTCACACACGCACACCTTATGTGTTAAGTGAAATTACTACTCAACGTGATTGTTGACGTTGTTAAATATCTAATGTTTTAGCCGGACATGGGCATGAGGTTATCAACGAGGAGGATAGCGAAAGGCGATTTGGAGCTTTTGGCTAGAAGAAGTCTTAGACGAGTTTTTGTAGTCGTGTTATGTATTTAGGACTAATATCATGTAATTGGTGTTTTGCTATGTTTAATAAATAACTTCTACAAAAATTTTCAGCTTACTATATTACAAGTATTTGTAGCATTTCTCTATAACTAGCCAAGGGTTTCGGGTCGTCACACAATTTGTCATTTAATGGAAGTCTAGAGGCGGATTTTACAGAGGAAGATGAATCTTGCGACTTATCCATACATATCAGAATGTGAATTATAATCAAACTCCATGACTTGGTAATTGGCTATAAACGAAATTAGCTCCAGTACCTGGCTTATCCAAATTGCGATAGTTGGCAGAGTACAACAAAAAAGAAAGAAATCACCCGATTGCTTGAGCCGAGAAATAGAAAAAAAAAATAGAACTCTTGCTCCTCCTTGCTCCTCTTAATCGTACACTGAATTTGTTAGCGAAGATTAAAGAAAACTCAATCTTGGATTTCTTATGTTTTCTTTCTTCCTTTGATTTCTTGAACCTTACGTGTAACCTTAAACGTTCAATATCTTTCCTCATATTCATATTTATATATATTGTACTCCTGTAGGAATATCAGACATCGCAAGATGTATATTGAGGATTACGTAGAACTTTTTCCCCGTATAGTTATTGGAAGCGACAAGGACGGCCTCAAAGTTAAAAGTACTTCGTTGGCAGTCCATAAGCCGGCAATCAACACTCAACCTACCATGTCTCCATCGTTCGGCAAGTCTATGCATTTATCCCAATGGTCGGAAGAGGCGATTAAGGACATAGTGGATTCACTTTTTGGTCCGTCACCCCGTTCGAGAGTCCTTCTTTTGAAACCCTCACTTCACGACGTCAAAGCTACATGTGCAGAGTTTTCACTTCCAAACCACCATCTTCGCGTCAGCGGAGGCTCTTGGTGGATTCCACCATCTAGGTTTGGCGAGGTATCTTTTCACGCCGGTTATTGGGAGTGGACAGAGTATGTGCTAGCCTATCACGAGGATGTCCTTCGTTGTGCCAAGATCTGTGCAACCGTTCATGCCTCACTCTTCACATATGTCTACCACAAGCCCATCCTTCAGGCCTTCCTCGAGATGTGGTGCCCTTCTACAAACACTCTGCACACTGCAATCGGAGAGTTGTCTATTTCTTTGTGGGATCTTCGCGGATTGAGCGATTTACCTATACGTGGAGATTTCTACGACGAGCTTCCAACACAGTCCTTCTCTACCACGGAGTTGCAAATACTTATTCTTGGTATATCACAAGCTTCCAAAGAATGCCGACGGCGTCCTTATCTCCGACTGGATCGACTTTTGGTTTAAAAGACCCATCAAGTATCAAGAACCTCCTTTGAGATCGCTAGGAAGAGGCGGGCCCCGCCTCAGGATACTCACAACCCTTCTGGGGTTATTAATGCATCTTCTTTGCCTCATATCGAAAAATTCGATGAGCCTTTCGCAATGCTCGAGATTGAGAGAGATGCCCAAAAAGAGACTTACCTCGCTGCTTTTCTTTCATGCTGGCTTTGCAGTTTCGTTCTACCACATCATAAAGCGAATCGAATCTGCCCCACCATCTTTAAAGTTTCTATTAGAATGGCATACGGCAATCGCTTTTCTCTTGCCATGCCCGTACTAGGAAGCATCTATCGCGGCTTGAGGAACATATCTGCTTCAACAAATCCAAGCGAGTCTACAGCCATCTTCTCTATCCATTTTATTTACGGTTGGACTGGACACTATCTTGGCACGTATTTCACTACCGAGATCGATGTAAAAGAGGCTCAGATGGTGCGGTATGCGGGAGAGACTATGGCTAAGTATTTTGACCTCACCGAAGCACGATCCTTCCACACTTCAGAATCTTCATTGGTTTCAATCAAAACGGTCAACAATGTACGTACATCCGATACTTTTCGAGATATTTTTGTAGCCCTGCGATCTAGTTACTTGACCCTTAGGTGTGGAGCCGAACACATTGTCGAGGCTTACAGTCCACATCATTTCAGTCAACAATTTGGCTTTTGTCAACATATCCCTAGTATTCTGAAGAAGGAAATTTTATTGTGTGACTTGAGCAAACTTGTTGAACTTTGGCAATCCTGTACTTTATTAAACACATCCTCGAGGCTTATTATGCCAGGAGACACTTCTTCTCTTTCGCTAGCCACAAAAGAATACACCAAGTGGTGGGATGGGTGCTGGAGAGCTTCCTTGGCAAAGAGTAGTAGGATCATTATCAAAGTTAATTACAAAGATACAGGGCTTAGCTCAAGAAAACACAATGGTGGAACTCCAAAGCCAACAAAGCTAAAGAGAGAACGGAATCTTACTCTAAAAGATCAATCCTCAACTCGAAAGGCTTCAATGAATGGTTCTAGAGTCAATCACATGGCATTAACTCATCATAACTCCACTCCCCCGATGAAAGGAAAAGAAAAAATCTTGGAGGACAATGATTTTGTAGAGCCTACTAAAACAACTTCTAAAAGGCGATTGGTTCTTCTCAAGGATTCAACCTAATGGGAATACCTTGACGGATGCCCCCGTTGAGGGAAACGAAGTAATTTCAGCCCTTTCTTGCTCAAATGAGAATTCTGGTGGTCAATGCAAACTTATGAAGAAACCAAAGGTGTTTGATTTAGACAATATCAATATTACCTTGGACTTCTTTGCAGATATTCCGAGTTCTTCATTGCTTATAGCTGACCTGGCTTTATATGTAAACTTACAAAAAAATCACCTATATTTCCTTCTTCTTCTCCTTCATTTTTTTAACCCTATTTTTTTTCTTGGTTATTTATTTACTTTGCAGCTTGCCAAGCTTGAGGAAGGAGCCCTTGGCACTTGTGAAGGAAGTGTTGGCTCAATGAATGAGGTTAATCCTTTTGATTTGCATGAAGTAAACACTCCTTGCTCTAATGAAAACGACTTGCAAGCAATCCCCATAAATAAGGAGCGCGAGGGTCCTAAAAAGCAGATACGGGTGGCACCACCTGCATTTGAGGTAGATAAGGTGTCTAATGAAGCTAATATCCTTAAGAAGCCTAAAAGAGCATTCCAACCACCCTCTTGGCCTATTCCAGTCCCTGTGGTATCTGAATTTTGCCCCCGAGTCATCAAGAGTGAAGCTGAGCGAGTCCTCCTTGAATTTTATTGGAATAGAATTTGCCAAAAAGTCATGAAGAGTCCACTTGAGGAACTTCACCATATAAGACCTGTTGTACAAAGCCTAATCAATCAAATGAAGGACCACATGGATGACGCATCATCATTAGAGAGCCATCTGGATCAATTTTTCGAGAGTGCTTCCAAATATGCCAAAATTAAGCTAGCTCAGGAGACGCATGAGAAATCCCTTTTACTTGCACAACAATATCTTGATGAATCAGAGGCAGAAAAACACGAAATAGCTAAGGAGGTGGACGACTTGAAGATTCAACTTCTGCAAATTACAAGCAACAAGAGGAGCTAAAGAAGCAACTCGTGGATCTAGGCAAAATGGAAGAAGCAACAAGTTCGTCACTTCGCAAAGTTGAAGAGAACTTATCGGGGATTGAAAGAGATGTAGCTACTTAGCGAGAGACTATCTTGGAGATTGAGAACGCCCCTTGTATGCCCACCAAAGAAGTCGAGGCTTTGAAGAGGATGGAGGCTCTACTTGAAGAGTCTCGGAAGGACTTGCCATCTTTTGACATGTTTTCATGAACATTTTAACTTAGCTATGCATTTTTTATTTTTTTTTGATGTTTTCTTCCACCTTGTAAATGAAATATTCAAAATGCAATAACAGTCGGGTTCTCTTTCATTCTCATCACTGCAATCTATATGCCTCTTTTCCTTTTTTTTTCATAGCTCAACATAAGCATTTAATGAGATATTATCGAACTGATGAAATAAATCATTAAATCACTTTTAAACTTATCGCCTCGAATTGACTAGGATATCATTAAGAACAAACAATATTTATTGAAAATATATGACTGAACTTGGAATAATTACCAAGCTGCCTACGTACCCTATCAAGGGATCAAGTCATTACGTAGTTTAATTGTTTATTCTTTTTTTGTTGGGTGATAAAAGAAAGAAGAACTCATCTTCTTTCTTTTTTGATTACCTTCCTCGCGTATGTATAAAACCGAATCCATTCGATTTCTAAAAAAGATTACTAATCCTTAACTTTTCGAGGAATCCTTCATCAGTGGTTGTGAATGACTGATTTTTTCAATCTTTTCGACCTTGGTTCCGTAGGAGCAAGTCAGAAAGGGGGCGTTCACAATTTATACTCATGCGGGCCAGAAGTATCCATTGCTTAGCCACCCTAAACCAGGTGGAGTATTTTTTGTATTTAGCCACATGCAATACCTTCAGTGGAGTACGTTAGCAGTTTAACCACATGCATTACCATTGGTGGGTATCGTGCACAGTTTATACTCATGCGGGTCAGGAGTGACGCAATTTAGGCTTGTGCATCAGGAGCTATATACCGCTTTAGAGGTAATATCTTTTCAAAAATTTGTCGTTGATGGGACCATTACGCAACCCGTCTTTATCAACTAGCTTGTAAGCACCACTTGTGTACACCTCTTTGACCATGTGAGGACCATCCCACTTTGACATAAATTTATTTCCCATTCTCTGTGTGATGGTGATGGGTCTTCTTCCTGCTAGGACCAAGTCGCCTACTTGAAATATTCTTGGACGGACCTTTTTGTTGAACGCCCTTGTCATGCGAGCTTGGTAGCATTCAAGGTGCTATTGTGCATCAAGCCTTTTTTCTCATCTAGTGCCTCCAACTCCTCGAGTCTGAGATGAGCATTGTCCTCAGCAGTGAGTCCTTCTTGAATGGCTATGCAAAGTGAAGGTATTTAACTTTTGAGAGGGAGCACAGCCTCAACACCATATACCAAAGAATAGGGTGTGGCCTGGGTGGCAATTCGATGTGTTGTCCGGTATGCCCATAAAGCTTCCCCAACTTTCTCATGCTAATCTTTCTTCGATTTTGCCACGACTTTCTTCAAAAGATTGTACAAAGTTTTGTTGAACACTTCTGCCAAGCCATTTGCAGCAGCATTATACATGGAGGAATTGTGCTGCTTGAACCCAAACTGAAGACATAGCTTATCCATCAACTTATTGTAGAAAGGCTTTCCGTTGTCGGTGATAATGTACCGAGGCACTCCATACCTGAAAATTAAATTGCAACGGATGAACTTAACTACAGTTTCCTTTTTCACTTCTTTCAACAGGATCACCTCAGCCCATTTAGAAAAGTAATCTGTAGTAGCCATTTTATAAGCATGCCCGCCAGAAGACTTGGGAGTTATTGGCCCCACCATATCAATACCCCATGCATCAAATGGCCATGAAGCAACTGTAGGGTGTAGAGATTCTGGAGGTTGGTGTGTGAGGTTAGCATGCATCTGGCAAGCCTCACATCTCTTTGCGAAGTCCAAACAGTCTTTAACCATCGTGGGCCAATAATAGCCCATCCTTTTGATTCAAAAGTGGAGCTTCGGACCTGATTGATGAGCTCCACACACTCTAGAATGTGCTTCGGTCATAGCTTCAACTGCTTCTTCATCACCTAAGCAGTGTTGGTAGTTGCCTTCAAACGATCGTCGATACGATATATCTTTGTATATGATAAAGCGAGACGATCTCCGCCGCACCTCTGTTTTATGGCGCGGGTTCTGTGGCAGCTTTCCATGCTTCAAGTATTCAATCAACGGTGTTCTCCAGTCATCATCTTCACATATTGCAACTGATGTGGCCAACGAATCCTCGTGATTTGGCTTATCCAACGATGGCAACACCATTCTGTTACATACTGGCACATTCATTGTTTCACCTTCTGACAGTGCCAGAGTAGTAGCTAGATTGGCTAGCGCATCAGCCATTCTATTTTCTTTTCATGGGATGTGACTTAGGATAATATTTTCAAATTTTCTCACCAAGCTTGAGGCTTGTCAGAAATAAGGAACGAGATCTTCCTTTTTGACTTCATATTCATTCAAAATCTGATTGATAACCAGTTTTGAATCGCTATAGACCTCGAGATCAGTAATTTCCATTTCTACAGCCATCTGGAGCCCAAATATCAACGCTTGGTACTCAGCCACATTATTAGAGCACAACTCGCCCAGTACAGATGAATATGTCAAGACTAGCTTTTTTTGGAAGACAAAAACGACCCCTGCCCCAGCTCCATCGACTGTAGCTACTGCATCGAAAAACATTATCCATGCTGGCAAGATTTCGATAAAGAGTACGTCTTCGTCAGGAAGAGAGTCGGATAGTTCCCACTCTGCTGCAATTGGATGGTCTGCAAGAAAATTGGCGAGTGTCTGCCCTTTGACGGCCTTTTGTGGTACGTATGTGATGTCATATTGGTTAAATATGACAGACCATCTAGCTAGTCTCCTTGAAAGTACCGGCTTTGACATCACAAATTTGACGAGATCTGCACGAGAGATGAGCCGAATGGGGTATGCTTCAAAGTAATGTTTTAACTTTTTAATTACATAAAACAAAGCCAAACATATCTTCTCAATTGGGGAGTATTTCATATCATTCTCTATCAACCGGCGGCTCAGATAATACAAGGCCATTTCTTTTTCGTCTTTATTTTCTTGAGCTATCAGAGTACCAATTGAGCTTTTTTGAGCAGCAATATATAATATGAGCGGTTTTCCCAATATTGGAGCTCCCAAGACTGGTGGATTTGCCAAGTGCTTCTTTATACTTTCAAAGGCATTTTGGCATCCCTTATCCCACACAAACGGGGCATCTTTTTTCATCAGATGGCTAAACGGCTGACATTGTCCAGCAAGATTTGATATGAACCTTCTGATAAATGCAAGATTACCTTGTAAACTTCGTAGTTCCTTAAGATTTCTCGGCGCAGGCATTTTTTGAATTGCATCTATCTTGGCCGGATCAACTTCAATCCCGCGATGGCGTATTATAAAACCAAGGAATTTGCCCGAGGTGACGCCAAAAGCACATTTGAGCGGGTTCATCCTCAATCCGTATTTTCTTAGCCGATCCAAAACCACTCGAAGATCAGCTAGGTGATCACTTCTCCTTTTTGTTTTGACGACAAGATCATCCACATAACACTCCGCCTTATCGTGAAGTTTGTCGTCAAAAAATATTTTGCATGGCACGTTGGTAGGTGGCGCCTAAGTTCTTTAGTCCGAAAGGCATGACTTTATAACAGTAAATGCCCTTTGGAGTGCGAAATGCCGTGCATTCCTTATCTTCTGGGGCCATTCTGATCTAATTATATCCCGATGATCCATCCATGAAAGATAAAGCTTCATGTCCCGTGGTAGCATCAACCATGAGCTCGATGATGGGAAGCAGGAAATCATCCTTTGGGCATGCCTTGTTCAGATCTCGGAAGTCAACACATACACGTATTTGGCCGTTCTTCTTCTTGACAGGCACTATGCTAGAGATCCAAGTTGGGTATTTGACCTCTTTGATAAAACCAGCATCAATAAGCTTGTTAACTTCGACCTTGATAAGCGGGACTAGTTCCGGACGGAGTATCCGTTGTGATTGCTTAATCGGTCTTGCTCCATGCTTTATCCCAAGATGATGAACTGTTGTAACGCCCTGATACTTCCTAGTAGTTTAAAATCAATTTTATATGATTTCATGTTTCATGTGATCATTATATTATGTGAAATCTTTCTTGTAATAAGTACTTTGTGATACATGCATATGTTTGCATACTTATAACAATTGAAATTATTTTCTTTCCTATTCATTTATTGATCATAAAATACAAAATTTTCAAAAATATATATACATATATATATATGCAAATTTCGAATTATATATATATAATAGGATTGGATATTTTTATATAAAAACCAAGTTATGAAAATGTCATCTTTATCCAAATATCATCCTTATCCAAATGTCATCCTTATCCAAAATCTTATCCCTATCCAAAATGTCATCCTTATCCAAATGTCATCCTTATCCAAAATCTTATCCCTATCCAAAATGTCATCCTTATCCAAATGTCATCCTTATCCAAAATCTTATCCCTATCCAAAATGTTATCCTTATCCAAAATGTCATTTTCATCATTAAACCTTGGTCCCCAAGTCTTGCCTTGTAAGGACCCGAATTTTCCTTTCGATTATATATATATATATATATATAGATATACCTATATACCTAAATGTGAACAATTTACATGTTTCTATGTATGAGTGTTCATTATTTTCATACTTTTTGGTACATGTTCGTTTTGAGTGCAACATGTACACGTGTAGGATTCATTCTCGTTTTAGTTAATCGCCATACAACTATAAAATTCAAGAAATATAGGGATAAATAGATAAATATATATATATATATACATGGTTTATATATGTATATATACTTAGTCTTAGTAGATTTTCTTGTAACTTTTCTAACTTTTGCAAAAAAGCCCCTAAAGTATAGGTAAATTGTATTTTCTACCCCTAGATATTATTTTCTTCCCTAATATGAATAAATTTATATAATATACAAGAAATATATTATGTTTTCAGATATTTTAAGGAAGGGGGACGAATTTTTGAAGGGGTTTTGGGAGAGAAAATAGAAAATATTAAATACTAGGCTTGTTTGAGTCTTATCCTCCAAGATTGCCAAATACAATGTATAAATACACTTGGCATACACCTTCTAGAGGTATAACTACTTGGTTGGCCATGGTTAAAGTAGAGCAACACTTAAGCTACTTAGACCCAAATACTTGGCCAATTAGGGTAATAATTAGACAAGGACTTAATGCTATTTTATTGCTATGTCTTGTTATTAGTATATATGTAATATTACTTGGAAAAATACCAAACCACCACACACACACCCTAAAATCCGGCCACACACACACACACACTTCATTCCTCTTGTTTTCATTCCATTTTTCTAATATCCTTCAAGTCTTGAAACCCTCTCACCCCTTCAAACACTCACCCTACTTCAAACCCTACAAGGAGAAGAAGAAGACATATCAAGGTAGAAATTGGCCTAGGGCATGAGTTAGGGTTAGAACTTATCAAACTCTTAGTATTTTATCTTCCCAATTAGGCCTAGGAGGTGACCACAAGTTGGTTTCCATCTTGGGTCCAAGGGGATACAATATGTGTTAATTATGTATGTGTTTATGATGCATGGTAGGTTACAATCTTTGAGTACACATGCTGAAATTTATTGAACCTATGCTTAAGTGATGCTTGAGTTCTATGTTATCATGTTTTATGCCTTCTTATAGTCTTATTTATGTGCTAGTAGTTAAAATATTAAGGGTTCAAAGCTGGAAATTTTGAGGTGTACACATGCTGAAATCACTGTTCATACAGAAACTTTGGTTTTCGAAGCTGAAAAGTTCGATTTTTGCACGGCTGGAAAATCCGAAAATTTCCAACCAAAAACCTGGTTTATATACTTTAAATTCAGTGTAGAATAAGCTGTAGAAACAGGTTTTGAAAAGCTGGAGGTTTGGGTTACGAGAACTGGAAATTTCAGCGGTTTGCGCGCTAAAAGTGTTTTGCGTCGCAGTCTGCAAATTCTAGCTCTCGTAAGCTGAAATCTCGGTATTTTTCCAAATAAATGTCTATTTTACAACCTTATACATATATATGAAGAGTTTCAGGAAGTTTGGAGGCTTGAAATTTCTGTTTACATGAGCTAATGTCAGTTTCGCAAAAATCGGAAATTTTGTTACTCCATGCTGAAATTTGTGCACTGGTCACTGAAACAGTTTGTGTTATGCTAAAATTGTGATTCAAATGTGTTGGAATTATGTGTGTAAGGGCCCTATATGTGTTCGGTGTGGATGGGGCTAGAGTTCGGCCGGGCGGCAATGGGCTTGCCGGTCTTAAACCAGTTCTCGCCATCCATGTCCTATTCCCATCTTGCATGGACGGAGAGTTCCATGTATTGGTTGTGGGTCGTAGGTTTTTGGCATATACTCGAGATATGACCACCGGTGTGTATAGGTTGGGTGGGAGTTTCGGTTGGAATTTGGTTTACCGGCCCGGCGAGATAAGGTAGCCACCCTCCGAGGTGGAAAATGGTAACAACGTGTTGAATTGTGATGCTCTATCAGATCTGGAAATTTATATGATTTGATCATGAAAACTGAAATTTCTATGGTTTTATGTGTGGTTTATGTGCTCGTATGACAATATGCAATTTCACACGAACACCTTATGTCTATGCGAATTTCTACTCAACATGTGTATATGTTGACATTGTTGCTTTCATCATGTTTTTAGCTGGATTTGAGACACCAGAAGATAGGAACGAGGAGGAGGTAGGAGGTCGCTTCGAGGCGTTTAGTTAGTTATGTATATGTATTAAGTTAGAAACTTGAAAGTTAAGAGTGTGTGCATGTAATAAATGAATTATGTAAACCTCTCTTTTGGAATATAAGTATGTATGCTTGGGTTTCATTGTGTTTGTGCTAGCATGTTTTGGAGAAATGGTTCTATGAGAGATGTTGCATAATTAATTAGAGGTTTCGGGGCGTCACAGGTGGTATCAGAGCAATAGGTTTTGGGATGTACAAATTTTTGAATTATGAATTGTTTAACTTTTGAACTTGTGTGTAGGAATGGCCTATTCGGGAGAATCGTCTACTCGTAGGTCAAGGTACCCGTGTGGAGCTTCTCGAATTTCCTCAGTCCGTTTTCACCCATCCCAAGTGGATGAGCTGTTGGTAGAGCTAAGGTTACTTGAAGAGAAGCATGAGAAGTTGCAAGAGGAGTTGTATCACACGCGCCTTAGTCTAGAAGGCGCGCAGAACCATATATACCAGATCCATCAACACTACCAAAGCACTCTTGGGTTTGTGTACATCATGGTTAGGGATCTCCTAGGGATTATTGAGGAGAATTTGTTGCCGAACCCAAACCCGGACGTAGTAAACATAAACTCCGGGGATGGTAGTAGACTTGCTCCGTATGATCTCGACTAGGATAGATGGTTAACTTTTGGAAGATGGTTTAGCCTTTGGAAGGCTTAGAAAGCACCGTAGTATTTTGGCTAGTAGATTGTATAGTCGGTGCTTGTATTTTGCGTTTGCCATGGATGTTTTTGCGTTTGCTGAATGTGTAACCTTTATGTATATATAAGTTATGTCACTCCTATATATATATGAAACAAACGGGCTTTGTTTTATGTTACTAAATTGATTTTGTTTAATGTAGATGTCAAATAGGCGAACACGTAGCAACAACGAAAATTCGGATGGACAACTAACGGCTATTGTCGAACGAATCACCACCCTACTTGAAAATCAGAATAATCATAATCATAATCATGTGGAGACCAACAATGATGCCATTGCCAATTTCCTTAAGTTGGGACCTCCAAGTTTTAAGGGAGAACCGGACGATGTTAAGGCCACCAATTGGTTGGAGGCCATAGAAAAGGTTTTTGAAGTCGTGTCGTGTGGAGAGGAGAAAAAAATTATCTTAGCCACTTTTAGGTTGGAAGAGGATGCGAGACACTGGTGGAAACATGTTAGTCAGAAGTGGGAAGAAAACGAGGGTTCCGCGTACGTGGGCGAACTTTGTCCAAGAATTCAACAAGCAATACGTCCCTCGGGTCGTACAAGAGAAAAGAGAAAGAGAGTTTTTAAATCTAGAACAACGAGAGTTAAGTGTGGCCCGATATGAGGCGATGTTTACTCGATTAGCTAGGTTTGCTCCCTATTTCATCGAAAGTGAAGAAAGGAAAGTTTGGAAATTTATTGGCGGTCTAAGGATGGAAATCCAAGATAAGTTGGCCGCGGTACAGATGCCTACGTATGTGGTGGCAGTGGAAACTGCCCTGAAAGTCGAAAGCACGATGGAACAGCTAAAAGTTAAGCGTGGACAGTTTGTAAGGCCTTCGCTTTCGGGAGGTCAAGGAGGAAGGAATTTTGGAATGAGCAATAAAATTGCCAAGACTAGTTTATCCGGTCCCCGGACGAATCCTACTAATTTCCCAGCACAGAAAAACATCACATGTACTTATTGTGGAAAGCCTAACCACACTGAAAGCCAATGCTGGCGTAAAGCAAAGAAATGCACCCGATGTGGAAGTGCCGAGCATTTCATCAGAAATTGTCCGCAATTGGGAACACCACCGGTTTCATCTCAAGAAAAGACCGGTAAGGAAGGCGGGAATCGCATGAGCAAGCCTCGGGTCCAGGGCAAAGTGTTCGCAATAAACCAAGAGAAAATTTCTGAACCTACGGTGGTGGAAGGTACGCTTCCGGTTTGCCGACATTTAGCTAAAGTATTGATTGATCCTGGATCCACACATTCCTATATATCGTTTGATTTCTTTTCAAGTTTAATGTTGCAACCCAAAATTTTACCTTATGAGTTAGAAGTAAGTACTCCGATGGGAACTTCCTGGAAGACGGATCGGATTTATGAGAATTGTGAAGTGGTAGTAGGTGGGAGAACAATGAATGCCGATCTGGTTTTGTTGCCTATAAATGCTTTTGACGTTATATTGGGCATGGATTGGTTAGCCGCACATTATGCTCAAATAGACTGCCATAAGAAAGTAGTGCGGCTATGTATACCTGGCTGTCCCGTAGTCGAGATAAGAGGAAATAAAGTTTCCCCATCAATACCAATCATCTCGGCCATAAAAGCCCGTCGATTGCTCAGAAAAGGGAATGAGGCATTTTTAGCTTACGTATTTAATAAACAGGGGGAGGAAAAAGAAACTAGAAGATGTTTCAGTTGTAAAGGAGTTCGTAGATGTTTTCCCTGATGATCTACCAGGTTACCACCGCATAGGGAAATTGATTTCGTCATTGAATTGCTACCCGGAACAGCGCCTATTTCCAAAACTCCTTACAAAATGGCTCCTGCCGAGTTGGAAAGAGCTTAAAACCCAATTAGAAGAATTGCTTGATAAAGGATTCATCCGGCCAAGTTTTCACCTTGGGGAGCCCCGGTTTTGTTTGTCAAAAAGAAGGATGGAACCTTGCGGCTATGTATTGATTATCGATCCCTTAACCAAGTTACTATCAAGAATAAATACCCGTTACCCAATATTGATGAGTTGTTCGACCAACTGCAGGGAGCGTCCGTATACTCCAAGTTGGACTTGAAATCGGGTATTATCAAGTTAGAATTCGAGAAGAAGACATAGCTAAAACAGCCCTCAACAGTCGCTATGGGCACTATGAATTGTAGTCATGCCCTTCGGATTAACCAACGCACCTGCTACATTTATGGACTTAATGAATCGGGTATTCCAACCCTATTTAGATCGTTTGTCGTGATTTTTATCGATGACATTTTGGTGTACTCAAAGTCTGAAGAAGAGCATGAGGGGCACTTGAGGATAGTATTGCAGACCTTGAGGGAAAGAAAGCTTTATGCGAAATTTAGTAAGTGCGATTTTTGGTTAAGACAAGTAACTTTCCTCGGGCATATTATCTCACAAGAGGGAATTTCGGTGGACCCCGATAAAATAAAGGCAATTACAGAATGGAAACAACCCTCTAATGTAACAGAAGTACGAAGCTTTCTAGGGCTGGCCGGCTACTATCGACGGTTCATTGAAAACTTTTCCAAGATTGCTCGTCCTTTGACAAGGTTACTCCAACTGAAGGTAAAGTTTGAATGGGACCAACAGTGTGAAGCCAGTCTCCAAGAATTAAAGAACCGACTAGTTACGGCCCCCATATTAACTCTACCAAATGGAAGTGATGGGTTTGTAATCTATACGGATGCGTCTAAAGAAGGACTTGGTTGTGTGCTGATGCAAAACGGAAAAGTCATCGCCTATGCCTCCCGAAAACTCAAACCTTACGAGGAGAATTACCCAACTCATGATCTAGAACTTGCTGCCGTAGTGTTTTCCTTAAAGAAATGGCGACATTATTTATATGGAACCTCTTTTGAAGTTTTCACGGATCACAAGAGCTTAAAGTACTTGTTCTCACAAAAGGAATTGAACATGAGGCAAAGACGATGGATCGAGATGATCATGGATTTTAATTGTAACATCCAATACCATCCAGGGAAGGCCAATGTGGTAGCCGATGCGTGAGTAGAAAACCTAAACTCGCATGTCTGATGATGCATGAATGGCATTTGTTAGAAGAAATTTCCAAATGGAATCCGAGAGAAAAGAAGTCCGGAATGTTCCTCTCCCACTTACAAGCCCAACCTGCTCTAATACAAAAGATTAGAGAGAAGCAAGCAGAGGATGATGGATTGCAAAGAATAAAGGGTGAAATCAGCGGTGGGCAAAGGACAGAATTCACTTTATCATCGATGGGATAGTAAGATTTCAAGACAGAATATGTGTTCCCGATGATGACGAGTTGAAGAGAGAAATATTAGAAGAAAACACAAATCCAGATATACAATCCACCGGGAATAACTAAGATGTATCAGGATGTGAAAAAGCAATATTGGTGGAATAATATGAAAAGGGAAATAGCGGAGTTTGTAGCAAAATGCTTAACTTGTCAGCAAGTGAAGGCTATTCATCAGAAACCTTTGGAGTATTGCAGCCCTTACCTATACCCGAGTGGAAGTGGGGCACATCACTATGGATTTCGTCATGGGACTACCTCGAACATCAAAAGGCAATGATGCGATTTGGGTAGTAGTTGATAGACTCACAAAAAGTGCTCATTTCATCGCATTCTCTAAGACTTGTTTCCTTGGACAAAATGGCTGAACTCTATAAACAGGACATAGTCAGGCTTCATGGCGTCCCAGTAAGCATAGTCTCCGATAGAGATCCTCGGTTCGTTTCCAAGTTCTGGCAAGGATTACAAAATGCTTTGGACACCAAGTTAAATCTTAGCACAGCTTTTCATCCTCAAACGGATGGACAAACCGAAAGGGTTATACAGATTCTCGAAGATATGCTCCGAGCTTGTACCATGATT
>CM047876.1:16269485-16378680 GCA_026212405.1 Petrea volubilis | reverse complement strand
GCTTGATAAAATAGTTTGATTTATAATTTGAATTGTGATGGAATAATCTGATTTGTAATAGATAAGTTATTAATGTATTTGAATGAAATATTGTCACTGCAAGAAAATAAGTATATTGATGACAATATAACAAGTGATAATGAAAAAGTTGTCGTTTGTTTTATGCATTTAGTGGCAAAAAATTATCTAGGCACAAAATAATATTAATTAGTAACAATAATGTGTATAAGTCGTTATTATTGATAATTAGCAACACACCTGACGACTTAGTAACAATAAAATCTTGTTATAAAATCATAGTGACAATTTCTTTTATTACCAAATTATCACTATAAGTGTGTCACTAATTGTTAATGGTAATAATTAAAATATTATTTATTATCACCATTAAGTGATATTGTGGCGAAACAAAATTATTGTTATTAAATAAATTCAATTTGTGACAAAATACAAAGTATTGTCACTTAGTGTAAATATGTATAATAACTTTTATCTTGCTACTCTTATATTTTGTTACTAATATTATATGTGTGTGTGTGTGTATATATATATATTTATATGAAAACAATATTACATTTTCTTGTAGAGTGTATCCTTCTAGAAAAGAATAAGACTGAAAAACATCGCGATAATCTTGGTATCTTGCCCATTTAAATAATTAAATCCAATGGGAAAATATTGATAGTAAGAAAAAGAACAAATCAAATTGAAATTACCCTGTGAGAAAAATTACAATTTGTTCTTCAATTTTTTGTCACGTTATTTGAAAAAGGAATTGCCTGTGTGATTGAAGGACGAACAAATGCGTGTGAAAATCAGATGTCTTCGCCTATAATTGTGTGGCCTTGTCTTCCCACTTTCGAGGCTTAACGTGAGGATCTGAGCTACGACATTTATATATATATATATACATATATATATATATATATTAAAAAAGAAAAAAAAGGAGCCAGTTTTTCGTTAATTAGTTGCTTCAATTAAAGAGTAGTGCTCGAATTTATGAAAATCTGCCAAAGAAAAGATCAATTATATTAATTTATGATCTTGTTGTATTCATTGACCTTTTATTTATAAAAGCGAAAACAAAAGAGTATAGTATTAGTTATCATATAATTAACTCCTTAAATTAAGAAAATAACAAGAGAAATGAAAACTAACGGTAACACTTAATCGAAAGCAAAAATTATCACTAATTAATTATATACATTTTGTGATAAAAAGATATTTTTGTTAAAAAGAAAAATAGTTTGTATAATGTTGAAAAATAACAAATATATATTGTGTACAATTAAATTATTATCATTAATAATTAGTGGCATCCTCTGATAACTTAATAATAGGGAAAATCTTATTACAAGCTCACAGTGTTAATTTTTTGTTTACCAAATTGATGTGCCACATATCCCTCGTTTCGGACACATCAGCATTCCCTAGACGAGTAAAATCTTACAAGTATGAGGATAAGTATCCTCAAGAGTAGAAGATGGCCTCAAAAAGGGCCTTGTCTCGAAAGGAGGTTCCAAAGTGAGAGATCTTGCGAGAGGGAGCTATTTTCTGGGTCTACTTTACATAAGTCCAAGGACAATGTCCTCGAATAATGGTCCATAGAAGTCCACAAGGGGTTCAGCTCACTAGGCTAAGGCTCACGAATAGCGAACAACCTCAAAGAACCTAAGAGATGGAGCAGTATCAAGGGATAAAGAACCCATTCGAGGGCAAGTGCTTCAAGACCCCTTAGGCAATGCAATTGAGTATTAGCGCACCTGAATAGGGCCCCCCGAGAGCCCTGTTAGATGTGGACACTTGTTGTCACCTAACACACAATAATTGATCTTGGAGGATATCTTTTCAGTCCCATGTGCAATTAACGCTCTCTTAAAAGCAATCTTGAATATTTAATGCCTACAATATGCATTTAATGCCAAATCAAGCCCTATTAATGAAAGTAAGACCTAACCGTCATGTGGAGTCTAATGAAGGACAAAAAATATGTCCACATATATTTTATATGTCAATCAAAAGATCAACTTCCATCAACCACGTCAAATCAATGCCTCTTTCATATATATAGGCTCCATGCCTCCTAAAAAATGCACCAAACATCATGAGCTTAATTTCCAAACATTGTTCATTGTCTTCCCCCTACTATATACCTTTTGTGTTTACCCTACTAACTTGACGTCAGAGAGCCTACACCGGGGCAAAACCAGCTATTCTCACATTTGTTCCTCCATTGGAACAGGTGGGCCACTAACATATCAATCGGAGTAACTAAGCCTCGCTACATGATCGATCCAAAAAGGCCCCACATCACAAACTGTCAGTATGAGGGTGTCTCTAATCACCCATAATTACAAATAAAATACTAAATCTTGTCATAATTTAGCATGTGACAAAATAGATCGTTATCCTAAATAGAGTTATTAAATAACAAAATAAAATATATTGTTATATATGTATGTTATTGTAACAACATTTACGCTATCATTTTATTTTTTATTCCTAATATTATTTTTTTTCTTGTGCAAGTTTGAAGATTTAGAGTCCATTTGCATTTAGATGTATTTTTTTTTTTTTAAGATGAGAAACATTTATATTTTAACAAAAAAAAAGAGCACTTCAGAGTAAAAAAATATATATATATATTTGGATATACTTTTTTGAAAAAGCAAAAGTTGGGAAAAGAAAAAGTCAAAAATGGGTTTTTTTTCAAAAGTTAATTCAATTAGTGTCAAATAAAAGCATATTTTAAACACTTTTTATTATTACATCCAAACGCAAAACTGCTTGACTTAAAAAAAAAAACTCTACTATAAAAAGCACAGCTCACAAAACTCTTTTTTTAATGCATCCAAAGGGCTTAATTAGTAAGGCAATTCCACAGTTAGTCGGCTTAGTAGGTGACTAAGGTTAGTCATGCCCTGAGGTAATGCCACATGTACTAATTTTCATTTTTTAAATAGGTTACCGGTTACTTAAATCTCATATTGACCTGTAATCACTCTCTACATAATTGATTATTATCAGGTTTCTAAAGAGATTGGAGAATTCCTTAATTATTAATCTTACCAAAAAAAAAAAAAATCTCCCCCAATTATTAAGATTGCTTATGGTGAGTGGTTTCTACTGCTATTTAAATATTAAACTATTAAAAAGAAATTGCACCATATTTTATTTCATTGGATGCAATTATTATTATTATTATTATTATTATTATATAACTGTATTATTGTTGTTGTTGTTGTTGTTTCTTCGACATTCAATCAGAGTATATATATCATCTCCAAGATACAGTTATAAACATCAGCACGACAATATGAAAAATTATTTTATGAATTTGAAGATGTACAAATAAAATAGAATTAATTTGTAGAGCTAAAATTAAAAGCAAACAAACTAGTAACATTGACTTAGAGTGTTTGGCTAAGCTTATAAACTCTTGAAAACATCTTATAAGATGTTCGAGAGCTTATAAGCTCCTAAAATTTGTTTGGTAATTTTTTAAGTGAATAAGCTTATAAGCTCCAAAAATAAACTGTTAGAAGCTTATAAGCTCCAAAAAAAAAATAAGGTACCCCCAACTTTTTTTGAAGCAGCTTATAAGCTGTTTAACATCAAAATATGAAATGATATAAATATCTTTATTTTTTTTTAATGTAACATTCCTACTATCTCCAAAATATTTATTTACATAAAATAGTTTTACATTATTATTTTTTATTATCATTAGATTTAAAATAAAATATAAGCTCTTATTTTTACCAAACAAAATCACAACTTATAAGTTCAAAAAACTTCTTAGAAGTTAAAAGATTTTATTTGCACGTTGTGATTTTGTGATCATTAGATTTAAATGTCAGTTGCACGTTGATTTGTGCTGGATTGTGCAACTGACATTTGTTCTATCGCATATTGTCACCGAATTTGTAATGGGCAAGGCGGAATCTGGCCATTTAGATCTACACTACAAATTGGACGAAAAATCAATGGGCAAGGCGGAATCTGGCCATTTAGATCTACACTACAAATTGGACGAAAAATCAATCGCAAAATTCGGCGCAAATCGATATTTTAGTAGTGCTATATTAATTACAACCATATATAATTCCTTGCAAATTATTATTATTATTATTATAGTTATCTCCCATTGAATCGTTACTAATATATAGTTATCATTGTTACTATTATTGATTATTATATATTATTATAATCATAGTTAGTGAGACAATATTATTATTACTCCCATCTAGTTATTGATCTTATAATCATTATTATTGTTACAACACTAAATTATGGCTAATAAATAGTTATCATTATTACTATTATTATTCATTATATATATATTATTATAGTCATAGTTAGTGAGACCAATAATTGAATATCATATTTGGTTACATTTATTGGAGAGAATATACATTTGAATATATCACACCATGAAATATTTGTTAAAACCATATTATTATTATTGTTGTTGTTGTTGTTGTTGTACTTCATATTAGCATACCTCCACTAATCATAAAAAAATATTTTTTTTTACTCACTACTACTTATTGTACTCCTCTCTATGTATTTTATATATCTACATCACTTTTTTAAAATATATTATTTAATATCATTGTAGATCAATCATTCTAGAGTAAATCCACATATAATATGAATAATTTACGTAATAACAATGTCCAAATTTTACAATTTTTGTTTTTTATTCAAAATACATATGTTGATATTCTAGATATATTTTTTCTTAAAAAATTGTGATGAATATTATACATTTTTTGAAATATGTTAAAATTTTAAACTAAATGTAATTTTTTATAATCTATTAATGTATGTTCAGAATTCTGAATTGCATATACCCATATTATGTTCGGGTCAATTTTTTACCATTTTAATGCCATAATCTCAAATTAAAAAAATTAAAACATATATACGTGGACTGTTTTTTTAAGGTTAAATATACATAGACTTAAACCATGTTGAAGCAGCAATTAGTCTAATTAGGATGTGAAATAATAAATAATATTGGTCCAATGGACCAAACAAAATTAAACTTTTTGTTTCCCTTTTCTAGGTTATAAAATCAATTTAATTAGTTTGTTTTTAATGGGACCATATATGGTGTAATAGAACAATTGTTGTTAATTAAAACGCCAGGATAACCTGTATGACAAACAACCCTTCCATTTTACCTGCACAAGAGATAGCAGGTCACCTACTAATTGATGGTTTAGATTTAATTTAACATAACTAATGGCTAAGATTAGAGGTAACTAATGTTAGTCATCTATGAACTATGACTGATCATAGAATTTTCCTAATTAGTATTGAATTTTGAGGAAATTAGGGAAAAACAAAATTGTCCATTGTATACCCATTCCATATTTTATGAGTATTGCATTATAATAATCTATATCTATACTATTTATAAAACGTTAGATCCACCTAATAACTATTCTTGTTGTCCTTGGCACGACAAGTTATTTATTTATTTCTCTCTATTTATCTCTTATGTCTTCTCTCTATTCTCTTCTTCCTAATGTGAAATCAACACATCATTATCCGTTGTTTTCTCCTCTCTCCTCTCTCACATCACTATCTCTTATTTTACTATTTTATTGACTTTTTAATCATATAATATAATTTAATTTGAGATCAATTTTTTTTTGTCTTTCATAAATCTAATAAATATATTACAAATAGTTAAAGTCATATATTCAAATAAAAATTTAATAAATTGTTGTCGTTATTCTATTCAGTTATATTCTATTTTAAATTTGTACATTCGTTACTGTGGCCCATCCAGTTGTAATAATAAAAATTAATTTTAAAACAAAAGAGAAAAGCAAATGGCTACAAAATACAAGAGAGAAATATATTTGGAGGAACAGAGAACTTTTATTGGAATTATGAATGCGTATTGAATGAGTTGGAAGTGATACAACTCCCCCCATATTTATAGAGTTCTACTAACATCTATTCCCTTAATTTTCTCTAAATGTGAACCTATGTTCCCACTAATTCCACATACTAACCCATGTTCCCACTAATTCACATATTGCCCCATGTTCCCACTAATTCCATTATCAAATATTATTATAATAAAAGCTAACCAAGTCAGCTAATTGTGAGCATGCCTCACATTATAGCAATAGAATTAGTAATACTAAAATGGAATAAACAACTAATAGCTAAATAATAGGAAGTCATGACTAGGTAAATTGCACTAATTTTCAACACTCCCCCTTAGTGCAAGCTTACTATCAATGACTCCAAGAGCATCCCAAAAGCCTTGAAACTTGGGTTTCACCAAAGCCTTAGTAAATATATCAGCCACTTGAGTATTAGTACAAACACTTGTTAGCTCAATTTCTTCACTCAAGACCTTCTCACGAACAAAGTAATGACGAACCTCTATGTGCTTCGTTCTCGCACGGAAAACGGGATTAGAAGCAAGCTTGATGGCACTCTCATTATCACACTTGATTGCATAGCATAATCAATTTTACATAGTATGTTCCCGATCAGCCTTTTTAACCAAATGCACTCTTGTGCTGCCATGGTAATTGCGACATATTCTACTTCAGTGCTGGACAAGGCAACAACATCTTGCTTCTTGCTGCACCAAGAAATTATCGCTAAGCCAGTGTTGAAACAGTAACCTGAAGTTGAGTGACGATCATTTGTATCTCCGGCCCAATCCGCGTCAGTAAATCCACTTAACACAAAGCTATCACATCTGTTGTATAGAAGACCATAGTCAAAAGTTCCTTTTATATAACGTAAAATTCTTCTTGCTGCTTCCAAATGAGGATTTCTTGAATTCTGCATAAATTGTGAAACAATACCAATAGAGTATAAAATTTCTGGCCTTGTGATGGTCAAATAAATCAAGTTTCCAAAAAGTTGTATGAACTTTCTTGCATCTTTTAATGGCTTGCCTTCATCTTTCTTTAACTTAAGGTTTGCCTCCATTGGAGGAGTCTTTTCTTTTGACTCCCCTATGCTAAAATGCTTCAAAAGGCTCTTTGCATAGCCTCTTTGGGAAACAAAATAGCCTTGACATGATGTTTCCACCTCAAGACCAAGAAAACATCCAATCTCCCCCAAATTTTTCATATCAAAGCAAATAGACAAGTCATCCCTTAAATTAGAAATTTTTGATTCATTATCTCCAGTTATTATCATATCATCAACATTTGTTTCTAATTTTATAAACAAACTAGAATCTGCAGAAATTTTAAATCTACAGAAGATGAGGTATTGAGCAATTTTACCATACCAAGCTCTTGGAGCTTGCTTCAGGCCATAAAGAGCTTTCTTCAACCGGCAAACATGATTTCGAAATTGCTCAGAAATAAAGCTAGGGATTGCTCCATGAGTATTTCTCGATCCAACTCCCCATAAAGAAATGCATTTTTTACGTCACGCTGCCACAAATTCCAACTTTTAAAAGCAACAAGTGAGATAATAGTTCTTACCTTCACCATTTTTGCCACTGGACTAAACATCTCCTCAGAGTCCAATCCATAGCTTTGAGAGAAACCACGAGCAACCAAATGAGCTTTAAACCTATCAATAGTGCCATCAGATTTTTTCTTCAATCGAAAAACCCATTTGCATGTGACTGGCTCACAATTTTCTGGCGTGGGTACCAACTCTCATGTCTTATTTTTGTCTAGAGCATCAATCTCTTCTTGCATTGCTTTCTCCCAATCTGGACAGCCCTTTGCTTCCTCATAACTTGTTGGTTCTTTTAAAGTTAATGCTCCTGTAAAGAAGCATGAAGCCACCGAACAATTATTAAGTTCTACCTCATAATCTTTGAGGTAGTATGGCTGCCTTTTATCCCTTGTTCACCGTCTCACAGCTTCTTGCTCGCCATCTTCTATACTCCCAAGTGGTAACTCATTTTCTACCTCTCCACCAGGTGCTCGCACATTTGCTTCAGGAGTTAAGAGCTCTAAATTATCTTGGTCATCACCAAGAACAGCAAACTTTGGAGCAGAAAATGGTGATGACACTTTATCGAACACCACATCTCTAGAAGTAGTAAACTTCTTTGTCTCCGGGTCCATGAACCTCCAACCCTACCTAAAAGAGTCATAGCCAACAAATACACACTTTTTTGCTTTCGGATCAAGTTTGGTCCTATGACTTTTAGGAACATGAACATAGCATATAGAACCAAATACCCAAAAATAATTCACATTTCGCTTTTCACCATATAAAATCTCAAAAGGAGATTGTTGTGTACCTGGCCAAAGCAGCAGCCTATTAGTTACATGGCATGCATATTGAATTGCTTCTACCCAAAGCTTCTGAGGAAGATTCTTGTCATGCAGCTATGAAAGACAAATTGAAGCAAGATACCCAAGCTTTCTTTCTACAAGCCCGTTCTACTGCAAAGTATCTGGACAAGTCATTTGACGAAGAATGTTGTTATCGTCACAATACTGAAAGAAATCATTTGACATGTATTCCCCACCATTATCACTATGGAGACATTTTATTTTCTTCCCAAACTCCTTTTCAATCACATCTTTGAATGCTGCAAATTTGGATAGAGCTTCTCTTTTCTCTTTCAAGAATTTCACCCAAGTGAACCTCGAGTGATCATCCACCAACACCATGACATATCAATGCCCACTATAGCTTGGTGTTGTTGTTGGTCCCATCAAGTCTGTATGAACCAACTCAAACAATGTAGATCGTCGATTTGATGACTTTTTGAAAGGAAGGCGATGAGATTTTCCATATTGGCAACCTTGACAAATCACATCTTCACGAGCATTCTTCGAAGCTGGCATTCCATCCACCAACTTTTTAGAAGAAATCTGCTGCAACAATTGATAGCCTACATGACCCAACCGAGCATGCCAAATTGCGATATTGTCGGTTTGGCTTGTCTTCTTCACATGTTTCGTAACAAACAAAGAACCTTTCTTTTTGCCAGTAAAAATAACATCAGCAGACATTTCTTTCACATTGTCAAGCACCTTCACATCCTTTAGGCCAAATAAGAAAAATATTCCAGAGTTCGTAATTTGAGGAACTGAGACTAGATTTTTCGTGAAACCTGGGACATGATAAACATCATGCAACTCGATACTATTTGTGCTCGTATCACCGCCAACGCTAATGTCAATAGTCACCACACCTTCTTTTGCTACCGGATGCGTAGAGTTATCAGCAGTGATAATAACTCGATCTCCATGGTGCTCATGCGTCTCCGAGAACAATGTGTCATTGCCGGTTACATGGTGAGAACAACCGGAATCAATGATCCATTCTTCTTTCTTGTTGCCGGCATAATTGACAAAAGCTTGAGATGACTTTTGTTCAACAGCCTCTACCGTAAAACAATGCTCCCATTTGAGTTGTTCATCTCCTTCATTTGTGTAACCAACATTGGCATTCGCAAGTCTCACTCGATAATTTTTCTTGATATGCCGGGGCTTTTTGCATCTGAAACATGTGATGATATTTTTGCTTTGTGAGTTGCCACCTTTTTCTGCATTTGTGTCTTCTTCTTTATTCTTGTTTCCTAATGAGTTCTTTTTGTTTGGCTTTCCCTTTGAAAAGGGAACGGCGTCGGATTCGAAACTTTTTGCCATTTGTTTTACCAATGCTTCTTGATTAGAGAGCAAATTCTCTAACTCTTCGGCAGAAGGCTACGTCGACCACCCTTGAATGGAAGTGACAAAAGGCCCATACTCCTTCTTTAACCAACAAACAAGATAGCGACGTAGCCGGCCTTCGCTAATCTTCTCGTTCAAATCAATCTCTGGAATTTCAGCATAAATACTTTTAATTCGTAAAAAGTATTTCGAAATTGACATGCCTCCTTGCTTTAACATTGCCAACTCGTTCTCCAACAACTGCAATCTTGCAGTATTCTTCTTAGTAAACAGCCTTTCGAGCATTTCCCAAACTTCCTTCGGAGAAATGACATCACGAACATGATCAATGAACTCTTTGCTAATAGATGTTCTCAAAGCAAAGAGAGCCTTCCCACACTTGATCTTCCACCTTTGTCGTGACTCGGCATTATTAGGAGTATCAGGAGAAATTGTTTCGTTACCGACAACTAATTCTCATAAATCCTGACCTTGAAGGTATGCCTCCATACACATCCTCCAGTACTTGTAGTTGTTACCTACAAGCTTCTCCATCCCATTCTAAACTTTTCCTCCATTTGAGACCTCCATTTGTAGCAAATAACAGGGTTCCCTCTCACTCACGTATTATTATTTTGTTTTATTGCTCTGATACCATAAAACAAAAGAGAAAAGCAAATGGCTACAAAATACAAGAGAGAAATATATTTGGAGGAACAGAGAACTTTTGTTGGAATTATGAATATGTATTGAATGAGTTGGAAGTAATACAACTCCCCCTATTTATAGAGTTCTACTAACATCTATTCTCTTAATTTTCTCTAAACGTGAACCCATGTTCCCACTAATTCCACATACTAACCCATATTCCTACTAATCCAAATATTACCCCATGTTCCCACTAATTCCATTATCAAACATTATTATAATAAAAGCTCACCAAGTCAATTAATTGTGAACATGCCTCACATTATAGCAATAGAATTGGTAATACTAAAGTGGAATAAACAACTAATAGCTAAATAATAGGAAGTCATGACTAGGTAAGTTGCACTAATTTTCAACAAATTTTTCCTTGCTTAATTTAATTTTTAACTAATAAATATAAACTTTAAAGTAAACAACAAACATTTGGGGTAATTGGTATTTTGCTTCCTTAGATTACACCAGTTCGCACCTTCAAAATTCAAATTTGACGATTTGTAACCCCTGAATCATATTAACATTGATAGATTGACACTTTCCACCCTTTCAAAAGGACGCAAATAGCGCCAGGGCAAATTTTTGAAATTTATCTATTTTACCCCTTTCGATTAATACATATGGTCATTCTAATTTTCAATATAAAAAGCTTAATTTTTTTTAATACAATCAACTCGAAATACCTTATAAATGCCAATCAGAATACCACACATGCACACACACCCACCCAAAGAGGAAGAGAAGAGGACAAAAGGGTTCGAACCCAGGAAATGGACCAATATGAAGCAGTTTTTAGTCTTTTCTATATGTTCTCTATGTACCTTATTAAGCAAGATATTTTTACCTTTTAATATTGGTGCTTCTTTTCAAAATTGAGAAAGAAGATCAATAAATTAATGAGTATTTTCTTCCTCTCTCTTGGAGGTAATATTGTATTTTGCGATTAGACAAGAAAAAAAAATTTATTAGGATGAAAATATATGATGGAAATGAACCAAATAAAAATAAATGAGAAAGAAGCATATTTGGTTGAAGAATGAAATACTAGTTTCTATATTAACGTTAGAATAATCTCTTATAACATTTGTATGCTAAAAATCAACATAACAGAAGAATATGAGAAAAAAGTGAGTTTAAATTAATAAAACAATTAGTCACTACTCATTACAAAATTAATTCATTTTTATTTTAAGAATAGTGCTAACTTGATCAAAATATTGATGATCGAAAATATACAAAGTGGAATTGAATTTTGTCCCAACGCTTTTAAAACTTATTTTTAGAAATAAGATCTAACATTTTAAAAGATGTTCCAAATAAACTTAGGCAAACACCCTCTAAATCATGTTTTTGATCTTTTGCATTCTAATATTTATACATTATATATGTAGTTCCCAATTAATTAGACACTTTGAAATATATAGTGAAAATAGTTTTAAGTGTGAGTTGATACATCAAAATCATAATAATATTTTCCTTCATGATATGTGATCAATCTCTTCGTATAAAATTGCTTTGGCCCTAAAATTCAAAAAAATAAAAAAGTTTTAAGCTTTGCCTGCTTGGTAGGTGTTACTTTTTTTTTTTGGTTCTATTTGGTAGATATACACTCAAAATATATTTCTCTTTTACTTGGAAAAATGCGCAAAGTAATAGGCAGAAAATATTGGACGTTAATAAGTTCAAAAATATTCAAAGATTCAGATTCCTTGTTAATGGACGTGGCAACATACTAATCGAGTATTATTTGCGGTTCATCACGTTTTCAATTTTCTTTTAGGGAAAATTCTACGAACGATGGTAGCATCAATTGTGGGATTAATTATAGATCCACCTAAATTTGTGATATTTACGTCTCTCCTTTTTATTAGGTTTCTGAAGGAAAGTGTTGATATTAAATTATTAAAATATATATGTAGTTAATCTTTCTTATAATTTACCTCCACCTCTCTTTTTCTCTCTTTTTCCAGTCTTTTTCATTGATTGTGATGCCACTGGTACTATTTCAAATTTGGACGTATACCCTTAATAATAACTAAAAGAGAAATATCACTTTATATATATATATATATATATATATATATATATATAATACAAGCACACACTCCATTCGAACCCTGATGCTATTACTTTTAGTTCTTAATATTTAATATATATCTTACTTTAGTTCTTAATATTTCAATAACAACGTTGTAGCTCTTAAAGTATATTCTTAATTGCACGATGGTCCTTCAAATTGTTGGATTTCTATCATGTGACTTGCACTTGATGATTTTTAAGCCCATTTTTGTTGAAATGAGTGTTTTTAATTGCACTTTAGTCCCTAAATTATAATACTTTGTCTAGCACTTTAATCCTCAAATAACATCATTTCGCACTTTATTCCTCAAATAACATTTTTTTCTCACTTTATTAGTAAAAAAAATAAAGAAACACATATGCAAATTCATTTTAATATCTTTAAGTGTAGATTTTTTGCATAGTTTTAAATTCACACATCCACTATATTGTTATTTAATTTATTTTAACAAGTTAGATTTGAATTAAAAAGTTTATTCATCACTTTTTAATAAATAAAATGCTTTCAAAATGTTGAGGTTCAAAAGAAAAGAAAAAAAACTGAAGTTAATTTTTTTAAAGCCAACTTTCGAAATAAAGAAAATGCAATTAAAGTGAAATTCAGTCAATTGGCTTTAAGAAAGCACATCCAATTAGTTAAAAAGATGAATAAACTTTTTCAATGAAAATACAACTAATCAAATAAATTAAACTAATATGGTGGATATATAAATTTTACAGTTGTGCAAAAAAAAAAATTACACTTAAAGATAATTATTAAATTGAAATTGACAAGTGCTTCTCTATTTTTTACTAATAAAGCAAGAAAAAAATATATCATTTAAGGACTAAATGCAAACAAGGTTATTTGAGAATTATAAGTGCAATTGAAAACTTCAATTTGATAAAAAAATATGCTTAAAAATCATGATGTGCAAGTCAGATGAAACAAAATTCTGCAATTCTCACCAACAAATGATTAGCGCAGCGAAAAATATATTTTAGGGACAAACGTTTCTTTTGGTACATTAGAAATTAAAGTGAGACAAATGTTAACATTAACAACCAAAAGTGATATTTGCCCTAACTATAGCTTATACAGAATCAATTATTCATACCTTTTATAAATCATCCGTACCTTTTAATAATTGTTTGGTGTCTTTCGTTTAGCTTTTCTCTCTCTCTCTCTCTCTCTCTCTCTTATTTTCTCTCACTTTTCTCTCTCCTCTTTTCAACGTGATATATTATTTCTCTTCATTTCTTCTCTCCCTCTTCTCTCATATCTTTATCTTTAATATTAAGTTTTATCTTTTTATTTATTTTTTAATAGTAAAACTAAATTTAATTTTTATTCAATTAATTTTTTTTCATAATATATAAATTTAATTTTCAATAATATTTTTATTTTTCATAACATATAAAATTATAAATTTATTAATTAAACATGTGATCAAATTCTATTTTATTTTTATTTTGCACACGCATGAAGTGTACTATACCAAATAGTCACATATTATCACTTAGGATGAGGGAAAAATACACTTAACCCCCTTTAGCTATGCTTGGAATTAGGGGTGGCAATTTTTGACTCAACACAACAACCCAATACGAAAATAGCGAGTTAGGGTTGAGAGTTCATGGGTTAGGTTGAAAATGGGTCGAACCCGAAAGTAACCTGGAAAATATGGGTTGGCTTGGGTTGACTCGTAGGTTACTCAAACAACCCGAATCCTTTTACAGGTCAACCGACAACCCGACCCAACTCATTTTTTTAAATCTTTTTTTCTCTTTTTCCTCTCTTTCAGAGAAAAATATATTATATATAAATTATAAATCATAACATTTTGATGGGTTATAATTAATCATTAATAATATAATATAAGAAAAATTATGAAAAAGAGAATAGAAAATATTTTTAATTATTAAACACACAAAAACTTTTAAATATTAATGATAAGAGATCGTTAAAACTTTTAAATAAATAAAAGGTAAATTTGAATGAAAAACTATAATTATGTTAATTATCATCTACTTTGTCCCTCCAAAAAAGTATATCTTCCTCCTTTAGTTGTTTATTTGCATTCATTGAAGGTTTATATTGATTTATTTTAATATTGAATGAATTTTTTTTATCAAATATTTTTATAGTATATTATAAATAAAATTTAAATAAACTAGAGTAGGAAATGAACTTGAACTCATTAATTTCTAATATAAATTCCAAACATATATTTTGTACATAGCCGACTATCACTACAAGAATGTATGCTTTTTAGTGACGAATCAATTACAAATTTAATTTTCTACTCTAGATTTCATTTATAACAAATTTGTTAATAAATATATTCTTACTAATTGTTTATGTAGTTTTATTTACATTGAATTCTGTCATTAATACTCTAAAACTATGACAAAATATAAAAATCTCTCTGTCACAAAATTTTCGGTAGACTTAGTGAAGGGACGCTTGCTTATAGTGCGTACAAAATAAATATATAGATAGTTCATTTGCAAATAATGGATTAACGTACCTGTTCTTCTTGTGGAGCAGTATCGATTTCTTTGTTAACCAATGGCTCATTCACCAATGGCTCTTGTACTTCTTGTGGTACAACATCGATTTGTTGATCAACCTATACTTCCATTTTTGTGAAACAAGTCTTGTAGTTCAAGGGTTATCGAGATTATATTTTTTTAGGGTTTTTATCATGAAATCGAAGAGACAAAGATGGGAGAATGCAAAAATCAAGGGTTTCACGATAATTTTTTTGAGTTCTAGAATGAATTTTGAAGTATTACAACTTCAAGGAAGAAAAGAGATGAGAAGAAGAATGGAGGAAGGTGAAGATTGCTAAGAAGGAACTAAGAAAATTTTCTGCTCGGGAGTCTTTTATAATGATATATAATGATCGATCAATCGATATATTATGATCGATGAAGCGATTTACAATGATCTATCAAGCGATATACAATGATCGATCAAGTGACATTCAATGATCGATTAAACGATATTTTGTGATCGATTAAACGATAGGTAAGATGATCAATTAAGCAATATTTTATGATCGATTAAGTGACATAATATGATTGATTAAGCGACATATTATGATTGATTAAGCGATTATGTTGATCGATTAAGCAACACTTACAAACGATCGCTTGATTGATATCGTATAAATTATAGAACTATTTATTTACAATTCGACCTCTATTCAATCCTAAACTTTTTAGTTTCACTTTATTGACCTTTAAATTATACCACATTGAATATTTAATTTTAAAAAATAATAATAATAAATTGAGGCTATCAAATTAAAAAAAAAAACTTGAAAGGTCGAATGAACAAATTTTCTGCTTTTCTTCTGATCATAATTCACCGATCCTCCGGCGGGGACCGACACAAATCCACGTCCCGCACACCCTTCAACCCCTGAACCCCATCCCACTCTACCCCGGCACAACCCTCTATCTCTCTCTCTTTCTTCCCTCCCCGAGACGCACCCTCTCGCGCACTGACACCATTATTTTCCTACTGCTTACTCGAGGGCGTATACCAAGATGACTAGGTTAGTCCAGAGTCGGATTAAATTTCTTCGATTTCCAGCAGAGATTCAGATATTCTTGATTTTGACCTGCTTTTCTTTCATTTTTTTTTTTTTTTGTGCGGAATCGAAACGGGTATTTCTATTTGCGTTTTAACATGTTCGTGGGTTTTGGTTTGTTATATCTTGATCATTTGTTTCTGGGAAATGCCTTTCATTTATTTCTAGTGTTTGTAGTATAACTTTTCACTACATAAATCGTGATCAGTGGCTGCTATCTGGGATTCGATTGAGCTGCATTTGTGTTTTTTTGGTGCGGAATTCGAATGGGTCTTTCCATTTTTGGTTTAACCTGTTCGTTTTCGTTTTTTGTTTGTTATATCTTGATCGTTTGTTTCTTGAAAATGCCTTTCATTAATTGCTAATGTTTGATCATTGGCTGCTATGTGTGATTTGATTCTTGAGCGCCTTTCCTTTTCCCTATTTCATTTATATCTTATTGGTACAGATAATTGGTCACATAGATGTGTCTTAAGGAATAGTAGTATAACATTTGAGTTTCTTGGTCTTAGGAATAAAGGTATACTGAATTTAGCTTTTGAGTTTCCGGCAATATCCAAGAAAGCATTTAACATTCTTTCTTTCTTTGTTTCTTCTTACATACTAGATGATCTTGGTTTTAGGTCGTTGCCGTCTAAGTGTGCTCTCAATTTTGATTATCAAATGGCTGAGATGATTGGTCCAAGATTGTACAGTTGCTGCAATTGTAGAAACCATGTTGCACTTCATGATGATGTCATCTCTAAAGCATTTCAGGCAAGTTTGAGCTATTTATTCTCTTCTCTCGCTTCTTTTCTTTAGCTTGGTGATTTCATTATATTTGGTTCCCTTATCTTTTCTGGGTGAAGGGGAAGATGGTTGTTGAAATAATGAACAAACTTTAGTGGAATTGAAGGGAGTGAAACTAGTTGTGTTACTTTTCTTGGTCTGGAGGTTTTCATGTTAGGTTTTTCCTTGAGAAACTGGATAATTTCTTTTGTTCTCAATATGTATTACAATTTAATAACAAAATTGAGACCTTGTAGCTGCCAAACTAACAATAGTCGCCTTAGATGATATGTTAGTCTAACTTTCAATTTTCAAATACTTTTTTAAATGACCCGGAACGGAAAGGGTGAAGAAGAAAAATTTAGTAAATCTTGTTTAGTTAAATCTCTTGTTGGTAATCCATGTGGTACGTGCATTAACATGGTTTTCAGCTCCCCTTGTGAATTTTGAAGTCTAAGCACATTGACAACCCTTTGGCAGATATTGGTCTTAACATAAGCTTTTCTTATAAATGACAGGGAAGAAATGGTCGGGCATTTCTATTCTCCCATGCTATGAATATATCTGTGGGACCCAAGGAAGATAGGCAGCTCATGACTGGTCTTCACACCGTTGCTGATGTTTTTTGCTGCGATTGCCGAGAGGTTTTGGGATGGAAATATGAAAAAGCTTATGAGGAAACTCAGAAGTACAAGGAAGGGAAGTTCATTCTTGAAAAGTCGAAAATTGTCAAGGAAAATTGGTAGTGAGTAGTCCATGGTAAAGTTCTTGATTTTACCACCTTAATCTTGGGATAAATGCAATGGATGCTCAAAAGTGGTGTTTCCTTCTGTTCAAAAGATTCTCATGAGCTCGAGATGTTTTATTCATTGTTTCGTTCTTGTGTGCATATACGCCCTATTTGTTTCTGTAAGATCACATTGAAGATTGCTGGAAGATGTGCATAAGTTTGTTAATATGGTGATGACATCTAAACTTCTGGCCAATTGATTACGTGTATATTATTAATTTAACATTGTATGAGGACTCTTTTTCTTTTGTCTTTTTCATGCTAATTGTCAGCTTAAATCTTGAATCATAGGAAAGTTAATTTCTTAGATGTTCTTGAAATGGTCGAAAGTTGTGCATCTCAAGGTTGAATTGCTTTTTGTTCAAGATGAATATAGGATTACTGCACTATGTGCGGAAAACCATTGGTAATTGGAAAGTTGAGTTTTTGAATCAGTTATTGAAGCTGTGCTAATCTGTGGTAAGTCCCCCGAATGAGATTATTTCAAGATTTCAAGAAATATAGGATATGAGTCGGTTGGTTGCTATTTAATTGTGGCTCACCTGATGCTATATAGGTTGAGGTATATGCTTTCCTATCCTTAGGCTGATGGACCATGATTTGTATTGCTAAGATAGGATGATCCCCGCTCTGAACTATAAACTTTGGGCAGATCCTCCAATATATTTGTTATATGTGTTTGATCTTAAAGTTTAGGCTGCTGCTTAATAAACAGTTCCTGTGTTTTGATAGTGTGATACCATTCAAATAGATCGTCAATAAAATGATTGAGTAGATATATCTCATTGGGAAGTGCGATTATGGTATTTTGGGTACTTTATGAGATCTTTAGTAGCTGCGCGCAGAATGCAAGAAGTGTTAATGGTTTGTGAATCCCCTTGAGGTTTGTCTCATTCCAAAAAATATGAAAAATTACCATTACAGACTTAATGTTTGCTTCCATATTGCATATATCCCCCTAACTGCAGGTGGGACTTGTAACACAAAACCAAACATTAGGGATGTATCTGGAATTTTTCGTACCACAACGCAGATCAAACTTGAGGGCATTTTTCATAATTGGCCCCGTCACTTATACGACGACAACATTCATAGTATACATTTCACCTTTTTTTTGTCATAAGTCAGGCTAAGACTTGAGGAGGATACATCTGTGGTGGCCAGATGAAATTATGTGTGATGTGGAATAGATCTCATGATGAGCACTAGCACTCTTTTTCTTAGTTTGTGAGGCCCTTCACATGGCAAGTGAATTATCACAACTATGCAAACAGTTAGATAGTCTTTTCTGTATCACTGTTGTGTGTTATCTTGAAAGGGGCATATGCAGATGTCTCCTATTGAATGAATGATTGTAATTTGACATGACCTTGTTGCTTCGACCAATCAGTTATGAAATATATAATGCATTTTTGGCTATATTATTATCTCTGCGAGAGTGATTGAATTGGTAAGGAAATGTTTCATTTCAACTCTTGTATGTGTTTTAAGCTTCTCATATGTCAGATTTGGGGTAAAAATGTTAGTGAAGTTTTTGCATAAGAATCGCTTATAGGTTGTATTGATGAAAGAATGCAACATTGGTATGCATTTCTCCTAAGGTATCACACTCTTCGCCATCTCTTAGTGATAATAGACAACATCTGAGTTACATACGGTTTAAGGGTGCATGTGCACCCCATAACTTTGAAATAACAATATATATATATATATATATATATATATGGTTATATTTGAATTACTACTCTAATTATCTTTTGATGTACTCCCTAGTCGTCCTTCAGTGCATCTCTTATTTTTTTCAAATTTTATTATTTGTTTTCTCGATAGTCTGTAGCTGGTTAAATATACCCCCTAACTTTGGGGTCCTGATTCTGTTACTAATAATATATAATTATACACAGTACAACAATGGTATATTTCAAATTGTAATAACCTTTTTTACATTATTCTCACATATGCAAAACATGTTCTTACATAAATGAATAGGGGTCTGGCTTCACCACTGCTAATATATAATTATATACAATGCAAAAATGGTATATTTGAAGTTGTAATAAACTTTTTACATTGTTCTCACATATGCAAACAATGTTATTCTTCTCACATAAATGGATAGTTTTATTCAAAAAAAATTTTTCACTTTGGTAGAATCTTAAGGGAAATGCTTACATTCACCTTGCTTCAAGTATCATTGGGTATAGATTAAAATATATCAGCAGGATCCCGCATTGTTATGTCATGTTCAAAACTACAACCTTTGATGTTTTTAATACTCAATGAATTGAAGCATTTTTCAAATTTTAGTGATCAAGGTATTTATAATTCAAGGCAAATTTTGTTTACACGCCTAATATATAGTGTAATTATACATTAATTCCTTTAATTTTAAAAATTACAGATGTCCCTCAAGATTTAGGATTTTTTTCTAAACATTAATAGCGATATTTAAAAGATAACTTTCTTGCATCCATAATAATCAATTCGACCACAAAGAGATACACGCCATTGAGTATGACGAAATTGCTTAACCAATTATGTTATTCTATTAACTTTCGCGAACTAATTTCATTTTATACGACTACAACCACTATTGGACATCAACATGTACAATTTGATACGTCTTGAACTTGTTAGATGAATCTCATCTCAAAAACCAGCCGAAAAGTACAAAAAATACAACTCATAATTACATCTTACCTTAATAAATGATGAATTTTATTAAATTAATACATATTTCAAGATCTTTATACTTTTTAAAACAAAAAAATATTAATTTGTAATTACATCATATCTTAAAAGATTTAGGATCCGTTTGCTTTCCGAGATTAACCAAGAAAAAGCCTTAGCCTATCGGCCAATCTCAACTAATTAGTCGTTTGGTTGTCAAGATTCTAATTGCGGGTCTTTACCTAATCTCATGTGGCCCGTCATGAGATTGAGCTAATTTCGAAATTATAATCTTAGGGAAGGAGGTGAGATTGAATCTTGCCTTTCAATATTAACTATTTCAACATTTTGAAGTGACCATTTTATCCTTAGTTTTTCCCTTCCTTTTTACAAGCTTGTTCTCAACTTATTATTATTATTATTATTATTATTATTTAATAAAATTACATATTATAAAGTATAAAATATAAAAATTAAAAATTAAAATATAAAAATTTCATTACCTTCTTCTCAAAAAAAATCTAAATTATTTTTACATATAGATATATCATATCTAATAAAATTAATTAATTACATAATTTAAAAAAAATTATAACCCACCTCCTCCTTCATCTTCATCTTCTCCATCCACCCTGCACCCCACCCCCCACAACACCTGGCCCCCCATCCCCAAATTCCCCCATTTCTATGCCCCCCCCCCGCTCTCTCTCTCTCTCTCCCTCCATGTATATATATATATATATATATATATATATATATATGTGTGTGTGTGTGTGCGCGCGCGCATATATATATATATATATGTATATGTGTGTGTGTGATTTAATTTTGAACTTTTGTATAATCTATGGCATATATGTGTATATGTGATTTTTTTTTAATTTTTTCTTAATTTATGTGCCACGCAAGCCTTGAAAAACTTTAATAATTAAGAGTAAAGACATAATTATATTCTAATCCTGTTTTCAATCTTATTCAATTGTGGATACTAAACTACCACATAAAGAATACGTACGGTCATCCTATTCAGTTCATCGTGTCTTGAAAAACAAACAAATCCTTAATGTATCCAGAAGTGAAGTTTAAATAACTACATATAGTTACAAGGGATGTCAGCATGAGTGACCCCATCTCAAAAAGACTAATTTCAAAACTCTCAATCTAATCTCATTAGGTAACAACTTTTTCATTCATTCGCGTTTATGTATTTGAGATATTTGAAAAGAGATCAAACAGATGTCTTAAAATGAAGGGATAAAGCCAACTGAACAAGAATTTAACCTTTCCATACAACCACAAAATACAAATTAACCAAGAAAAAGCAAGAAATCTTCTCAACCCAAGAAATGATATCCCAATCCCCGCTCATGTCAGAGAACCGATATTCTCTTCAAGACCCACTTCCTTTTGGCATTTTCGATTGCAGCCTCCCTCATTCTCAAAAGTTCACGACAACGATGTTGGTACTGCAAATCAATTGCATCAAGCTGCATCTTCAGATCATCGCAGCATACTTTATCCTCTCTGTCAGTCAAAGTAAGAGAAGAAATGCTCAAGTTCATGTCGCTTGATGCTGCAGTAATCCAAGAACCCGTATGAGAATGGCCAATGCTGCCTCTATGTTTATCCACAGTGTATTGAGCATCATCAAAATTAGTCTTTAATGCGGTGAGCTCTGAATCAATGCTTCTCTCAGTAGCTTCTTTGCCATGAGTGCCATATGAACAGCAGTCTCTTGTATCACTTGCCAGACATTTTTCATCATGAAGTGTAGAAGAGCCCTCGAGTGACCTATTTGCTCCTCTCAAATTTGTAAGTTGTGAAACTAAGCTGTCAATCAGCTCAGCTATGAAAGCAACATCATCTTTCCACAAATCAAGTGTTTCAACCATCTCCTCAGCAATTGACATGGCAGTATCAATATTAACGTAAAATATGAAGTGAACATTCCGCACCCGACCTGTTATAAGTATTTCAAATTTTATTTCAAATTTAACAACAAAATCGTGAAATAGGGAATAAACATATACACAAAACTACTACTTTACTAGGAATTTGATTGAAGACGGAATAGAATACCCGAATAGTCAGCAATCCGTAGGCTTAAATTGATTGAATTGTCATCATACTTTTCTCCCTTCAAGGCAAACTCATTCCTCTCATTACATCTGTGAAGTTCTAGAATCGACATAGAGGTTTCAATTATGCTTTCAGCATAAGTGCTGCCTGATAGCATTTTATTATAAGAAGGGTCTACATCCATGAAATGAGAATCAGATTTTAGTGAAATCATTGATTTGGATGTAAAGCCTGATAACTGCGGAGAATCACAAGCGTAATCCTTGGGATATTCAGCAAGAAGGAAAGGGTCCTTCAAAAGCTCAGCAGCACTCAACCTCTGAGATGCCGGAACCAAACATTTTTCTATGAACTGCCTCACTTCAGGGTTGTTCACTTTTCCCAGAGCAGCTGGTTTTACACCCTATAAATTTAAGGGACAGATAATCACTTTACTGATGTAAAAAGCTGTAAGCACCCTCCCAAGGTTATGCCCGTTTTCAAAAACCCCTCGTGGTATAGAAAATTACAAATACACTCCAAATGTTTGGTTCGTGCTACAAATACGTACCCTTACCCCACCCCCCAACAACCAAAAAAAGGTTGGTGGAAGGAACCAAATATCAAAAGGGTATTTGAAATTGTTCATACCACATGGGGTTTTGTGCAAACAGGCCAAATCTCAAAAGGGTTCTTTTATAATCAACACATGTAAAGAAGATGGATGGAGAGCATTGCTGCCTATCATTTCACTAGAATATAGAAAAGAATTAGTGATTACTTACAGAGGTAACCTTCTTGTATATCTGTGCTTGATTTCTGCATTCGCTGTATGGGTATTCACAGGTGACCAACTCTAGCATACACATCCCAAAAGAATAAATATCCACCAGCTCATTGTATTCCTCCTCATAAATCTCGGGAGCCATGAACTCAGGTGTGCCTGCAGGAAATAACATAATCGGATAATAACTATAGAGTTAAATGGTGAATGAATAGAAGAGGCAATTCTTCCAAATAGATTAGTTACCAATAACACTTCTGACAATAGATCGTTGCATTATTGTTGCCAAACCAAGATCTCCAATTTTCACTTCTCCATGGTTCCCATTCACAAAAATATTGTCACATTTCAGATCTCTGTGAATAATTGGAGGATTGTGAGTGTGCAGATAGTCTAGACCTCGAAGGATCTGTCTGGCCCAATTCTTGATGGCTTTTATATCAACATTCTTATGTTTGTTCCGATACCTAAATGAGACATGAGCACAATCATTGAGAAAAATAACAAACAAGAAAATCCAATATCCTAGAAAGAGTGAGACAGAATGGGATAACTCACTGCCTCAAGCTGCCTGAAGTGAACAGCTCAGTAATCAAGTTTATAGTTTTGTTCTCATCATCCACCCAAGAGGCATATGACCTAATGACGTTTTCATGTTTCAGTGTCCTCAACAGATGAACCTCAGAATATAACCTTTCCAGATGCTCAGGTGACTGCAATGCATCTTCTATACTTACTTGGTTCCAAGCAACTTCAATGCCATCAATCTCGTCAAACCCCTTGTAACTAAAGATAAGAACAAGCACAAGTAAATTTTGGCAGGCAGATAATAATATTCATATACTTAAAAATTTAAAATGTGAGAGTAGTCTATTCTACAAAAATAAAATGGAAAAGCAAAAACAGAAGATAGTCTAGGAAGCATACACATTCTTGAATGCTCCTCTCCCCAGGATTTCATTATACTGAAGAAAAGAAAAAAGAAAAACAAAAATGGTATAAAACAACTGAAAAAGGCAAATGGATCAAGATAAAATGCTGAAACTAATAAACAGAGCAAAAGCACAAACTAGCAGAATGCATCATTAGACATAGTGGGACATAGTGAACTTTTTAAGTGAATCTGAACACAGTGGATTATGATAGGTTCGAGGGAAGATAGAGCAGTCCATATTCACAAATAAATTTGACATTTCACAGACATTATTCTTCTGTTTCTAAAATGATAAAAATATCTTCTTAACTGTTTCTAGGAAACGGTCATAGTACATTCATTACAGCAAGTAGGCAATAGAAAGTATACCCAAAAAACAAAACAAATCAAAGGATGAATCTTCAAATGACAAACCCATATTCATATCCACAGGATAAACCTCCAAAACCATACATGCAATTATGAACTTTCGATCTTCCACTTCCATCCATCATTAAAATTTTCCCCTTTTCATCTCTAAACCAGGACTTAATCGCACTGTTTTTCAAAACCTTATGAACATTTTAAGAATATATTACACTAAACATATGGTTGATCAATTTTATTCTTCAGTCAAAACAAACCTTACAAGCTACAGATTCTGTGTGGTCTTAGATTATGACCACACTAGCAGAGACTGACCATGCTTGGTTAGAAGTTTGGAAATAAAGGAAGCATGACAATGAAATAAATCCAACAAATATTTTTTTATTAGATTTCAACATTAACGCAATCTAACCCAATGCAGCAATTTGAAAAGCAAATTATAGATCAACCAAAACTGTCAGCTTTTGCAAAGCAAACAGAGATGCATGCACAAACAACAATGCAAAGACTTCCAAAGATGGAGAGAGAGAGAGAGAGAGAATTTACCCGGAGATATCGACCGTCGGGAGATACTTCTACAACATCAGTCTCGGCAGTCTCCATTTTATATTTCTTCCCTGATTTCTGAACCCAGCAATCACTAATCCCACAATTCATCTCCAAAAAAAAAAAAAAAGAAAAGAAAAAAAGGGAAAACCGAACCAAACTGTACAGCTAAAATTAGGGTTATAGAAAGTGACGATCGGAGAAAGCTTCACAGGCGACCGAGAATGAAGTAATGGCCGATCCAAATCGAAATGGGCTTCCAAATGAATTCAACCGCAGCGAAAGCAGCGAAGAATTCGAGGCAACTTCTCCTTCAGTCACCCTACCCATCTCATTTAATTAATTCTTCAACTCCTAAACAAACAATTGCCCAAAAAATCAAAAAGAGGGAATAGGAGAAATTGGCAGGTGACAAGATTAAGCCATAATGAGAAGCCCCAGAAATCCAGCCCCTTTAACCCTCACGAGAAATGAGAAAAAGTCGAATCGTGGTTGAATCAACAAAATCCTAGATGAAAATCAAGCCGAAGAAATCTTCTGGCGCTATGAATTATTGAAGAGGATTGCTGAAAATCAATTGATAATCCAAAGATTGGAGTTTGGAATAGGCTGGGAAATTGCCGATGCGGCGAGTAATCAGAGAGAGAGAGAGAGAGAGAGAGAGAATTGGGGAAATGGATAGCGACAGGATGGCATAGAGAAGCTGAAATAGCGATTTTGCGGCTTTTGAAGTAAGTCGCGTGAGTGAGGTCACACGAGTTTGGAAGGGAGTTTGTTCTGCATCATTTTTTGTAAAATTAAACAAAAATAAAATAAAATAAAGTAAAAACGATAGCATACCCGGGAATTGAATCAGGGTCGCCCGAGTGACAAGCACGAATACTTAGTACTGTACTATGTTTTTTTTTTTTTTTTTTTTTTTTTTTTGGTTACAATACTTAGTACTATACTACACAACTTGTGTTTCATGCTATTGTCTTTCACTATAGGCATGTTTAATTTCATGCAATACAATGGAACATCGTTCTTGAATCACTATCAGCCATTGTATGGTTTGTATTACTCTTTAATCTGGGTCTACTTCAACTTCTCTCGGCCCGGTGTACTACAACGTATCGTGGCACTTGGGAATTTCATCCAAGGAGATGAGATTATGATCCAATAATTGGATACTGATATTTACTATATCTTGAAGGTATTTATTTATAGATAAATTACACTTGATATTAGAGTCAATTTCAATTTGACCCCTTCAAGTATACAAAATTATACGGGTTTGGCTCATATTACAAACCCAAATTCAAATAATGAGATTACTCATTTACCCTTGCCAGACTGTTAAGAAAAATAAGTTTAAAAATTCAAATTATGTTAGTTACTAAATGACATCGTTTACCCTTTGTCATCCAAAATATAGGGACAAGCATTTTGGAAGCTATTTATCTTCCGTCATTTCTAGATTTCTCACATAATGGAGTGTGAATTTGGAGCATAAAAAACCTAACTACCTTTATATACCCACTTGATTTCACAAATCAAATGCTCTTCACTCTTTAGACGAGAGGATGATAACTTCTTGAGGAATTTTGGTGTTGGCAAGGTGCACATATACGCCGCCACTTAAAGGTATTCCACCAACGTATTGGCTGGTGGTTTGTTCTGGAATTTTTGAAATAGGGATAACACCGAGAGTGGGGGTTTAATCCACTAAAAATTTATCAAAAGAAAAAGGGAACAAATCTTAAAAAATATGATATATTACTTAAACACGCATCACAACGTTGGATCGTTAAAAGGGTAATTTTGTTCAAAAAAAGGTATAAATTTTTGAAATAAGGGTAAGTTTGGAATTTCATTAAATTTTTCTACTGATTTCAACAATTTTCGATGGATCAATGAGCACAATGGCTTGAGTATTAGTCAGAAGACTTAGAACCAAACCTCAAAAGAGGTAGGCGCAATTTATATTTTATTTTTAGACTTTCTTAAGATTAAAAAGGACAAAAATTAAAATGAAATAGAAACTATCTTGTCAATAGATTTTATGAGGTTGGTTCTGTTAAATCAAAATAAAGTATTACTATAATAGATTGGCCAAATCCCCACATTTAACTAGGAGTGGTGAAATGGGCTCAAATCCATAGGTTTAATCCAACCAACTGGTTTTGGATTATGTTGGGTTTAAAAAATTTATAATGGGCTGAATTGGGTTTGATTTCAACTTGGGTTAAGATAGTTTGGGATTTATATTAGATTCAAAATGGGTTCAATTAATTTTAGAATGAGTTTGCAATGAGTTTGAGTGTTGACTCAAAAATAAATTTCCAACTCTCTATGTCTTAAAAAGTGAGAATTGTATGTTGCGTACTAATAATAAATGCCTTTCAAACTATCTCCATTTCTCGATTATTATTGCTGCATACAATGGTTCCATGTGTCGATGTATATTAACTAAATGATTTTATTAATATTTATTTTTAATAGATTTATAATATATATATTTATATAAAGTAGTCATATTATATATATATATATATATATATAAATGCATTTGTATGCATGTAATTCATGAAAAAATTCACAGAAACTTGGATGCAGTGTGGGATTGTATGCACTATTACATTTTGTTTAGGAAAAATTGCAAAAAATCCACTTGTAGTTTCGAAAAATTGGATGTTAATACCATATGGTTTAAAAATATGAAAAAAACACCCTCAATTTTTTTAATTCATGCTCACATTCCTTGCCGTTAGTTCAACATTAACGATGTTAATTTTTTATTGAATTGACTGTTATGTCCTTGGATTGTGAGCCATTAGATTGAAATTAAAGAAAATGAATGGTTTAAATTGATTGCTTAATAAAAAAAAACAATACTTGAATAAAAATTATAAATAAAAATAGAAACACACAATTACACACACACACACTTACTTACACACACAGAAGAACATGCGCGCACACACACAGAAACACACACTTGCACACACAAAAACACACAGAAGAACGCACGCACGCACACAAGAACATACACCTCCACACACACACACACACACACACAAAACACACACAAGAACACACGCACGCACGCATACACAGAAGAACACACACACACACACAGAAACACACACAACAACACACGCACACACACACAAAAACTCACACACCTAGAACACAAACACGTGTACACACACAAAACACAATTGCACACACATTTACACACACGCACACACACAATAAAAACACACTCAAACACAAAGATCAAGATCAAGATAAATCCCTAGATCCAGAAAAAAAAAAAAAAAGAAGAAAATAGAGAACCTAAATTTAGGAGAAAAAGTAAAGAAAATAAAACTAGATCTAAAAAAAAAAGGAAAAAATAGAGACCTTGATCTAGAACAAAAGTAAAAGAAAAACATATTTGGAGATCTAGATCTGAAAAAAGAGGTGGTTTAGAAAGAAAATTAGGGTGGTGCTGGTAGGAGAAAGCAAATGGCGGGCGACGGCGTCGACAATGGGAGGAGGAGGAAGAAGATGGGATCGGGGGGGAGAAAGAAGAAGATGTTTTCGATGGCTCTAATGGCAGTGGCTTCGGTGGTGGTGGAGGTGGTCGGAGATGAAGAAGATGCGGGTGGCGGGGGCGGTCTCGCCGGCGGCGGCATGGAGGTGGTGGTGGAGTGTGAGGAAAAAGAAAGAGGGAGGAAGAACAAAAAATAAAATAATAAATAAATTGAATAAATAAATTGAAATTCTAAGGGTATTTTGGTAAATACAATATTTTTAAATAATTAAAAGATGACTTAATTATATAAATACTCGCATTAGTTGCGCTGTACTCACGCCGTTAATTTGGACGGAAAAAGAGATTTTTTGAATGAATTTAGAAAACAAATGGTGCTTTTTTCATATTTTTGAACCATAGGGTAGTAGCGTCCACTTTTTCAAAACCACAGTTGGGTTTTTTGCAATTTTTCCTTTTTTTATTATTTAAAAAAAATTATTATTTTTTACAACCATAATAGAATAAAAAGATAAGGTAAAGGAGGTTAAATGTTTTCTCAAGCACTTTTTTTTTGCACAAATTATTTTTTATTATTCTCTTATCATTTATATAATTTTTAAAATATATATAAGCTCATATGTCCAAAACGACATTGAACAAGCACATTGTCAAAATTCTTCTATTTTTGTCAAAGTTTTATATACGCCAAATGATATTATTGAAAAGGAAAATAAGATTAATTATCAAAAAAAGGAAAATAAGATATCAATTAACGTGTTTATATTCAACTTAATTACAAATTATTAGATAATACTATAATAATGTAATAGAGTGAAATATAATACATACCATCTAACGAGCAATTGGATTAAAAAAGCCATTTTTATATTGAGTTTTTGCAGTACCCGAATTCAAATTAGTCGATCAGTAGGTTAGAAACAAAAGATATAGCCTAATTAAATAAATATATATATATAAACACATATTTTTTTATAATACTAACATACAATTTTTTTAAAAAATGATTATACAGAGAGAAAATATGATATATGTCTAGAGAGAGAGAGAGAGAGAGAGAGAGAGAGAGAGAGAGGGGAGTCGACTATGGAATTAGTGAGGGATTGATGGGGGGCACTTTGCTGTTGGCTTTTTCACTCTAATATTTTCCAGCACACCAATTGCTCCACAAAGCCTCTCTATCTCATAAAAAAATGAAAAAACTCTCTTTCTCTCTCTAGAAATCTATTGCGCGAGAGGGAGGCGTTGTATGTACAGTATATATCTCACTCTATGTATAGTTATTCCGTTTGTATATATTATAAATCTATAAACATGTCACTATCTTTATTTTCAAGCGATATATTTTTTGATCAATTTGGGTTCAACCCAATGCAATCCAAACTCAATCCATCTTAAATTCATACATTCAAATTCATTTTGTACCTAATTCATTTCAAACCCAACTCATATGGAACCAACATAAATCCAACCCAATCCACCCATTTACCACCCCTACACTTAACTAAAAAGGGGATACTAGTGATCTATGATGCACTATAAAAATGTACACGTTTTTATTTATTTATATGAGGATTGTTATTTGCACTCAAAAATTGTTATTAACATTTCTACTTGATTTATAATTTTGTAGTCATTGAGCAATATATTTTTTTGATATTTTTTTAAATGTTACTTAATTTCATTTACTAGATGAAAATGCCTTAGGAATCGTTTACATTGTCTGTCGTGGTTAACTTGAGTTAGGCATGTGGATGGTTTGTGATGGGAGTTTTCCGCCATTAACTCCTAATGTATTATATGTTTACTTTCTTGTTTAAGTAGGGTAAGACTAACTGTAAACCTGTGTTTTGTTTACATTACCCAACTTTTGGGGAGGGTTTATTTTATGAAATTACTAAAATCTCCTTGAGATAGGCACAATTCCTTACAAACCCTAAACTCGTCGAATAAGATGGCAAGACCAAATTCCAGTTGAAGCAGAACGCAATTGGTTGTCTAGGAATCATGTGAAATCGCTGGAAAATTTATCTAATTCGGCTAAAGGAAGGTTTGGGCCACGGAAAGGCGACGGTCACATGGAACAGGAGCAGTAAAACCTGCGAGTAAGTGTTCTAAATAACATTATCAACAAGTTCTGATTTCACCCCCTTATGTTTTAATTTCGTTTAGCTACCTGATTTGGCGTATAATCTGCGTGATTCGTGCTCACGTTGTTGAATCTTGGGTCATTGTTCCTTATGTTAGGGCTTCGCCGATTGTGTGCCCGCTGCACACATTAATTATTATTTTAGTGTGATTATTTTAGTGCCAATGGACTATATTTGTATTAGTGTGTAATTTGTGATTGTAAATCCTTCATTGAAATAAGTTCTACCTGAAGCAGTAAAGTTCTTTAATTATTGTGATACAAATCCATGTAATTTGTGACTGTTTAGTATCACAATTTGATAGAAGAGGACATGATGTAATATTGTCATTAGTGATAGTTTCAAAGTACATAAATAATATGCTGAAGAAATGTGCTATTAACTACGCGCGATTTGTGAATTCATGGTAACAGCAGCGCTAACTACAGTTTGGGTGATCTTTCTTTTTTTTTTTTTTCCCAAAGTTTCGGTGGAGCAAGACGTGCCTTGTCGACTTATTTATGAACTAATTTTTCTGATAGTGCATTTGTTCTACAGTTGATAAATGACTATGGAGCGGTATTACAAGCTACCCGGTTATTGCGGGCAGGGCATAATGTTGTGTCTTAGAGCTAGAAGAAATGCAAACAACCCCGGTCGTTTCTGATGATAAATTTCCTATGGATGAGAACCAAAAATTCAGTTTCATTTGGGCAAATGAAGTGATGGACGCAAAGTATAGGCACGTACCCCTCCACTCCGTGTAGGAGTAGGATGGCATTTATGCCGCTTCTGATTCAATCCGGACTTTCACGGAATCTGCAGGTAGCCAATTCAATGACATGTTCTCCACAGGAAAACCCAATGCTATGGATAGTTATGATGGGGATTAAGTGCCATCCCCAATGGTTAACCGTGAATTAGAAGCCAAAACAATCAAAGGTCGTCGACAGAGTACTACACATAAGAAAAACATTGCCGAATCCACAGATTTTGGGACTATCAGTTTGATTTGTTGTTGCGCAGGCTCTATCTGCGACTCAATTGGCTTTGGCTTGGCACTTCTTGCTATAGGGCTTGCGTTTTACAAGTGAATGTGGTTGATTGCGTAGAAATGTATATTTGTCTTTGTTGTTTCATTAAAACTTCCCGCCTAATGTAACCACCATATTAACTTTTGTTTGTATATGTTGAGCCCCAAAGCCTGATCTTTTGGGATAGATTGTTGTACATAAAGCTTGTGTATTGACTTAGGGGAACCCATAGTAATTTCATCCCGATTACGCGGACATGCTTATGTTTTTTGTAGGATGTCTCTATTTCAAGTAAATGAAAACTTGGTTTCCTATTTGTTTATGTGGTTGACAGGAAATAATAATGCCCAGCCCCAATCAGCTTGATGCCTTTTGAATGTTCTGTTATTTTTTTTCCACTGAAAAAAAAAGTTCCAGCTATGGCTGAAGTGAAGCAAAAAACGTTCATGGGACTATCTCAAATTTCCCTTTATAAGCAAATACAATTTCAACATACTCTTCAATTTCTTAAAATTTAAGTTAGGTTAGATATAATTCCCATTTAAAGTGAGATATATTATAACTGAATCTGATGTTATATTTCAAAAACTGGCAGAAAATAAATACTAGATAATAATGACGCCAAAATTTGTTGAGTAAATATGCCAGAATACAGAAACCTGGGAAAACTTCGATATGTGATCGTTTCTGAGTGAACAAAATATAGTCCCACGCTACATGATTTACATTAAATCACGTACAAAAGAGCATGCTTTACATACATAAACATATAGCGCTATCAACCAGCAGATAATCAAGAGATAACAAATGTACAATAGCTGCAATTTAGACGAAATAATACAGTAAATACAACCAGCGCCTGGTACCACACATCTTCCAGATCCAAAACCTTCACATGCAAGTCATAGATAACCACTACGTACACACTAACCACTAATCAATCAGGAAGACATAATACATGAGGCATGAATGTTTGGCTTCGTACCAAAAGGCCTCATAAAGCACAATTTTTAAAGTTCTAAAGGAAAAAACAGGAATTAAAAGCTGGATACTGTTTTTTTCTACCCAAAATAGTAACAAAACAATTGTATTGGAAATAATGTCAGGCCCAAGTCACTTGCCCTTCTAATGCCATTTGAACAGCTTCTACCTTGGCGGCTTCCGGGAACCCGAAGAAAATGTCGAGCGCTTTTGGATTAAGCCCGATAACATAGCACACCTTCATGTGCTCTCTTATTGTGAGTTGCATGGGAAGTTTGCCAATCGCTTCATATAACTCATGCCTGCGTCTCGCTGAGTCGATTTCAGAGCCCACACGATTCGCTACTTCACGAATCGCTTGCGATGCCTCCATACAAAAACCGGTGAAAGCTTGAACTAGCACTTCGTCGGTGCCACTTATTTTTTTTCGCTTCTGCCTTTTGGAGGATTCAGCAGCTGATTCCTTCATAACCGGAGACGAGGGAAGCCTAGTGTCTTGCATTGATGGGTTAGGGGGGTGGTATGAACTATCTTCGCTTTCCTCCACGTCTTCAATCAGATCAACATGTTCCCCTTCTGCAGCGGATTCCCAATCCATAGCATTCTGCCCCGTAGCCCGATCTTTACCGTAGATTTCTACCCAAGTTTCGTAGTAAGGGAAGGATTTCCCTCTAACTTGGCTACATTTAGGAAATGCCTGCCAAGCAATATCAAATGTACACGTCACATTCTCAACTAGTAAGTAAAGACACATGAATACAATTATAGAGGTAGTGGTTACCGTTAACAAAGTTTCCCACTCCGCAGGTTCTGCCTCAATCGTTGAACCAGCAGCGTTCCAATTGAACCCACTTTTGGAGAGTGCTTGTGATACTAAATAGAAAGTTTTCTTCCAAGAGCTGTACTTACTGCTGATGTGAGGTTCACCGCGCAAATTGGTATTTGGTAAGTACTCCTTCATCTTTAACTCCAGTTGTGCGATGAAGCCATTTTTGAACCCATTTGGTGCCTTCCATCCGTCTGCAATGATGTCTTTGAATGCCTGTAGCAGCAGCTGCTCTTCTTTAGGTGTCCACGACCTTCGTGATTTCATAACCCTTGAAGATTCTGCACAACTTTTGAATGACTGACAAGATGCCATCTTAGGTATTGTCCTGGTGCACAAAATAATGTTAACAGTGGAGAAATGAAGCATTTCAATACCAACAAAAAGCAGTGAAGAAATTAAAGTAAGTATCATAACATAGGGACTACAAGTAGTTCTATCACTATTTTACAAGTGAAATAGTCGGCACCAAACTCAAGTACAGGTCCGCCAAATGCAGTCCTAAATGTTTTTTTTTTTCCAGCTTTCCATAAGTAAAGAGGCTACAGATTCCCATGAAAATCAATTCAATTACAGATCACCCCCCCCACCCCCACGCAAACAAAAGAAGTTTAAAAAACATGGCACACACACTTCATTAAATTATGCTAATAAAAGCATCCTGATGACAAGAAAGTTATCAAAAAAAAAAAACAAAAAATTGGAAATAAACAGAATAACATAGGAAGCAATGTTCTCCCATCAAAGTTAAAACACTAACAAAATAACCAAATGCAACATAACCACTAATCACAAATCTTGGAACGATTCAACAAAACTTGTCTAAATACCCCCCCTCCAATTTGAAAACATCTGATTAGCTAGCTGGTCTCTCCATGCATTCCATTGTACAGAGGATTCGACTTGTTGAATGTGATTTGATTGGTCATCGTTGGCTACTTCGTCAACAAATTCTGGGATTTGTGCTTCGAGTGGGTCAATATTCATTTCTCGCCGAATAAAATTGTGCAATAGACAACATGACATGATAATGCGATTGTGTGTACTAATCGGAAACCACGAGTTGCTCCTTAGTATTGCCCACCGCTCCTTTAAGAGAAGGAACCCCCATTCAATTATGTTCCGTGCCTTGGCATGCTTCAAGTTGAAGTACTCGCGCATGTTTTGTGGTCGCCGAGCACTGCCTCCCCATTCGCTTAGATGGTATCGAACTCCCCTAAAAGGTGTTAGGAATCCCTCGCAATTGGTGTAACCCGCGTCACATAAATAATAATTACCTGCAATATTTTGTACACAAGGCAACTTAATTTGGTTTTTTCGGTGAAATGAAGTTGAGAAATCTAAACGAAAGTCACATAATAAAGAAAAAATGAACAGAGAATGGTTCCATTTAAACATACCGACGGGCACCTTCAAACCGTTGGGACGGATAACTGCAGAATAAAGAACACGACCATCGGCAGCTGAACCTTCCCATCCGCTAAGGATGTATACAAAATTCATGCTTCGGTCGCAAACTGCTAATACATTCACACATATACGCCCTTTCCTCGTGCGATACTTTGCTTTCTCCGTTTGCGCAACGCGCACCTCGATCATTGTACCATCCAGTGCACCGAGACATCCCTAAAAATTGTCAATCAATAAGATGTATCTCCGTTTAGATTTGTGCAAGTAGTCTACAACAATAAAATCATATAAAATACACAAGCATCAAGAAAACAAGGTACCTGAAAATGTCTCCATTTCTCATCTGTGCATAGGTTGTCCACGGGCTCAGGCCTCGCAACAAGAAGCGGATGTAACCGCAGAATCGACAAAAGTACATTGTTAAAATGTACGCTAACTGTGCGAGCTGAGCGTTTGAACCTTTGTTTGACAATTCGGTTCTTCTTATGGTGTGCCAAAACCATGAGAAACATGGCTAGTTGTTCAGGAATTGACACCCCCCGAGTAGGCTTTAGGCCTCCTATTTGTTGTACCAAAGTGCATAGCCGACCAAAAGAGTTTCTATCCATTCTAAACGAGTTGAAACAATCTTCGTCTGATGCATTTATTAGGTCTGATAGATGCTTCACTTGTTCGGGAACCTTTGCTAAAAGGCTATATCGACGTAGCAAACCTATCCGGGCACGAGTTCGCCTCAACCAACGATGTCGCATAATCATGAAAAATAAAAACATGATCACTAGTATTTGCAGTCGCATAGCTTCTAGTACTACGACTACATCCCCTTCCACTCCATCCACATCCATCTGATGAATGATTCCCCACAAACACAGTGACAAATCAACTAAGAAAATAAAAATTCAGAATTTTTTGCTCGTTAATCACATTCCACTAGTCACGGGTTGCAAGTATTCACTTTATCACAAGATAAGAAACATATATCATTTCTCAGTAACCAAAACATTTCAACATACATTCACCACAAAAAACATGTAAATAAATTGAAACATTCATCCGCTATGCAGATAACACAAAATTCAAGGACATAAATTTTGCAATACCGTGGACCGGTATGCTCACAAACAATAGAAACACAAAATTAGGAACGAAATGTACCTTGTTTAAACTTAATCTCGTCCACACTCACAATAGGAACCCGACACCAACAGACTGCGGCGAATGGAATCACGACGATCTTAACCTACGAACCATGAGCTCGTACAGTCAATTGCAATGAAAAGAATCGCTACAACCATTCATCTCCGACTCAGTCATTCAAAGTGATTGTAGATTAAAGCAAAATTTATGGATACGACTTCGTATTACAGAAAAGATGCAACCAGACGACGGTTTGCGCGAGTTACAGCAAACATAAATGGCCGGACTATACTCTTAATTCAGACGTATTAAACTGATGAGGGGTGATCGACAACGTACCCGGCAAATTTGGTGGAATAACCTGGTGCAGCAACCCTTTTTTACTCGGCAATGGTGTAGTGACCAATGTTCTCAAACCCTAGATCTGCAAGTGCAATCTGAATCTGCCACAAACTTTGACGTTTCAAAACAAAGGGCACTAAGACGTAATTATCCAACAAAATGCAAGGGCTTTTGTGTCATTACATTATATGGCTTGTGGATGGTTAAAATAATCCACCCAATTTGGACGGTTTTAATAGCAGCCGGTTAGCCCCTTTTAACCCGGGGCTCCGCGTCAACGGCGGTTTATGAACCTTTCTAAGTAAACGTAAGAAAACTAGTGTCAAAATAAACTAACCACCGAACACCAGCAATGTAAACGATTCCTTATAGTACTCATCTTCATCTCCTTGAAGTTCATTTACTTATTTATTTGGACAAATTACGTCTACACCACTTGAAGTATGGTATAACTATAAATTATCCCCTTTTATTTTAAAAATTATAAATAGCCCCCTCTCTCTATATCAATAATGTTAACTCTATTGTATGTCTTTTAACCTTCTTAATTGCTTCAATTATTTTTATTTATATTTAGATTACCTAAAATTGATATCTTTTTGTTATTAAAATTTTATGTCTTTTAATTCCACATTGAACTCATATTTTTCCATCTTAATTGTTTGCTTAATTAAATCTCATTTACTATTTTTACAATAGCTCTCGACTATTATTTATGTAAATAATTTAAATTTATTCTCCTTTTTCATGTTTACTTTTATTGTTTGGTAACCTTATTTTATATTATTTATTTAATTCCTTAATTTTTAATATATGTTTCTTATAAATGCAGGAAGCTGTGTCGGATTTCTAAATTCAATTTAAGATAAAAATAATAATAACAAACTCGATTTTTTCTTACAAATAACTTAGATCTTTTTTCATAGTTTTCACTATAAGGTAGCGTTTGGTAGGAAGATAGAACTATGGATGACATGTATCTCACGGGATTCATTTTTCAATAATGCTAATCAATATAATCTATTTTATTGTTTGGTAGTAATGAAAATGATGATTGATATCCATACCCAATTCTTAAAGTTTGTTTGGTAGGTTGTTGTGCATTAAGTTGGATTAAGGTAAATGTACCAGAAACCCATTAATTTTTATTCTATCTCCTAAATACCCTTCCTCGTATGATATGAAAAAAAAAACCTCATCATATTTCTTTTCCAAATTCTTGAAATTCATTTATTCTTCCTCAATTATATTTTTTTTGGCTGTAAGTGTATATAATTATAATTAATTATGCCCCTAACTTGATATTTGGACTGTGCATTTGTGATCTATCAAATGAGACGTGAATAAACTATCAAAAATTGAAAATAAATAAATAAATAAATCTTGAATAATACAGTCTTTATTCAAGTATGGATAGCGACTTCATGAAGATGTAGCATGTACACAAGACCATAGGAGAATACAACAAGGAATGTTTAGTTCAATATTATGAAATTTAATAAGAAAGTTATATTTTTTATCCAAGAAAATGTGTAACTGGGGAGGAATAAATGGATTATTCAAATCTGAGTATAATCAACTATCCTCACCAAGTTTCTCTTCTTCAAAGAAGTTGGTAAAATGGTGTAAGGGAAAAAAAAGAAAAAGAAAAGTAGATCTTGATTTGTGGAGTTAGATAAGAAATGAGTAAAAATGTAAATAAACAATGTTAACCAATAGATACTATCCTAAGGATAATTCATCTCACCCTCCTCATAGGATACGAATCATAGGAATGCAGATGATTAGGCAACGAACCGAAAATTAATACAAGGCCATTAAGTTGGCTACCAAACATATTACTAGGGTTGATAGTCATTAATTCTCGCACATACATGCCTACCAAATGCTTCCTAAAAGATTTTGCTATCCACAATGTGGAAATAAAAAGTTTCTTGGCCAAATGTATTAGCTAATATATATTTTATTCTCTTTGGTGCATCATCATAATTATATTTTAAATATTCCTTTTTGCATCATACAATGCAAGATAAAATTACTAAAATGATTGAATATAATTTGGTACAATTAGATGATTAAATCTTCCATTAAGCAAAATTATATTTAACTACTTCTTTAATTTAAGCTAAAAACTTGTAAGAATAATTTATACAAATAACATAAATATACTAAACGCATTTAGGGAAAAATATATTTTTTTCATATAGTAAGTTGGCCTCTTTTTGATTTTTGTAAACTAAATTAGGGGGTGACACATTTAAAACAACATGTCTTAAAATAATGGAAATTTAATTAGATACAAATTTTGCCGGAGCACCGTAATCTCACAAGAAATATGACTTGGTTCTGATGTGGCACCAAAATTGGGGGTCTTGTGAGTTTTGGCGCCAGCTAGATGTCTGACATGATACTATGCAACAAAAATTGAAAAATTATTCAATTTGCATTTGTCGAGATTTAAACCTGGGCTGGGTTGAGCAAAACTAAACAACTTCATTAAATCATATTCAACCACTAAACCAATCTACCAGTTGTTGTCTTGTACGTACCAATAGGCTTTATAGGATTTGAATGTTGAATTGACATCCCTTAATTTGGTTTTGGGGTTTGGGCCGTATCATGGGAGTTGGGCACCATATTTGATTTGTGAATGTGTGTATTCATGAGTTATGTTCTATGGATTGATGATATAATTTGCTTAGGATGTTGGGTTGTATTGATTGTGTATGTGCTATGTTACCCTTGAGCTTGGTAATTTTGAATAGAGTTGCAAGGAAAAAAATGTAAATACACAACCAATATATTCAACCTACAAAACCCAACTCTCATAATAACACCCTCCTCCATGAGATTGGGTACACTGCTTAAGCATGTATCTAGTACATGTCAACATGGATTGTGGTATTTGAGCACATGTCCAGACAACAAATCAAATGGGGTATAATCAATACACTACAAATGGTATTACAATGTATTCCAATGAATTAAATGAAGCCATAATTTATTAATCTACTACTTTAAATTATCTTTAAGAATTTAACAATTATAGATATCAACATTAAATAAATAATTCTAACTACATAATTATCTCATAGGATATATCAAAAAATATAAACATATCTAAAAAAATATATTTAAATTCTTTTGCACGTCATAATATTTATATTTATAATTAATATTCTTATACAAGTAAATTAGTTTGAAAATACAAATATTTTAGTATGTATATTATTCCAAAAAATGTTATCAAAATATTTTATAAGTAATTATGTCGAGGGTCTTAGGCCTAATGGACATGTACTCTGTCTTAAAGGTATGTGGAGTGCAATAATAGAGTTCGAATCCTTGTAGGTGTACATGCATGGATAATGATATATGTATTATCTAAAAAAGAAATTATTTATCATTGTTGTAGATATAAATATAATAAAAAAAAATATAATTACGTATATATTGTTTGCAAAATTACTTAGCTAAAAATCAATGATCAACAATGATCCATAATTGTAAAATTTTGCAAATTATAAAACAATATGCTATAGATATGAAAAATATTCTAATCCATTCATTTGTTAAGAGATTAACTAAAATACCCATTAATTTATAAAATATTATTTATATTAGTTTTGAATAAAAAAAATATACTCTCCACTCTAACATGCCTTCTTCTTTAAGTAGAACTCAATAAATTAAATATATAAATCATTGAATACAAAAGCAAAAGATAATGTAATCCAAAAGATAGTATGTTTTCATTAGACAAAAAAGTTGAACTTAAATACTTTAAAACACTTGTGCCTTTTAATAGGGTTACAACCGAACTATTTGGTTCATAAATTTGATCCTACAAAAATGGAATATGTGCATTAAAAGCATATCAACACCAAACCACAAAATTGCATGACATGTCAGGAGATTTCATGACTTTTTATTGATTCATTATTTAATAAACTCCTAAACTTAAAATTTTAGCAAGAAAATTAACTAAAAAATTGAACAATATGGAAAAGAAGTCACTACTTCCATTGACACTAGATGGGTTATAAGAATGGTAGAAATCTGAAATTTATTTGACACTCTAGGTATTCACAAGTTCCATTATGATCATCTCCAATTCCAAAGTCACTCTTCGATGTTCCATAACACTATTTGCCTCCATTATCATCCAATTAGCAAGAGTATGAAGAAGATATAGTAAATAGTACAATGTTAATTGCGTATGCAAATGATGGCACATATCACAACTAGAAAATAGGGATTTAACCATGGGCAAAATTGATCGCCAATTGCCATGGATCCAACTAAGGATTGTGGAACTGCACTGAAAAAACCTACCCACGGTTTTTCCGTGGCTACTTGGGAGCCACAAATGGCACCCAATTTTCCATCATCTGGTGACGGAAATAGCCATAGAAATTTCGTCGCCACGAGAGAATTTTCTCAGCGACGATTTTTCCATCGCTAATATAATTTTTTGGCATATCGTTCAATTCCACATTTTGAATGTTTTGCTGGTTTAATCTGTTTAAATTCAAATTGTTTTCATCATACTTATCACATTTTACAATATCCCTCAATCAATTTTAAATTATGTGTTCAATATTCCAATATATTTCAAGAAATAGGTTTCCCTTTCCAACAATGTACTTATATATATATATATATATATATATATAGGAATGACTTCATAGTCATGCAACAATTACATACCAATGTCAATAAACTAATCATAAATTACCAAAAAAATTGATTAAAATATTTAGTCCAGCTATATTTAGAAATTTTCAGGTTACATTGTTCTAATTGTAAAGTTTAGACCAAACTAATTGACAAAAATGTTCAATATCAGAAAAGTCAACAATTAATTTTGACTCTTATTCACGGACAAATCCATGGCAAATCATATTATTTTTTTTAAATACAATTTATTTACGAAATTATTCCTGGCTATTTTTACAATCATAATTTTCTTTTCAGAAAATGTCTTAGCCATGAATAAATCCCTGGCTAGATTAAATTCATTTTAATTATTTTTTCCCAAAATCCATGGATAAATAAATTATATTTTTTTTAAAATTCAAGCTTAGCCACGGATAAATCGGTAGCTAAGCGCAATTAATTTTTTTTAAAAAAAATTCAGACACTTAGCCACGTGGCTAAGCTAAATTAATATTTTTTAAACAAATACAAGCTTAGCCCAGATAAATCCATGGCAAAGCTAATTTAATTTTTTTACAAAAATACAAGCTTCACCACCGATAAATCCGTGGCTAAGCACAAATTCATTTTTTTTTTTAAAATTCAGACACTTAGCCACGGATTTATCCATGACTAAACTAAATAAATATATATTTTTTTAAATATACAAGCTTAGCCACGAATTTTAAGCACAGTTAAATTTTTTAAAAAAATTCAAACACTCAGCCATGGATAAATTGTGGCTAAGCTAAATTAATATTTCTTTTAAACATACTAGCTTAGCCACGAATAAATCTGTGGAAAAGAAATCCCTTAAGCGCATCAATAACATAATTTTGCTAGAAATACAAAAGGCGACTCTGAGTCCGATTGGCCTTAGTGGCCATCTGGACTCAAATTATTTTGGCATTCTAATGGCAAAGTTTCCCACAATGTGGGATAGTATTTCTTCAAGTATATATTTGCCATTCACTGGATCCATAAGCAGGTCTCCCGTCTAGACTTTCTAGTAAGTAAGCATGTCCTCTAGTTATCGAGTCGACTGAAAAGGGTCCTTCCTAATTGAGACTCCATTTCCCTAACATGGCATCTTTTTTTCCAAAGGGAGGACAACTTTCCAAACGAGGACACCAATTCAAAATTGTTTAGCCTTGACCTTTTTATCGTATGCTTTGGCAACCTGTTTCTTCTAGGTTTGATGGAATCCAACGGCTGTATTCTGACATCTTCTACGACGTCAAGTTCATCCACCATTTTGCAGTGATATTCATCGGTGGTGAGATCATTCTATCGGGCTATTTGTGTAGATCTTATGCTGATTTCCATAGGCAGGACAACATCATGGCTATAGGTTAGCCGAAATAGGTTAGTGCCCATCCTTGTACGTTTGCTAGTCCGATATGCCCACAATGCTTCGAAAAGCAATAAATGCCATGCTCTGGGGGTTATCCTCCACCATTTTCGAAATGATGTTCTTTAGGGTTTTGTTGGTGGATTCAGCTTGCACATTCCCCTGTGCATAATATGGCGTGGAATTTGTGAATTGAATGTCATATTTTGAGGCAAAGGCTTGAATTTCGGATCCCGTTAACATAGTCCCTCTATCTGTTACGATAGTCTGCGGGATTCTGAATCTATGCACTAGATGTTCCTTGATGAATTTGACCATCACCCCTTGATCGATTTGATTGAGGGGGATGACCTCCACCCATTTTGTAAAATAGTTAGTGGCAGTAATGATATAGGTGTGTTGCTTCGAAGAGGGAGGGAAAATGGTCCCTATCAAGTCAATGACCCAACATCGAAATAGCCATAGTTTGATTATGAGATTCATCTCTTCGGCTGGCACTCTCTGAATGGGGCTATGCAGTTGGCACTTCTCGCAACCCTTGGTCAACCAATGGCAATCCTAGATTATTTTTGGTCAAAAATAGCCATATCGTTTAATTAACCATGACATCCTGCGGCCGCTTTGATGAGCTCCACATACTCCTTCGTGGACCTCCATCATGACTTTCATTGCCTCCTCCTATCCGACATATTGGAGGAGGACATCGTCATGACTTTGTCGATATAACAAGGCATCTCTTAAAACCACGTAGTTAGTGGCTCTCATATTGACTTTCCTAGGTGCTCTCTGAGAGGATCCTTTAGATAACTTAATATTGGTTTGCGCCAACCCTCGGATTGTTTAATGGTACTTTCAATGGCACAAACATTGCTTCATTTGAAATGAGAAGGATAAGCCTACCTTGTAATAGTATAACTGGCGGCCATACAATCTTTGGGGAATTCTGCCCCAATGGCTACTTGAGCCAATTCATTGGCTTCAAAGTTAAACTTTCTTGCCACGTGTTGAAATGTTGATTAGCCCTTGTTTTATTTAGTTTAAAATAAAATTTCAAAGTCATGACTCAAGGTTTAGAGTTGTCTTATTTTATAAGCAAAAAATCGGGGTTATGTGCAATTGTCACATATTTGAGTGCATGAGTATATGGTGCAAGCAATCTTTCAAAGTTTTAAACTATTTAAAAGTGCACTCGATACGTGAGCCATATAGAAAATTCTTTTATACACCTGATCATTGAGGTCAGGTACAATACGTACGCACCAAATGGTTCACATTGCACCATATATCATCAATTCACTTATAAAAAAATCAACATAAAAATATAAAACAATCGCAATCATTTGGTCCATATATAAGACCCATACACTGAATTCATGTAAGAATTTTCCAAGCAATATAGGGTGTCTAACTACACAAGTACAAGTGCAAGTGAAAGTGAAAGTAGCCATGTTTTTTAAATGGTATTATCAATGATTCAATGAAGTCATTTCATGATCTTGTTGGGCAATCCAAATCTCACGCAGAGACACGGAGTATGTTAACAGGTATTCTCCATGATGCTCTCAAAAAAATGACTACCTGATTTGAGAAATTCAATTTAAATGATGATTTGGTTATTAATAAGCAAAATGAAATACTTGTTTGTAATCCTCTTTTTGTCAAATCAAGAGGAACTATAAATGCGTGTATATGGACATAACTAGCGTTGATCTTCTTTTTATCATCATTAGCATAACGATATAACTAGTGTTTCATTATATAACTAATCTTGACATTCGAATTGTTGTTATGCCAATTTATTAATCTTTTTGTATGTTCGGGATGATTCTTAGAGAGGATTATGAAGGGCATTAAACGGAATGGACAACCGAAAAATATTGAATATCCCAGTGTTACAAGAGGTAATAAATTTCTAGATGTCTATAATTTTTGTATCACTGATTTCCCCCAATTTCATACTCACCCACCTTATTCCCCACACCCAATACCTTTCTGCTGTTGTGAATCCTATGAGTTGTGGAATGCATACAGGTGTAGGGGTAAGTTCAAATTTTAATTCATCAACTCAATATATATTATAAATTAATTTATATTTTAAAGTAATATTTTGTGTTAGACAGGCTGCTAATAGATTTTGGAATACAATGAAAATTTCACAAGCATGTATACACTGCAAGATCTAAATAGTCCACAAGTTTATAACTATATTTGACTTAAAAATAATGCCAATATATATTAATATATTCACGATTTTTATATATTTTAGGGTTACTTTGGTAATAATAATTTGAATCAAAATCACGGTAACTTGTGAAATTTGTGTTATTTCTTTGATGAATGTTTTGCATCTAATTTGGGCCGGAGCAATGAACCTATTTGAAGTAGTTCATTTTGTGTACTAGAAAAACCTATATATAAAATAGGAACAGTACTTCTGTTGATTTAGTTCAAAAGTTTATTTGAAGATATACATAATATTTTGATGCCTAGTGGTTAATGGAACTATTAACTAATATTTTCTATTTTGTTCTTTTTATCAATATATTTTATTATATTCACTAATAATTTTTAAAGTTTAAATGAAAAGAATAACCCTAATATTCTCAATATTTAGTTCATAAAATGTGAAAATGCTTTTTTGTTTAGCTTTTATATTACTGGGATGACACTTGTCACCTCTAAATTTATCACAAGAATAACCTTTGGGGAAAAACAAATTCATCATTGGCAGATCTTATAAGGGACTGCTTGCATAAAAATTTGCACACGTTGGGTTGATTAAGAGATTGGCATTCCAACTGGTCTACTAAAAAAGTTAGCAGTCCCACTGAAAGTCTATTATTGTGCTAGAAATTGATTTTGTGTCAATTTGATATGTTTACTCAGGATTTGATATGAAAACATTAACTTCAAAGTGAACTGGTCTTGAGTGCGGGCGTACCAGTGTGCAAATGAATACACAATGTGAAGTCTTCTTTATTGGGTTTCGATAAATTGCGCCCTGGACCTCTATCTGAAAAATGATTGCGTTGGAGCAAGCAAACACTATTATCTTTAAGGTTCTATGTGCCTACAACTGAATGTAGGACTTAAATTTAGTGCTCAATGGATCGAAAATGGTCTAAAAATACAAAGTGAGAAGCTGTATTGAAAGATGATGGCTACTCGCCATGGATATTATAGACTTTATCTTCAAGCACTTGCATTGATGATACGGTCCATATCTATGACTCAATAGCATTGAAAGACTGCCATGGACTTTGGCTACAAATAAGATGTATTGATGACTTCGTATAATAGCTACACATGAGTGCATTGAAAGAATTACACTATTCAATAAGCATTGATGACTTTGGCAACAACTTCTCATGCATGCACTCGACATAAATACAAGATACTACTCAATCGCATTGATATCTCATCCTGAATCGGGCCCAAAATGAGTGAGTGATGGTTATGACCTCGTGATACTATGGAGTGAACGCATTGATAACCACATCTAAAGCCAAATGGGCATGGCTACAAACACTCGCATAACAATTTTCTACCTACTTAACTAAGCTAATCTTAATTCATTTGAGCTAAAAGAATGAAAGAAGTGTAGACTTCTTGATTGAAATATTGTTGTTGTTTGTTGAAGTGTAGACTTATTTAAACTTGATGAATCCGACTCCTTTTTATAGATTTGAGTCTACAACCACTTCTTCTTTATTCTTGGAGTTGGATGACTTATTCAGCTTGATCATTCAAAATGGATGGTGCTCTTTATTTCTCGGATATGACAGTTTTGCCATTTATCTGAAATTTGAAACTCTTCAACCCACATGGCCATTATTTTAGGTGCGTCAATTATGCCTATTTTTAGTCATTTGTTGTTTCTTACACTGAGAACCCCTAAAAGTAAGGATTTAATTTTGACTTAGTTTATTTTGTTTTATTTTATTTTTATTTCCACTTTTGACCGATCAGGCCATGGGTCTTTTATTGAAAAATTTTGGCATTGACCTTGACACAGGCTAGCCTCGTTCTGTGTCGAAGTGACTTGGCCTCCTTTTTCTTTTCGTCATGGCCCGAATTGGTTCACTCCTAAAGAAATACAAAAATTTATTTTTGGACCCAAATAGGGACATAGAGGAGCCATGACTCTCCCCAACGTTTTTCAAATTACCTTCTTATACATATATATGGCCCTTCTCAAAAAAATAAAATAAAATATCAATTGCAATAGCCCAATAGTCAAAAAAAATCAGTTGCGTTCTAAAAACTTAGTTTATTTTCATAACCCAATATATATATATATATATATATATATATTATATAAAAAGAAAGTCATTTTTGTTTCACAAATAGCGGTTATTTGTGTGATTTTACAAAATTTGCCCTTCAATTTTATGTGGAATAAAAAGAGATATGTAAAATTGTGGCTAAAATTGAAAATTCACATGAAATCGATTCAATTCGGATATCAAATTTTGATATGCCAATTTTACCCTTTGAATTAGTAAACACATACACTAAATAAGCAAATAAAAAGGTTAACATTGTAATATTACATTCAATTTAAAAAACACATGTTCTCAACCCACAAACCACTTTCTCTAATTATAATTACTTGGTTTTTTTTTCTTTTTCTGTTTATTCTTTATCATGTAATTTTATTTCATATAATTATTTTATTTTTGAATGATTATAATTTAATAAATTATTTCAAATAATTCTTAAAAAGTATTCTTATGAAAGAAATTTAACAATATATTTATATTTCTATCCTAAAATAAAATTTAGGTACTAAATTGAAATATATATTTTTCATATTTTGCACGTACATAGAGTATGTGGTATTGCTAGTATGTGTGTGTGTGTGTAAGAAGTGAATTGTTAACGACCATTTTCACTTAAAAACTTGATTAAAACAGAGAAACCAAGCCCTCTAATCATTTACTAATGGCCCAAACTATATATAAAATGATAAGACATTGATTTTGATTGTAATTGAAAATTGAAAGATTTTATATACTCAATTCATTTCAATACATCCGCCAGTAGCTCTTGAACTCTTCTGTTACCCACAGGCCACATTGAAGAAGGAACTGCTATTTTTTTTTTCCTTTTTGGGGTGGGGGGGGGGTAAGTGAAGTAACCGGTATCTTATTTACCCTATTTTCTATTTTCTTTTATGTTTTTGCTTTTTAATTAAAAAATAATTTTAGGTTTTTTATTTTATACATATATTTTTTCAATTGTATCCTTGTCAATTTTTATTATTTCAATTGAATACTTGTCAATTTTTATTATTTCAATTGTATAATTGTAATTTTTTTTTTTTTGATTGTTGTCTTCTTTAGATTTTAATATATTTTTATTACTGTTAAATGATCTTTAGAGTTGTAAAAAATTATATATGAGAATTAGTTCATCACTACATTAATAGAAATTTTCACTAATTATTTTGATGTTTAAGCAGATATTTTAAGGTGCCACAATTATGTAATATTTTTTTGTATACTTATGGTATACATGGTATAATTTTTTTCAAAAAAATAAAACCTATAATTAACTACTTTGCACACCCCCACCCCCCTAAAAAAATTGAAAATTAGTCAAGACCCACCACTCAAAAGCATAATTAACTTTGGGAAGAAAACAAAACCTCGGGAGTTCACAGGGCAAAATGGTAAAGGAGTTGGGCATGTACCAAAATTTGTAGGACAAATGGTGAAATGTGAAAATATTTTTTCTTTGTTTAGTTTTTATATTAATTGGAAGACATTTGTCAACTGTAGATTTGTTTTAAGAATAAACTTTGGAGAAAAACGAATGTACAATTAACTTTGGGAGAAACCAAAATCTTGAGAGGACACGCGGCGAAATGTTAAGATGGTTGTGCATGTATCAAAGTGTGTAGGATCGACAGAGCCGTGGTATGGGGGGATTGCTAGGGAAGAAAATATCAATCATTGTAAATTCAATTAGGAAACTAGTGTAAAATGACTCAACCCCTTAATAATTCCACAATTTCCATTAATAATAATAATAATAATAATAATATTATTATTATTATTAATGCTTACAATTTTTTGGACACCTTAAATTTATAACGTGGGAAAGCGAGTTTCAGTACTTCCCATTAGAATACTCAACTTCAGGGGGAGAAACCTGCAAAACAGATGTTAGCAGTCCAATGAATTGTGTGAGTAATTCATTTGAAAATAATAAATGGATAATAAAAGTAGTAACATGATGAAATAATTGCTAGAAAAATCATAGAGAGTGTGCTTAAGCGAAATAGAGTGTTTGAAATTGTCAAAAATATCATGTATGTCACCTTATGAGGCACTAGGCCTTATATAGAAGTAGGAGAGCACCTACCCTATGGGATTCACTCTTGAAACTAGGGTAGAGGAGGGGTTTTGTTGAGATCTTTGTGGGATGAGATTGTTAGGAGCTAGAGATAAGAGCACCATATTTATCACATGTCTATTTGACTAGGTCCATGCCTTATTTCTAGTTTGTTGGGCAGTCTATAGGCATGGGCCTATATTTGGGAAAGAATCCCTCCTAGGTTTGGGCTTCAGGAAGGATGTCGGTCTTGGTCGTCCCTCCCTGGACTTGGTCTTGAGGAGGGTGTCAACCCTAATCGTCCCTTCTTGGACTTGGGGTTCAAGAGTCACTTTTGAACCTTATTTCTCCAACACATTTTTGAGCCCAAAATAAAGGATGAACATATGATACATCATCAATAATAATAATAATAATATAATTGGAATATTTTTGTTGACCGAAATGTTAAAAAAATTCGAACATATTCATGCTTACATATCAGAAGGGAGTAAAGATAGAAATGTGGACGTTTGGGTGTTAAATCTATGATAGCTCTTTCACCTTTTTGTTATGGTCATTTCGACACAATAAAAATATGTACTCCCTCCGTCCCATATTAATTGTCATTTTAGGAATCTTTTTTTGTCCCATAATATATGTCGTTCTCACATATCAAGAAGAAATTTATTATTTTTTTCCTAATATACCCTTAGACTTTATTTAATATCTTATGCAAGTTTCTTAAAACAAATTCAGCAATTTATTAACTATGGGTGACTCAATTCCTAAAAAATCTCCCAACAATACTAATTGTCTTTCAATTTTCCATATTAATGGTTATTTTCATTATGAAAATCATTGGAAAGAGATAAATGGTCGATGAAAGAGAGATTAGTGGCGTAATTTACTAAAATGGTATTTTGGTCAAAATAATTTATAATTAATGTTCTTAATCCATTTCCTTAATTCTTGTGCATAACCCCAAAACGACAAATAATATGGGACGGAGGGAGTAATATTTTTCGATAGATGCTTAGAATCTTTTCTTGGATCATTAAATCTCGTTACATATTAAATTTTACCAAAATGCTTCTCTAACAAGTGTAAGAAGCAAGATTATCCGAGCAAATCATAGGCTAGAATACCATTATTTCACTTGAATTATACATATATAAATATAAATGATCAATCTTTTAAACAAAATAACCTAAACTAGGACAAAACACTTAGGAATCATTTGCTTTGTTCGTTAAGATTAACTCAATTTTGGTTTGTGGAGGATTTGTGACTTGAATTATCTGCTAATAACTGACGGGCTATTACAGATTTACTTTTTCCTTCAAGGTAGGTTTGACATACAGTGATACAGTTAATGAGCCTTTTGTTTACTTTTCCCACGTATCTGTAACTAGTTATTTTGGTTAAATGGCATCTATGTCCTTCGTGTTTAATTCGGATAACCCTACGCCCTCAATTGAGCCTCAGTTATACTCTTTTGGCCTACCAAGTTCGTAGTTGGTCCTCGGATAATCCAAATACAACGACGTAAAATTAGGGATTTCTCCACAATGCATGGGTTACGGTTGGTCAGTTGCCGATTTCAGATCCAAGTAGGTACGGGAGAAAAACTCAATGCAAATCATCCATGGACACTGTCGCATTGCTTATTAGACAATACCTTCGACAATCACCCAAGATCGAGAGGTACACTACTCCCCGTGCCTTGGCATCTACCGTCTGAGACGAACCACACCACTCACCCAATATCAAACCCTAGAGTCACTTGTCAAAGTAGTGAGGCAAAGTAGACCTGCCAGGATCCAATATGTTTTGGTTTATCCAAGGGTAGAAAATTGTAATTAGCATTTAATATGCAAGGGCATAATTGTCATTATACACTAGGTTGTGTTTGGTTAAATTAAACCAGTCTATTTGGGCGACTTCAATAAGCCCTCCATGAGTGCGCTTTATCCCGAGGCTCCATGTTAAACACAGTTTATGGAACCATGTATGTAAACGTTTGAAAACAATGGGTAAAATTAACAAATCGTTTTAACTTAGAAAGTAAATGATTCCTCAAGCATTTAGGGTTTCAATCCATTCCACCCTCCACCCAGTGCCATCTGGCACTGTTTTGCATTTCTTTTTCCTTTTGGTTTTTCTTTTTGTTATTAACAATACAAAAATTACAAGGGACAAAAAAAAGCTCCTGTTCGAGTGCCAAGAAAGGAAAATTGAAAGAAAAATATAGTATTAATTATTTTTCCTCACAAAAGATTGAGAAAAATAGAGAGAAAATAATAATAAGAAAAAAAGATCGAGAAAAATGAAGAGAAAACAAAGATATCATATAAACAATTCATCCACTCGTTTCCACTCTGTTCCATCACTCCATTTACTCATCATGTATTTTCAATACGGGAGTCATTTTCCTTGCCATTTTTCTTAGTGTAAATGCTTTCACTCCAAACTGTGCAAATGCTTTCATTCCATCCCAACATGATTTGGCCGCTACCCTATTGATACAGTACGTAAAGCATATTTATGCAAGATTTCCCAAATAATCCAAGTTGATCACACTGTTGGAGAGATTGAGGCTACATCCTGCGATGTGCATTTCTAAAGCAAAGCAAACAAAGTTCAGATCATTTAACTAAAACAAACTCAAAGCAAAGTCGCAGTCACTGCATTGATCACTTCACAATGCAGTTTTACATCTTTCTATGACATGCTATATATGCTAGGCAACGTTATTTGATCCAGGCTTCCCACTGTGATTTCCGAGCTCACTGTATGATCCAGAATATAGGCACAACCAACAATAAAGTGAAGAAGAGTCGATATAAGAAAATTTCCTAGAACAAAGTTCAATAATGGCCTACTTGATTGCATTCCAATGTGGAGGTGGTGTTTTAACTATTTCATCTCCACAAAAAGGCTGGCTTGAGGATGTAATCCTGCTTCTTGCAAGGACAAAGAGAGCTTATCTTGGCCGTACACAGTTCGAGGAAAGTTGGAGACAAGGCTGTACCCATCGACTTCTAAGCAACCTAGCGAATCAACATAGTCATACAGCGACTGTACTGTGGCAGTACAATGGAATCTCCTCCCTTTGCGCTCTCCAGATGGAAAGCGAACCAACACCTGAAAGTTCAAAACTTATGTGATTGCTGAGAATTGTAAAGCGGAAGAGCTGCAAATACAGAGCAAGAAAACAAAGAGTCACCCCGACCCAACATAACCAAATCCCCATCCTTCAACCCCATAGCACAACGTACCACCTCTTTCTCACCATAAGCATCCTTCTGCTGAATTTCTCAAAATATGCCGTCTTAGCATAACCAAACCCCCTTCCCTCCTGCACTTTCCCCACAGCTAATCTTGACCATCAACCTCCAACCCCCCAGCCCCACATGGTATTATAAAATACATAGAATGTAAAAGAAGATCTTCTGGAAAATGGGGATTGGTGCTAGAGAGCATGCAGCTCACAGTCAGTGTGTGTAGTTGCTCCAGCATGCACGAGCGCGTACAGGCTTCTCAGAGAGAAGAGAGTGTGGCATGGAGAGCCCAATTAATTGCTTCTAGATATCCTCTTTTTCCTTATCACAGCCCTGAAGTGGAGTGTACTTTCTCTACAATTTCTTTTCCCTCCCTCATCAGAAAACTTGAACCAAACAGTCAGTAACACAATTAAAATTTCATGCAGTTTCCTGAATTCAACATTTTTCTTATACAAGCCTCCAACTCAGCATATTCTAAAAGGAAAAGGGAATATTTAAATGACACATGCACTTAGCTCAACTTAGACCACTTTCAGTCATCTAATTAATGGAAACTATCTAGAACAGAGGACTTACTTGAGTAACATCAGACCCTTTCTCAGGTTCAGCGCCTAGTGACAAAGCTTTCTCTTCACGCATCTTCGCTAAGGCAGCTTCTCTCTCAGCAGCTTCTCGCTGTGCTCTTTCACGAGCCTCTTCTTCTTCCTTCCTTTTCCTCTCAGCTTCAGCCGCTTCACGTTCCAGCCGTTCTTGCTCTTCTTTTCTCTGGCGCTCTCGAGCCTAATATGAATAAGAACAAAAGGTTAAGTCATGTCATGCACTCCTAACAGACAACAGGAACTTCGAAAATATAACGAGGAACCATAGGTGACGTGGATGAAAATGTGTGTGTGTGTGTGAGAGAGAGAGAGAGAGCGAGCAAGAGAGGAAGATACTGAATTCCAGAATAACATACCTGATCAGCCTCAAGTGCTGCTCGATAAGCAGCATCCTGCTCCTCTCTCAGACGAATATTATTTCTTCTTTCTTCAGCCTCAACCCTGGCTGAAACAAGAACAGGAGCACTTTCTTCAAGTATTCTTTGCAACACGCTCAGAATTTCTTCAGGAGATTTTGGCCCCTCAACCTGCGTAAGCCAATTGATTATATTAGAAAAATATAACAACATTAAGATAAGGCCTGACAAATAACACACCAAAACTATATATATATATATATATGAATAGCTAATGCAACTATGAAAAGAATGAGAAAGTAAGAGATAAGAAAAAGAATAATTTGGTTGAAAATGTTTAATATTTTAGATTGTCTTTCCTTTCCATAATATTTTTCTTTTTTAGTGTTATTGACAGAGGCATTGTCCACTATTGAATACCCACAACAGTGCACATGAATTAAAACAGATTTTCTCATTACTTATTTTCAAAGATCAAGGTTACAGTTGGGGAAAAATTGGAAAAGCAAAGGCACATGTCTATTAACCACTACATAGAGAATAAAGAACAAAGAGAATAGAACAGTATTTTAGCAAACGTATTCTTGATGAGCAGTCTTCAAAGAACATACGCAAGGGCAGAAACAGAATCAGGCAGCACAAAAAGTAAGCACTCTACTTTGAGGTGAAATTGTTATCAAACATATGGCTAAAGATAAAAGGCAGCAACCACATAATCAAAACCTTGAAAAGGTTTTGACACTAATTATTGCGGAGACACAGAGTCAAGTTACCAAGAGCCAATTATAACAAAGCAGCATGCTTAAAATGTATTCATAACTATTTGTGAATAAAATGACAACAGAAACTATTTTGTCTGTATTTCAGTTATTCCCTAAATACATGAGTAAATCATTTTCACATAGACTTATCAACAACTAATGAACAAAAGACGTCAACAATGTCAGAAATAACGGAGTTCATCATCAATGCAATAATCAAACTTCCAGGCCTAGTAAAAGTACAAGCACAGATGTCAGGGACCAGAACCAAGAAATATGTGTAACCAGTTTCTGCAAGGACTAAAAAGGACAATCTATTATATCAACATGCATTTTTCCAGAGAGTTCATTAGACAAATATCTAGACACCTTTTTTCCACTTTTTGTCAGAAAGCAGTTTGAAGAAAATAACCAAGACATCACCACCGTCTGAAAATCAAGAAGCCAATCAACTACCCTCTGCTTGAAGAGAGAGAGAGAGAGAGAGAGAGAGAAGGGGAAGCGAACCTAATCACCTCCTACGGATAACTCACTTAAAATGCAAAAGGATATTGTCAGCCAGAACAAATCAATACAACATCAAGCACCATTTACAGGCCAATGTGAAGTCACCTCAATAAAACAGGAATATGGAATTCAGTCATTCACAGAGCCAAAAGCTAAAAGCCCTCCGTATGTTTGACATTTCTCACTTTAAAACAAAGATTCACGTTTTAATTATTCAGGCTCAAGCATTGATATCTTTCTTATAAAACTGGCTTCCAATTCATCTCCAAAATACAGAACCAAGCTTTAGCATACAAAACGTATCACCTCCACAGAAGGCACCCTAAAAGGAAATACGCTCTTGACAACTCAATCAAAAATCTTATCCTCACCCGAAGAGCAGAAATATACATGCAAGTTTCTGGTGCATTTTAATGATGAAACTATAAGGCCTGTTCTGTGATCTAGGGGAGTTCCCTACACTCAATATCTATAGCATCATATCACAGATACATGATACGCTCACAAGCAATGGAAAACATTTATACCTCTGTTTGCCAAACCAAACACCAAAGCATTGAAACATAGACCAGACAAGCTAAGAAGCACAAAACTAAATAAAAAATGAAATAGAGATAAGAGACTGACACATATGGTAACACCAAAAATACATTTATTTGGCCTTTTCGAACAATAACAATTATCAGCAACCTGACTCGTCAGGAATATGAAAACAGAAAAATAAGACAGAAAGACTATCACCTAGCCACCATATAACAAGTGCTGCACTTGTGAATTGGTAAGCAAATTTAGTATATTCTATGACCATGGAAGGGCACGCACCAAGCATAAGGTGTAACATTCACATAACCCAACGATAGTTTTTCTGAATTTCAAATTCCAAATCGCCAAACCATCGTCAGAAATTAAAAGGAAAATTCTCACCCATACCTTTATGTCTCAAAATTTAAGGTTATCCCATGAAACATGTTGCCATTTTACTATAATACCCAGCACTAAAAATACTAAACTTATCTCAAAAAATAAAGAAGTGTTAACTATATTTCAATAGACGCACTAATCCTGCTGTCATTGTAACAAGAATACCAACTACCAAGAAATGATGACTGAATCTGAAGCCCATAAACTTATACCTGCTGCAGCAATGCAATCCTCTGGTTTGTTGCAGCCATAACAACGGCACAGAATGGGAACCTGGACGCCTTCAGGCTATTACTCATCTTGAAACCCTCACTACTCTTTACACTTGCACCCCAGTTAACGAAATTCTCATTCAAGAAAGCTACCAGGATTTCATTACACAATGTCCTTTCACAGAAAACTGGTGTATCGGGGTGCTCCGGAGAGTGCAAGTACACAAACAACAGTTTAAATTCTCGCTGCGACCTCTGCAACGCATCCATGAAACCTTCTTCCACAAAATTCGGCCGCGCCCTCCCGTAATCTCTCTCAAAACTCGACACAAACTCCATAGCCTCAGACGCGGACTGAGAAACCGACACCAACGGAGTTGTTCCAGCCCGGCCCGAATTACCAAGTCCGATCATGCCAAGAGAATACGACAAAACGCCGCTTGCAGCCCACATGCCCAACCCAATCGCGCCAGAAATCAACCCTAGGCTACCAGAAATAATCGAAAAAGGAAGGGTAATTATTTTCCAAGCGAGGCCAGGAGGCCCATTATTACCATTAGCGGGTAAAACTAGGCCAGTTTCTTGGGGTTCTTGATTCACGCTTGTCGTCGCGGCGGCGGCGGGGGTGGTAGAGGCATCGGCCGACGATGATGCGCGGGGCGTCTCGGCGGTGAAGGACGAAATGGCCGATTCGAGGTCCCAGCCGTGGGCGGTAAGAATCTCGGTGCACAAATCTGGGTCTTGAAGCCCCGTGATTGCTTGAAAATACGCCAATTTGTCCTCCACATCCCTCATTGATGCGACCGAAGAAACTTCGATGAGAAATGAGTAAGGGCAACTAGGTTTTAGAGAGAGAAAATCAATCGAAGAGAGAGAAATTGGAGAGGAAAATTGGGGGAGTTTGAGAGACGGAATAACTGAGATAAGAGAGATTTCTAGAAGGCATGAAAATTAAGACATTTTTTGAACATCCCAATGTTGAATTATTGTGCTCAACTTCTAAAATAAGCACTGTAGCGCCCTCAAATTTTGCCAGCGTCGTTTTGGGATAATTAAAAAAAATCCCTAAAACTTTCCTTAATTTTAAAAAAAAAATTCTCGATCTATTTATGTTGTAATTACACCCCTAATATACAACTTTTTTTTAAATGGGTACAATACATTTCAAGGATTATATCAATTATCCAAATTAAACATAACTAATTCATTCTATAATCAATTATCGAATTGAAGAACTATTTGTACAATTGTTGCATCCCATAATCAAATTCAAGAATTTGCAAATAATACAAAGAAATAAACTAATATACACTCGAAAAACAATTTGCACAATTTTTACATCTCATAATCAAATTCAAAGAATTGAAGAATTATCAAATAATACAAAGAAATAAACTACTATACAGTAGAATATAACTCATATACATGGAAATCGAACCCCTGGCCTCTACCATCAAGGGGCCTTCTCCTTGCCACTAGGTCAAGGAATCCTCAACCACCCCTAATATACTATCAATAGAAGGGGTTTTTACGATTGAAACCAATAATGGTAGATATTGTCTCAAGGATATTAATTGTAATTTTACTAGATGGAGGTGGGATTTCATGATTGAAACAAATTTTAGAAGAGTTTCCATATTCGTCCTTATTATTTATTCAATGTTGCTTTTAAGGAGAAAATTGCAATTTTAGAACACTAATTTTACCCTATTTTAATTTTAGGATAGGCAAATTTGGGGATAACAAATGTGGCATAGAAAATTTGAAAAAATTTGCAATGTTGGGGCTTCCGACTGGAGCAGCGATTTTGATTGGAAATTGCCACATCACCACCAAAAAATTGCTTATGTGGCTATCAATTTGAGGGGTTTTTGAGGATGTGGCCAATGATGACGAATGTGAAGTGGAGTTAATTAACACCTTAGATGCAAACTAGATCAAAATAAAAGAAAAAAAAATTAAAATATATAAGAAAGCAATATTACATTTTAATTATATGTATATATGTAAATAATAATAATAATAATTCCAACCCCTACCCCCCAACCCAACCTTAACTTCAGTAATATCCACAGAGATTCATCTCCATGAAGCAGCCACATCGAACGGGCAAAACTAGAGATTAATTATTATCCAAGAAGTCAACCCATCAACCACCCCCCCCCCCCCCCGATGGAAGAAAAGGATGACGAAAGAGCTCGACAAGTGGACGAGAAAAAAAAAAGGATTTGCTCAAGCAAGCACCGATGGTGGTCAAAAGTGGAAGGATTATGAAGAGCTTGACGAGGCGAGTCCATAGGTATAAATTTCCAATGGTGGGTCACCGACAATAAGGAGATCGGCGATGAAGAAGGTGATCGGAAGATGGTTTTGACCGAGGCTCAAACAAACTTAGATGGTGCTGACTCCTAGAGTAATGAAGAGGTGAGAGGACGATGATCTCGGAGGTGGGTTTGGATCATAATTCCGTGAATTGCTATCTGCCTCCGGTGGCACAAATGATGGAGTGCTGCGAGTTTTTCTCCTGAATAAGATGAATTTAGAAAAATGAAAATTGGGGGTAGGAGTGGTGGTGGTGGTGGGGGAGGGGGATTTCTTTTTCTAAATATATATATTCATTTTATTATAGTTATTATTATTATAAATATCTCTCTATATATATGTATATATATATTATATTAATTTATTATATGCTAATTCTGTAGATATTAATCTTAGTTTTAATTTTTTTATTTAAAATTAATTTATAATAAGTTTTTCTCCAGATTTAGTCCAAATCATGTGTGATGTTAATCCTATGTGGCATTATAATTTTTTCAGTTGGGCACCAAAATGCCACTTAATAGTCACATGCGTGCAGCATGTGATATTTCCAGTCAAAATCGCCTCTCCGCGCCGGAAGTCCCAACATTGCAAATTTTTCAAAATTTTCTACCCCACATTTGCCACTCCCGAATTTGCCTATCCTGAAATTGAAATAGGGTAAAATTTGTATCCTAAAATTGCAATTTTCTCTTGCTTTTTAAGTGTATTTCAAATTTAAGAAAAAATAAAATAAAATTATTAATAATTTAAAATTTTATTTGCAGTTACTACAGAATGATATAATTAATTTTTTTTAATGTGAGCCAGATCTCGTTGGGCTTCGGATTGAGAGGGAGTTAATTTCATTGATGGGTGAAATGCATACAAAAAGATCAAGCATGGGCTAACTGAGAGCTTTCAAAGCTAGAACCCTCCAATATTTAAATTAGTATACTTCTTATGACGATATCAAAGAGAGTGTTGAAGATCCAAGTGTAACTAATGGTTCACCTATCGTATAAATGTTGCGGTTATTTATGAGGTAATTTTGGATTTTAAAAAATCCCATATTTTAGGGTGAAATGATGAAATTAGTCTAAGCTGACTTTGCATCATGTAATCCACGTTAGCATCCAATTGGTCTCCACGTGGACTATTATGAGCATACTAAATGCTACAAGACATTTGAGGTGGCTCTACGTGGGTGACGTGACTCTGTATTTAATGCAAACATCCACTTAAAGGAGTTAAGTCTCATCAGGGATCTCATTTACTAAGCTCAATCTTTCTCAATTGGACAATATTGTGTTGAGCTTCAAGAGAGGGCCATCAAGGTCGGCGGTCGAGCCCACTTTTGACCAAGACCATCCTATCTTAGCCCCTCATGTTTGTATTTTGAGTGATTCATGATTTCAAGGGTTGGTTCCCCATCTCCATTGGAAAATATTGTGTTGAGCCTCAATCAATGGCAATCGAGGTTAGGGTTGAGCCCACTTTCAACCAATACTAGCCTATCTTGACCTCTCATGTTTGTATTTCGAGTTATCCTTGGAGGCTTGGATTAATCAAGGAGATGTCCCTAATGTGTTAGAGATTTGCATGTCATTTAAAAATGTATTAATATCTAATCACGTGGCATGATCCACAATATGTCACATCAAAGTTATACTTAATTAATTATATCGAATAATAATTGCTATTTAGTAATTTAATAGGTGAACAATTAAGTCAATATAAATAATGGGTTATTGATCCCTCCTAAACAAAAGATTGTTGTTTGATTGTTTTTTCATGCCACTTGGCACAATGGATCATCTATTCCCATAAGCCGAACATTTTTCCATATTTCGCGCAAGATGGCCCAAAATTGGATAAATAACTTGGATAATAAAGTTGTCCCAAATATTAGGAAAAGCAACTATATTTAAATGACGTAGTGACTTTTAGTGATCTTCTACAGAGCTATAGCAATCAAATTGCAGTATTTTATATGGGTATAATGAATTCCTCCAACGTTTCATGTTATCTTAATCATTTTCCAAAAATAAAAAATCCCAGGTACTTGTTCGGCAAAATAATCCCAATAATTTCATTTTACTAGAAGATTCTAGAAAGCAATTGTTAGACAGATACATGATTGTTGGTTTTACTATTTTGCACTTGATAGGCTCTCTACTACATGAAAAATCAAGGAAGTTGTCCTAATTTACTAAAACACAAAAAATTGAATACTATTTAAGTGTATAAATATCTATACTATTTATAAAGCTCCTGACTCACTTAATAACTATTCTTTGGTATGTCACATTTTTTTTTATCTTTTTTCTCTTTTTTTTTGTTCTCTCTCTCTCTCTCTCTCTCTCTCTCTCTCTCTCATATCCCTTATTTTTTTTCTTCTCTCACATCCCTTATCTTTTCTCTCTCTCTCATATCCCTTATTTTTCTCTCTTTCATTCATCGTGATATTATTATTTTTCTTTCTTTATTTCTCTCTCTCCTCTCTCCTCTCTTTATCCATTATTTGATTTTCTTTGTTATTTATCTCTTTCAATTATATAATTTGGGGAGTTATATAGTTAATCACAGTCGTGTGTGACTAACCTTAGCCACGGGTATAATTTTTAAAAATCTCAACAGGTTGAAATTTTTTTGAATTTTTTAGTATCCCGCTAACATAGATCAAAATTCTCTTTCTCCTCGCTTTCTCTCTCTCCACACTTTCTAATCTCTCTATATCCTCATTCCCTTAATTATTAACCATACAAAAAATTCCTTAATTATTAAGATTTCTTAGGATAAATGATTTCTACTACAATTCAAATGTTAACTTCAATTAAATAAAAGTTGCGTCATATCTTATTTTATTGCTTACAAATAATAATATTATTATTCTCTTTTAAATATTCTCATGAATGAACTTAGCTAAAATTATTATTATTATTATTATTATTATTATTATTATATCTTCTCAAAGTTGCCATTAAAAACATCAGCCCACTAGTATGAAAAATATTATATGAATTCATAGATGTACAAATAAGATACAAATTATATGACAATATTAAAATCAAACAAACTGTCTATATTTATTTTGTTTATTTTAAATAAGTCAATTATTTTTGATAAAATATTGTATTATTCATCAATTATTATATGAAAAAACGCATAATATGATTACTAGATATTTCGTATTAAGGGTATGAGTATTATTCATCAAATTTCAAATCCGTACCATCTAATGTAATAATAGTATAATTGTCATAGTTATTATAATTAACTTCGTATTTGGTTATAAATATTAACCACAATTATTCAAATCAATAAAAGATTTTCATATTTGGTTACACTCTCTAAAAAGCACATACTTTTCTGTGTATGAATGTTGCATTACATCATCTAGCTAGAATTCATATTATTATTATTGTTGTTGTTGTTGTTGTTGTTGTTGTTAACAAGATAATAATAGTGATTAGGAAGAATTTTATAAAATCCTTTTTTTTCTCGGATTTGAATATGGATGAAATCCGTGGGCATGCATTGTTGCTGCCTAGCTGTTGGTTGCCTTCTCTTTTTAAAAGCTGCAAGTCCATTATTGTTATCTTTATTATCGTGGTTGTCACTGTAGGTTCATTATTGTTGCCTGCACTATCATGGCTTTCAAATGGTTGTCATTCCTGTCTGGATATTGTTCTCGACTCTTCTAATTTCTTCTTGATATTTTCTTTGATGGTTTCCTTGAGATTATCAAAAATCTCTTCAATTGAAACATCTTCTTCCTCGTATGGATCTTGAGATATTCCAGCATAATATTGGGTGTCTTCTTCTTTGGAAGACGAGGCCATTGAGACACCGTATTTAATTTCAACATCAAGATTTTTCATTAAATCTTTTTTCATTTCTTTAATATAGGATGCTATAATGTTATCCTTGGTCATCATCGCCTTTTGCATTTGGATTTTTCTAGCAATACGCTGGAATGGGCTGAGTGACTCTCTTTGCTGTGTAGCCATAATTTTTCTTTATATTCTTCAATTTTTTGGTGGATTTGATCAATTGTCTCTAAACCCTGCAATTTGCCATCTCCCTTTTGCACTAATTTATTCTAGAACTTGGTGAAAAATATTCTTCTTAAGCATGGGATATTTTGTTACGTATAACCAAATTCAAGTGCCCATTTGCAAATCTAGGGAATAATAATTTGGTTGGTCTTCTCATTTATAAACTTCTCATTTCTTTGTAGATCGATGGACCATAATTTATCCACTATTGAAGAAACCAATTTGGTTGTTCTTCTCGTTTATAAACTTCAAGACAAATTTTGAAAAACCAAGAATGCTTTCTTTTAGAATTTTCATAAAGAAATGCTTTATGAAAATCTTCAATGTTATCCCAATAATTAAATTTTATCTGGACTTCTAATTCAGGATGAATATATTCTTTTTCCCTTAATGTGCTAAGACTCCATTCTTCTGCAAATATTATCCGCTTAATAACAGCTTTGCTGAAGATATAAACCTGCTTATTATTTGCTAGAGTAAAATGTGAGAATTTACATGATCCAGTACATATGAGTATATTTTCGTAATTCATTCTCTGTTTATTGCAACTTACAACATATGATGATGCAAATACCTTTGTATTAAAGTCCATGACTCATCCTTCAATTTTATGTCTTTAATTTCTAAGAGTATAATTAACTCTTTATTACTGTTTTGTTCATATGTAGAATGGTCTCGATTTTCTTCTTGAGTCACAATTTTTGCATAAGAAGGATTATTATCATCTTGCTTTTTGTTTTCTAGGAATTCCATAAATTTCTTATAAATAGGATCATTCTTATCCTTAGGTATACTACCTGAGGATGATGCAATATTGTCAGCTATAAGCTTCTAGTGCCCTATTTGAGCCAAATTTTTTCGTCTTCCTCCTCTATTAGCCAGAGGAGTATTATTCCCTTGGGTTAATTACGTTAAGCACCCCAATCTTTGGGGTGTTTTACACTTTGGTGCCTAACCTTTTAAGAGGTGCGTCCATTGTACCCAATGTTTATAATTTGTGCTCTAACAATACAATTTACACTTTTCGGTGGAATCAAAGAGAATATTTCATCATTCCTAAAACACGTGCTTTCAGCATGTATTTTGTAGAGTAAAATTGGAATTTTACAATCCATTGTTCTTCTTCCCCTTTTTCTCAGATCTAGAATTTCTCTTCTTCATTATTTGGATTTGCTTCAAAAGGTAGAATAGAAATTAGAAGTTCATTTAATATCCATCAAAAAACAAAAAAAAACGAGAGCAAAGAGAAAAACCCAAATAACTTCTATTATTTATACTTAAAAATTTGCTTAACGTTTCGATATTTGCTTAACCTTCCGATTTCTCCTCAAGAATTTCATCACCCAAATATGAAAATTTTCCTCTTCTTCCTCATTAATATGTTTTTCTTCTTTCCTTTTTTATCTTCCCACGATCGTGACGACATGGACTTGCCAAAGGAGTTGCCATAGGAGTCGGTGGCGAAGAAGGATGAGAGAAATGGTGGCAAAGTGTCAGTAGAGAGGGTTTTAAATCTGGATTCGAGCTAATATGTCGTTATGATAGAGGTGTTTGCTTTTGTCTCTCCTTCCATACATATGTGAGATTAGAGATGAGAGAAAAATTAAGAGGGGAGGATTGAATTTGCTTTGCTAGATATATATTCATTTGCAGGTTTTAGGTAATTTTATTTTAGTTTTTATTTTTGTGAGTGTGTTTTTGAAATTTGGAGTAAGAGAGAGAGATTGTGAGTTGGAGATTGAGTTTTTTTTAAACTTTAATTTGTTGCTATAAGAGGTTGAAAATGAAGATGATGATGGAGGAGGGTCTGCAAATTTGCTTCTGGGGAAGAAGAAAAAAATGGCAATGGATGATTGAAGGAAGATGAAGGGTAGATGGGTTTATTTGGTGAAATTTCATTATTACCTTTACTTATTTGGTGCAATTTCGATTTTGCCCTTTGAGATTCATGTGTAAGTCACATGTTTTGTGATTCCTTAGAATATTCTCTTTGATTCCATCGAAAAGTGTAAATTATACCGTGAGAGCACAAATTATAAACGTTGGATACCACAGGCGCACCTCTTCAAAGGTTAGTCACGAAAGTACAAAACACCCCAAAGGTTGGGGTGCTTAATGTAATTAACCTATCCTCGTGGAATCATTCTTGCAAAAATCCACAAGTAAGAAAATTAGGAAGACTATTATCTTTTCCTTTTTCATATTGAATTTTAAAAACAAAAGGAGCTAAATAAGCTTGCTAGCTAGCAAATATTTGTTTTGAGATATCATGTTTAAAATCCTTATGAAACATAAATCTTACTGATTGACAATTAGTTTTTATCAAAAACTTTAGATTATACAAGTCATCCTAAAATTTTAAAACATATTTAACAATTTCAAGAATTTATTTAACAATCATAGCATAATTTCTTTGACTGATATTCCATTTTTTTGAGTGAAACATGATAAGATATTTCTATTTATTATGAGGAGAAACCTATTTTAATATTCTACTATAACCAATGTTTGAAGCATCTGTTTCAATAATTTTTTGCCAACTTGGATTAGCAAGCATTAAAAAAGGGAGGTTATTAACTTTTTCTTTGATTTTTCTAACAGCTTAGGTATGACTTTCATTCCAAGGTTTAGGATCATTCTTTAGACTATCATATAAAATAGTTGTGTCTTTTGCCAACCTTTTATAATATGACGAGATATAATTTCGGCTTCCCAAAAACCTATTTGTGTTGAATTGCATCATTTTATATGAAGTGTCATGGAAAAGATTATTCTATTATGAAAACAACACTGTGCTAAATTTATGAATAATTATGCCAAGGTTAGGAATTGAAACAGGCATGAATCTGGCCAGGCCATGGTTGTGTTTGGCCTATCTTTTGCCATTGGATGGTGTTTCCAGGGCTTTTATTTTGACCATGCCAGACTATATTTTATTGACAGTTTTGTTCCTATAAATTTTATCTTGTGGCTATTATTTAAAAAGTTGGCACATAATGTTGAATGGGCTATTAGACATAGCTATTTTATATGATAGACTAACGAAGAATCCTAAACTTATATGCCCTGTAGTTACTTGCATTGTGTTGTCTTCAAATAATTTTGTGAATGCAGAAAAATACATAGTTTTTTTCATCCTTTTCTATTTGATATAAAGTTTGGGGTGCATATACTAATTTTAAAACTTGTCCATTAGCAAGTTATAATTTCTTTCAATAACAAAGTTATGACTTTCCACATAATTAGTTGTAAACCATGGGACAAAAGGAACAAGTTGATTTATTTTTGAAAATATGTATATATAAGTATAAAACGGCTTTTAATGTACTAATAGGACAATATGAATGGAATGTCATGCCACTTGATTTGAAGAATGCAACTTCAGAATTTTAAAATATAATGAATGATATGTTCATACCTCATAGCGACTTTATTATAGTTTATATTGTGATATTTTAATCTTCTCTAAAACAATTGAATTACATTTTAAAAATCTAGACATTTTTTAAAAAATCATAGTACAAAATAGTTTGGGAATATCTAGGCCGATTATTTCAGACAAAATTAAGATTTTTAGGACATAATATCGAAAAGGGGAAAATAATTCCTATAAATAGAAGTATTGAATTTGCATCAAAATTCCTAACAAAATAATTGAAAAAACCCAATTACAAAGGATTTTGGGAAGCCTAAATTATATCTCAACATATTGTAAAGGGTTGGAGTCTTAGCACATTAAGGGAAAAAGAATATATCCATCCTTAATTAAAAGTCCCAATAAAATTTAATTATTGGGATTACATTGAAGCTTTTCATAAAGCATTTCTTTATGAAAACTCTAAAAGAAAGCATTCTTGGTTTTTCAAACTTTATTGTCAAGTTTATAAACAAGGAGAACAACCAAATTGGTTTCTTCAACGGCGGATAAATTGTGGTCCATCCATAAAAATTATGCCAGAACCATTCAAATGTTTATATACTGAATGGGTGAATGTTTCACCAAACTAATTGAAATATGATCTATTATTATTGTTATTCTTCTTCTTCTTCTTCTTCTTCTTCTTCTTATTATTATTATTATTATTATTATTATTATTATTATTATTATTATTATTATTACCCATTGAATATTGCTAATATATAGTTATCATATTACTATTTTTATTCATCATATATATTATTATAATCATAGTTATTGAAACCAATAATTGAATTTCATATTTCTTACATTTTCAGGGATAATATACATTTGAGCATATTACTCCATCTTGATCTATATTTGTTAAAACCAATATTCATTCTTCCCAATTATTATTATTACATTTCATAGCTTATCTCCATTAATAATCAAAGGATATGTTTTTACCAACTAGTGTTTGTTGTACTCCTCTATATGTAGTTTATATATACAAATTGCTTTTAAAAATATATTATTCAATATTATTGTAGACCAATCATTTTAGACTAAATCTACAAATAATATGAATAGTTTACTTAATAATGATATCCATATTTTACAATTTTTTAAATAGCAGATGTTGATATTATATATATTTTTAAAATAATTAGTGATGGATGTTATACATTCTTTGAAATATGTTTAAAATTTAAATTAAACAAAAAATTTTATCAACTATTAACATATGTTTGGATTTTTGAATTATAAATACTATTTATTTTGGTATCATTTTAGTTTTTAATTTTTCTATCATGCTTTTCAATTATTTATCCTTATTAATGTACATGTTGTTAAATAAAAAAAGTTATAATGAGTATCATGGTATTTTTAATTAAAAATATAAAAAATAGTGGTACCATGGTATTGAAACATAAAAAATTAACTGATTATAATAGTACATGGTATCAAATAATGCCATGGTATTAAAATATAAAAAAATATAATAAGTACATGGTAATTTTTTAATAAAAAAATAATATTGTACTTTTCAATAAATTAAAAAGAATGAGCAATAATAATCGAATGGACCCATTGACATTAAATTTTTAACTTTTATTTTTTATGTTGAAAACAAAAATTTAATTGATTAGCATTTAGATTTTAGTGGGCCCATACATGGTCTACTACAATTATTATTGTATAAAAATCCCTTGGTAACTTTTATAGCATGTAACAATTCTAATTTACCTACACAACAGTTTGTAGGTCACATAAAAATTAATAGTTTAGATTAAATATCACATATCTAACGGCTAAAATTAAAGGTGACTAATGTTAATCACCTACGAACTGTGACTAACGATAGAATTTTTCATATAATTTAATCTAATTTAAACTAAGTTTTTTTTTCCCGAACTCATGTATGATTTTAAATATTGTTTTCTAGAATAGTGGATTTAATGTTTTCTACGGGCTGAATGTAAAGAGTTTTGGATTGGTGTTTCCCCGATTTGGGGCATGAATATTCGGATTATGTATGAACTAATTTGATTTGGTTTAGTTTAATGTTCTAGCTCCGAGTCTTCTTGCCCCTGAGCCCTCCTAGTGAAGACGCAGTGCCAGCTAGTGATAGACCTACATGCTCATAGAATAAAACAACTCACTAGCATCAAGATAAAGTTCCTAAAGTGGGTAGCTATAAAAAGTAACTTTAGCCAAAGTCAACAAAAAAATAAAGAGATTGTTTGCCATAAATGCAACGAGCCTAATCACATCAAACCAGAATGTACAAAGCTCAAAATGCCGCAAAATCTAGGAAATCTAAAACGTTTATAATCACATAGGATGATTAAGACAATGATTAGTTATATGACAAGAAACTCACCCTAATGGCTGACGGAGAGGTAATTTTAAATTATGAAAATTAACATGATTCTAGATATGTTCATTCGGTCAAAATCGAACCAAGTCAAATGTTCAATTTGGTTAACCAAATAATTCAGCATACCAAACTCAAAACAAAAAATTGAATTAAATTGTGTAAATCGAACCAAATCGGTTCAGTTTTGTTTTTGAACCAAAAAATCGATCATATTGATTTTTTTTTTTAAATGGAAGAATCAAAATAATAGGAGAATTGAACCCCCCCCCCCCAACACACACACATAATCAAAAGCTAAGAATCAAAGGGAAAGAAAACCCGCTTTGGGCGGTTGTTAGTAGAATAGAAAATGAGAAAAAAGCCACTTTGCACTGGTGCCCATTGGTAAGAGCACTAGAGGAGATCAAGTGAGGCGTGCCGCTGCATAAGACAAGACTTGAGAAAGAGACTTAAAGAGAAAGAGCAAATCTAATTTTTTTGAAGGCTAAAGTAGATCTAATTTGGCATTTTGGGAGAAAAATGTATTTTGAACAAAAATGTTATGTAAGAAAAGAAAGGGGTTTGGTCAAAACTAAATTTTAAGTTTAAGCTTTTTTTTACATGTATTAAAATTTGGTTCCATTTTTACCGAATCATAATCGATCAAATGTCGATTTTTTTTTTTGGTTTTCTCGATTTTAACCAAGGCAAAAAATTGAATCAAACTAAACATTGATCTTTTTTTTGAAAACAATAACCAAAAACCAACCCAAATGTCTAATGGTTCATCTCGGCTCGGTTCGGTTTGATTCAGTTTGGTTTTTGATTTTTTTAACACTCCTAAGTGATTCCACTGATTCCGTTAGAAATTCTGATAGTGATGTTTGTCATTTTATTGATGCCTTCCAAAAGGAAATCCACTGCATGGTTTCCACAAGTGTTGCTTTAAGAAAATAGTTGAAAAAGGGATAAAAAACAATGGCTAGAATCAAAAATCATAATCTCATAAAGGTTGCTAGGAAGGAGAAGTAAGAACTTTCTGAAACAATCAACATTCTTGGACAAGAAAAAGTTTCTTCTGAAAAAGAGAAATCTATTTTTAAGAATAAGTTTTTTAACTTGAAAAGTCAGATTAAAAAGGCGACTGTTTAAAAAAAGCTTCTTCCAGCAAAATTATCCCCTCTAAAATCTCAGAAACCAGTTGGAAAACCATTTAATCCAATGACAAAAAAATATAGCAGATCTAGTCATAATGATAAAGTTTGCTTTGCTTGCAGTAGATCTAGTCATATCAATAAAAAGTGTCCTTTAAAGAAACACATTAGTACAAAGTTGTTTTGGCCTAAAAAAAAAATTTTGTATAAATTTGGAGTGAGCTGATTTTGGTCCTCTTGGCCACGACAAAATGAATTAATAGGGCCAGGTCACTTCGATGCATACAGGGTAGCCCATATTGGAGGCCCAAGCCGGAATGAAATAAAGGCCCATGGCCCAGTCAGCTAAAAATAGAAAATAGGAAAATAGAATAAATAAAGATAAGAAAGTCAAAAATTAAACCCTTACTTTTAGGGGTTGTTAGATAGGAAATAACAAACTGGCTAGAAGATGGGCATTGTTATAACTAAACATGTCTAAAATAAAGGCCATGTGATGTTGAAAATTCAAAATTCAAATAAGATGGCATAACTGTCATGTCCAAGAAATAAGGGTTGTCATTCATTTAGGATGGCCAAGCTTGAATAAGCTATCCAACTCCAAGAATAAAGGAATTCGATTACAGTTTGAAGCCTATAAAAGGGAGTTGGATTCACTGTTTGAAGACACAACGCAACGTCAATCAACAACAACAACAACTCTTTCAATCAAGAAGTTAACCCTTATTTGATTTTTTAGCCTAAATGAATAAATATTAGCTTTAGTTCACTAGGTAGAAAACCATTACACGAATGTTTGTAGCCATATCCCATTTGGCTCGAAGTGAGGATATTAATGCACTCATTTTGTAATATCACGAAGTCGTAGTCATCACTCACTCGGATTGGACCTGATTCAAGGTGAGATATCAATGCGACGAAGTGGTATCCTGTATTCATATTGAGCGCATACATGAAGGGAAGTGTAGACGAAGTCAATCAATGCTCGTCGGAGTGAGCAGTCTTTGAGTACATCCACGCGTAGATATGTCCGGAGTCATCAATGTAGCTGACTTATAGCTAGAGCTTTGAGGAGCTGCTCAATGCATTTTAGTCATAGATATGGCCCGATTAATCAATACACGTGTCTATAGTCAAGTCTTGTAAAGTCCAGATAGCGAGTAGCCAAAGTCTTTGAATATAGTTTCTCTCCGATTCACACTTTTTGACCCTTTTTGATTCTTAGAGTACTAAATTATTATCTCCTACATTAAATTATAGGCAAGTAGAACCTCAGGGGTAGTGTTTACCTACTCTGACTCAATCCTCTTTCGGACAGAAGTCTTAGGCGCGAAACAATTTCACTTCGAATCATTGAGACTTCAATTCGTGTGTTCTTGCACACTGGCACACCCGCTCTTCCATACAAAACTTACTTCGAATTCAGTGATTTCAAACCCTAAGTAAATAAGTTGGCATAACTATCAAAATGTATGTAAACATGTTATTTTGGCACGTCCAGTGGGCCAATACTTAAGACATCGAAAAGGTTTTGTTAGTATTTAGATCCTAGGAAGCACGTTTTATTTCGTTCAATTGCATATCTGCATTCTCTATTAAAAAACCACAAAAATGGAAAAATCAAAAATCATGAAAAGAAAGTTGATATGGCACTACCACGCCTAAGGAGCCAAACTCAATGTGAACCTGGTTTAGATAGTGAGAACGAGGTAGACAATGACCAGAACAAAGAGATGAGTGAACACAATCCATCTCCCAACGTTCAGGCTATCATTAACAAACTCGAGCAGAATTAAAGAGCGCTTGAAGAGGCGCCAATTCAAGATGCACCAGCCTTACTAACCAGAGTGTCCAACTGTGGAGAAGACGCATTGTACATCATGGAAAAGTGGATCACATAATCTAACCGTAGGTTCTAGGAGTTGATGGAGAAGCAACGAAGAGAAGAATCGAAGAGGGCCGAACAAATGGCCACCATGCTAGAGTCACTCCGAGTGTCCGATCTACATTACCATCAATTCTATTTGTTAGTCTTTCCTTTCGATTGTTCCATTTTGCATATTGACCATGTTCACTCCTTCTACCTAAAATGGTTCCTTGTCGACTCCCATTTGTTTTTTGTTCATTCATTCAAGTAAGAAGCATAAGTGCCATTATCTAGACAGTTTTGGATCACCCACCTGAAAACCAAGCATTCATTAGTATTGTGAGTCCAAGCATTGTGAAATTTGCAATAAGACTTACCCACGAGCTCTTTGGCTATTGGCATTGCATTATTATTAAGAAATTTAATTTTTCCATTAGCCAATAACTCATCAACAATAGCCTTAGCCTTTGTTACATCGAAAGCATAATGAATTTCCATACCAGAATGGAGTTCTGACTTGTTTAACATGCTTGAAGAAATTTTGATATGAGGTTGTAATGCTCTTGGTTTTACTAAGGCTAGATATATTGTATTCTTTTGGCAAACAACTTAGGATAGGCCCACTTCGTTCTCCCATTGACTGTCTTTGACACTAACTTGGTCATCTCGAATTTCAGACAAACCTACTTGATAGTGAGTGGTCTTGCCATGATGACCTCTTCGGTTATCTTCCCTTAACAACTATTCATATTCAGTTACATGTTTGATTATGTCAAATATAGACGCAAATCTTTGGCCAAACATTTTATTTTTCAATTCAAGATGCACACTCCTATGACCAAACTAATGTAACTTTCTTTTGGCATGATCACTGGATAAAAGTGTCTAGCCCGGACAAACCTACTCATGTATTCTTCAGCTGACTCTTCGGGTATTTTCCTCATATTGGTTAATTTTGATATGGACACCTCGGGAGGTTGTCGATATAAGTGACTATCGAATAGACTTTCCATGGTTGGCCAGTCTAGAATAGAACCTGATTTCAACTTGATATACCACAAAAAGCTTCACTAGTTAGAGAATTAGGAAATAAATATAGTTTTAAATTACTATCTATTTCGACTTCCCCTAATGCGTGGTGCACTTAACAATATGTTTAATTGTGGTTTGTGAGCTTAGCCCTCTCTATCTCTTGTTTTCGTTGTCTCTCCCATAACTCTTGGAATCTACGATTAGACTCCTCAATCTATTTGTCAATGACGTACAGTGTATCTTGCCCTCATTTGGCCGCTCTTGCCAATAAAATAGGTGTTTCCTAGATCGGCACCTCTGCAGGTGCTCTTCAATTTTGTTCAAGCATATCAATAATTGCCTAAATGTTGAAAAGGGGATCATTTCCACCTCTCTTCGGCATCTCATTCCATTTTGTTTTTGCTCTCTATATTGTCATGATCAGTTCTAGTTTGGCTATGCATGCGTGGTCCCATATAGATTCTCTTTTTTGTGATTTTTTAGTAAAGAATACAAATATGCAATAGAACGGAATAAAACATGCTTCCTAAGATCTATATGTAAACAAAACCTCTTCGACACCCTAGCCACATCCCATCAGGCGTGGAAAAATTATATATTTGCAGTAAAAATTAGAAATGCCATGGGTTTATCTAAGGATTAGCATTAAAAGTCCCACTGGGTATGCGAAAATTATATGTTTGCATAAAAATTGACAACACGTCATTGTTGGTAAGTCCGTAACAATACTTGATTTTAATGTTTATTTGGTCAGACTTATCAAGTATTTTTGCCTATTCAAGTTTTATTGTGCATAAAATTGAGTTAAATTGTTGTTTTATAGGTTAGAAGGGAAAAATTCCATAAAGGACATGAAAATTGAAGTCAGAAGCTGAGTATTTACAAAAGACATTTTGAGTATCAACCTAATTCAAGCTATTCGGAGGAGAAATGAGTTTGGAAGGATGCGTATGTATGCATGACATTTTGAGTACTTACCCAAAGTCAGCTATCTAGAGGGAAATTAAATATGTAAGTTTGCCTATGTATGCAAAATATTTTGCATATGTACACAAAGTCCGCGACATTAGATAAAGACTTTTCTTGTTAGATTAGGACTCTGATTAGGAAAGAGACTCTAGGCGATTTTCCTGCCCTTTTAAAGTCCATATGAAGGCACACATATGAGATATGACGTCTTTTTCTACGGTTTAGAGATTAGAAAAAAAAAATTCTTTTCATTTATTATCTAGTTTTTATCTTTTGGGAGAAGAAGATCGAAGAGGATTGAAGGCAAAGTCAAAAGCACCACTGGAGGGAGTTTCATGAATGGATTCTCCACCAATCTAGTTTTATTTCTTTCCCTTTATGAACTCTTTTTCACACTTTGTTCTTGTTTTTAAATTCAACATGAACTAATCTATTAGTCAAGTGTAAGGAATGGTTTAATTTTCATATTCCCTATTCTATGAAAATCCTTTAGATGTGAATGATTTTTTGTGCTTTTTGTGTGAATTTCGTTTAATGATTATAATGCTTGATTAGGGTTTGATCGCCCCTAATTATTGAAATTGAGAATCTATGATGAGGTCGAGAGACGACTCATGATTGTTGCTCTAATTAAACAACATCAATTGATATTAAAATTGAATGAGAATTGGTTTAATATTAATTGAGCCTTAAGGTGGTATCGAATCTTATCTAAATACTTTCTTGTGTTTGGATTGATTGAGTGAGAACTGGTTAATTTTAGACCTAGAATGGGTTGTATGAGACCATTTTATAATGCTCGAGAGAGATTATGGATATGTTAGATCCTTGCTTTACATAATAATGAAATCATTTAATCTAGGGATTCAAATGGAATAGAGATTAGGTTAATGAACCTACATTGCACTTGAGTTTAGTCATGTTGAGTTTTTGTTACACTTGTAAATTGCAATTAGTAAATTGATATCTTTAATATTTAATTTGAAATTAGTTTTAATTTAAAAAAATCCACTCCATAATCGGTCACTTTAGCTAAGTAACACAAGCCACTTTCACGGATTAAATCACAATCCCTGTGGGATCGACTTGCTACTTATCATTTATTACTTGCGCAACCCCAACAAGTTTTTGGTGTCGTTACTGAGGATTGGTATATTTGACTGTGATATTAGCTTTTATTATTTAGACTAATTTTTTTTATTGTTGCTGAATTTCTCTCCTTTCTTTTGTCGGTTCCTTTTAGTGTATGATTACAAGTCGGGCTAGTTCACACGCCGAATTAGTTCCCTTTGATCCTGAAATTGAGAAAGCCAATAAATGGAGAAATAGAGAAAGAAGAGCTAGAATAGTTCGGGAATGAAATATGGCTAACAATCAAAACAAAAGAGCTAATGGTGGCAGCGTTCAGAATGCCCCACCGCTTGGTCAAGCAGATGTGAGAACCTTGCGGGATTTCATTGCAATCTAAGCTGAAGGAGCTAGAACGGGGATACAGAGACTGCACATTGAGGGGAACAATTTTGAGATTAAGCCCTCTTTGTTGAACATGGTGACAAAAAATGTTCAGTTATATGGCCTGTCGAATGAAAACCCTCATCAACATCTAGATAACTTCTTAGAGCTTTGTGATACCATAAAGATCAATGGAGCATTAAAGAATGTAATAAGATTAAGGATTTTTCCTTTTTCTTTGAGGGACAAAGCTAAAGTATGTCTCAATTCTGTGCCTAGTGGTTCAATCACAAAATGGGAACAGCTGACGCACGTATTCTTAACTAAGTATTTCCTTTTTGCCAAGACTGCCAAGTTGAGGAATGACATCTCTACCTTTTCACAAAATGGTTGGGAGTCACTATATGAGGCATGGGAGAGATGCAAAAAGCTTATGAGGAGGTGTCCCCACCATGGGCTGCCTAAGTAGATGGCAGTACAGACGTTTTATAACAGTTTGGGCACAAACAATAAGAGTACTATTGATGCAGTTGTAGGAGGTTCTTTGGTGACCAAAATCGTGGATGATGCCTATAACTTAATTGAGGAGATGGCAATTAATAACTACCAGTTGTTGGCGGAGACAACCAACCAAAGGAACTAAGGGGGTACGCTAGAGCTTGATACCATCGCATTATTGCAATCTCAGGTAAGTGCTCTAACTCACAAGTTAGATTCTTTGAATGGCAATGTTTCGAACATTACGCCTTAATTATCTTGTGAATTATGTGGCAGTATTAATTATGTTTCTACTGATTGTTATTTTGGGAGTCCATTTCCTTTCGGTTCTAGTGAATGGATAAACTTTATAGGAGCAAACATTCAAGGAAATATGCAGGGAAGGGAAGCAAATAATCTATATTCCAACACGTACAACCTAGGGTGGAGGAATTACCCCAACTTCTCATGGGGTACTGAACGGTTTCAAAAAAGGGTCTAAAAATATAAAATAAGAAGTTTCATTAAAAGACGATGGCTACTTACCATAGATATTATAGACTTTTATTTACAAACATGTGCATTGATTACACGAGTCGTATCTATAACTCAAATGAATTGAAAGACTGCTAGAGATTTTGACTACAAGTAAGATGCATTGATGATTCTATATAATGGCTACACATGAGTGCATTGAAAGAATTACACTATCCTATGAGTATTGATGACTTTGACTATAACTTTTCATGCATATGCTCGACATGAATGCGGGATACCACTCAATCGCATTAATATCTCATCCTGAAATGGGCGAGTGATAGCTGCAACCTCGTAACACTACGAAATGAACGCTTGATAACCTCATCTCAAGCTAAGCAGGCATGGCTATGAACACTTGCAAAACGCTTTTCTACCTAGTGAACTAAGCTAATCTTGGTTCATTTGAGTTACAAAATTAAAGAAGTGTAGACTTTTTGAATAAAGTTTTGTTGTTGTGTTGTTGATTGTTGAGTATAGGTTGTCTGACTTGGTGATTTCGGCTCCCCTTTTATAGACTTGAGGTTGCAACCACCTCTCCTCCTTATTTGGAGCTAGAAGACTTATTCAAATTGCACTTTTGAAATGGATGGTGTTCCTTTATTCTTGCCATGACAGTTATGCCACTTATCTGAAATTTGAATTTTTACACCCCCATGGCCATTATTTTTGACACATTTAGCTATATCAATGCTTATTTTTAGCCAGTTGTTATTCCTTAGCCTAATGACACCTGAAAATAAGGGTTAATTTTGACTTTTCTTTGTTTTATTTAATTTCTTATTTTTGGCCAATTGGGCCATAGACATTTATTTTGGCCTTGGCCTTTGGTATAGGTCGGCCTCATATTGCGTTGGAGTGACCTAGGCCCATTTTCCTTCTTTTTGACATGGCCAAAATTGGCCTAGTTTAATACAAAACTTCATTTTTGGGCCTAGACAACAGGTACTACCTAAGGAAAAAATTTTCAACAATAAGTGGATTATGGACAATGGTTATTCCACGCATATGATTGGTGATATATGTATTGACCCAGTAATTCTAGGTATTTTAAAAGTTAATTATATGATTAAATTATTTAGTGTTTTATGTGATTATTAGTTTATATGTGAAATGTGTAATAACTACTATGTTTTATACAAACCATTTGATTCTACATATATACATCAATAGATATAATTCTATACATTCGTTCTTCAAAATTATAATGATAGGAATTATTTGTAATAAAGTTATATATATAGTATTTTTATATTTCGAAATATAGAAATATACATATATATATATGTATATTTTCAATATATATATATATATATATATAAAGTGTATTTTCAAAAATATAGGTAAATAGGATCATTTTTGCAATATAAGATATTTGAGATAGAAAAGATGTTATTTTCATTCATTGAATCCTTGTTCTAGACAAAATCTTCGATAAGATAAGAAATGACCCTTAATTGTAGATTTTTATGAATTACACCTTGCACATGAAACAAGAATAATACATTACAATACATATATATATATATATATTAGAAATTATTTGAAAATATTATGTATAACTAGAATTTGTTTTAAATAATACATATATGCTAAATATTTACATACATGTATTTTCAAAAACAATATATCTACATATATATATATATAAAATATGTAAGGACCCGATTTTCTCTTGCATTTTCTATGTTATCTATTTATTATTTGATGCTTAAATATGTATTATATTGTTTCAATCTATGCATATTGGGTAACATTTTTTTGCAATAAATACTTTGTACTATATGTCTATTTTTTCACAACATGCATAATTATTGGAATTATTTTCCTGTTTCATGTAGTATTCATAAAATGCACAAATTTCAAACATACATATGTGTGTGTGTGTGTACATATATATATATATATATACATATAGGGTTAGATTAATTTTTCTATAAACATCTTGTTAATATCATTTTCACTAAAATGTGCTATTTTCACACTATAATAATTATTTTGAAATAATTATTTTTAAAATGCTAGGTCCTAAGACTATGATATATATACAAAAATATCTTGCATGATATATGTGTGTGTATATATATATAATTTCAAAAACTTATATATATAAATATATAAGATTATATTTTTATTTCTTTAGGTATTTTTCATAATAAACATTGGAATAATTATATAGTGTGCAAAAATATCCTAAAAACATAGAAAGAGAAGGGGCGGGGGGGGGGGATAAAATTGTATGTATATATATATATAATATAAATATATAGTGTATATTATTACTTGCTCCCCAATTCTCCTTGTATTAAATGAATATTCACACATGTAAGATTTCTTCTAGATATGTTTATACACGTAAGGCTTAGATTAAACTAGATTATGAAGTGTGCATTTAGACTCACACTTAAGCTAGAATTAGGTATTGAGTTGGAAGATTTCATTTATTATAACACTTCGTTGTAACCTTAGTTGGAAAGACGATAATAATTAGAAAATGACTTAATTATTTAATAATCTTGTTTCTTAGCACAACTACTATAAATAGGGGATAAATTGAGAATTTAAAACTTCATTTTCATTACACAACATACATAAATCCATCCACACACACACTAAATCCCCTTAATTTCATAAAACACTCTTGAAAGATAGAAGTATATTTAATTAGAGTAGGGACCTTACTTAATTTCATAAGTAAAGGTTCTTACTTTAATTTATAGATGTTATACCCCATATTTATGCAAGTAGGAGTTTTACCTAGTTTCATGAGTTAGTTCTAGTTGTTTATAATGCCATACTAGATTATATGATGCTACTACAAGTTAGTAGTTGTCATAATTCTAGTTATCTACATATTGTTATATTTATGAAATAAATTGTTTTGGAAATTAATGATTTCTCTAAATACATAAGTTAGTTTAGTCTTGCAATTTGCTATCATGTTTTTATGCTTGTTATGTTGATAGAAGTTGTTAGAAAGCATGTTCCTAGTTGTATTTGCACTTTATATTCATAAAGTTAGGGAGAAAGCAAGCTTGGTTATTATTTCAAAATATTTTTTACTGTGTTTTGAAATTATGAAAATGAGAATATGTTTTATATGAAATTATGAAAAATTATGTGAGATATATGAAAATTAATGTGTGCATGTGGGCCCAAAAATAATAGGGGTGGATGAGGTTGAGTTCGGCCGGGCGGCAAAAGGCTTACAAGTCTTAAAATAGTTCTCGACCCTCCATCGATGCCTAATCCCTTCTTGCATGGACGAAGTGTTTCATGTACTGAAATGGATCGTAGGAAATTCAGCATATAGTCGGGATATGACCACCAAAGTGATTTGGTTGGGATTGGTGGATTTTGGAGTGTTTTGGCTGGAAATTGTGAATGACGGCACGACGAGATAAGGTAGCCACACTGAGATATGGAAAAAGGTAGAAAATGTGAAAAGATGTGATTACATGCTCGGTTGATTACGTGATTATATGCTCGAGTGATTATGTGAAAATATGCATGAATATCACACATGCACCTCATGTGATTATGCAAAATTTTTATTCAACATGTTTGTTGATGATATGTTTATATGATGTTTTAGCTCGAAACGAAGTGGAACTTACTAGCGAGGAAGACGAAGAATGGCGGTTTGAAGCTTTTAGTTAATTTTGTGAAATCGAACTTTGTATCTATGAATATGTAATAAGTGACTTTGTGTAATTTTTGGGGTTTGCTTAATAAATTCATTAGTTGTGTGCTTTTGAGTTAAAGTTTGTCATTTTTATGAAAGATAGTTGGTCATATGGTTTCGTAAAATTAGCTAGAAATCTAGGGTTATCACAATATATGTTTCTTAAAACTTGATGAAAGTTTTCAGAGGTGATGTTAGTGTATTCAAGAAAGTTACAAAGGAACTTGCTGATTTGATTTTCTCGGAAGGGTTTTAGGTGTAATTAGGCAATGAATTTTAAGGAACTTTAAGTTCTTCGAAGTAGAAAGATTAAACATCATTATATACATTTGTTTTTAGTACGTATATATACAACACAATACAAACAAAGAAAAATTCAAAGCTTCTTTCTCATGTCAACCATCATAAATCATACAAACATGCATATATTGTCTGCAATCATATGTTTTAGACAATGCTGTGTACTATAACATAAGCATAGAGAAGTATTGTTCAAACTCCTTATCGATCATTAATTTCTTACCTTCCTTCAAAGCATTTGCCCAAAAATTCCAACACAATTTTCATGGCCCAAAAGGTAACAATTATGAAGAATGAGGTCTTATAGAGAAGTTATGTTACCTTGATTAACGGACCACCTTCCCAATGAGAGAACACAGTTATTGGGTGCAGCCCTATTAGAGTACAACAGATCCTTGAGGTCCTTAAAATCCCAACACTACTCAATGCCATATTTGTACATTCTAAGCAAGTGCACTCTGCACGACTTCCATACTGATAATAGATATAGTCAATTTTTTTGCTAAAGGATAACGTCTTTGGTTCTTTAAAACTCAAACTCATCAAAAACATGCCCTCTGATGAGCAAAGGTCAATATCAAAAGAGGTCATGCCACTCCAACTCATGGATAAAAGAAGAAGGTTCATTCGACGTGCTTAGTTTTGGATATTCAAAATCAGTAGTGTTGGCTTCATCTTTGTATGTGGACATCATGGAGTTGATGTTATTTGAGTAAATGCTATTGATGTCTTTTGCCGATTCCGAGTCCAACTCACTTTGTACCTTTTTTGGTGAATCCGACAAAGTATTATTGGGATTTACGTTTTGGCCCCAAAAAATGTGCCTTCGTAGAGGGGTGTCTAGGGGTGGTTCTTGCAATTTCCTTTTCTTCTTGTTGGTATCCAAATGTTATAAAATAAAAATAAGATAAAATAGGTAGACATTCTAAAATATGTATTGATAAATGTTAAGTAACTTGCATCTTCCAACAAATGTGTATGGGGTTAGTGTAGTTTACCCACTCATGTGTTTTGAAATGGTGCTATGCATGAAATGTTCTCTTCACAAATAACACTAGAGGAAAGATTATTGGGAACGGAACTATTGTCCTAAGTTCGGTACTACAATTGAAAATGTTTGGCTTGTTGAAGATTTGAAACATAACCTCGTAAGCATTAGTAGGCTATGTGACAGTGGTTAGAGTGTTCGATTTAGCCTTCCCAATGTATTGTTAGCAAGGATGGTGACAAAATCTTTATTGCTACATGAACTAAAAATATTTATCGTATTACACTTGATAGGATGTTCGTATTTATTGTTTGATATGGCATAGGAGATTAGGCCATGTCAACATGGACCATATCTCTCAAATCATAAAGAAAGACTTGGTTGGAGGTGTTTCAAAACTGAGCTAAACAAAGGACATAGTCTCAATGCACATCAAAAGGGCTACAAAATTATATCATCAATCAAATCAAGGAAATGGAACTGCTCCACCTTGACGTCTTTAGTTCGATAAAAACTGCAACCAGTGTCGGTAAAAGTATTATTTTGTAATTGTTGATAACTATGTTTGATTTACCTAGTTATTATTTCTTGCTCATAAGAATGATACTTTAGATGCATTTATTCCTCTTGCTAAGTTGGTTTAGAGTGAGAAATGTCTCTCTATTAAAAGGATTAGGAGGGATCATGGCACAGAGTTTGATGAAAATAATTTCACAACATTCTAGGAAGAAAATGGCTATGGTCATGATTTATCTGCCCCGATACCCCACAACAAAATAGTGCTATTTGAAAGGAAGAACCATGCCTTATAGGAATTGGAGCGTACCATGCTTAATGGCTATGCTTTCCCAAATCTTTTTGGGTAAATAGTGAGTGCCGCATGCTATGTTGCAAACCATGTTATTATTAGATTGTTCTTGAAGAAAACCCCTTATGAACTGCAGTTTGGCAAAGTTCCAAATATCTCTTATTTTCGTGTTTTTAGATGTACATGCTATGTGTTGAATGATCGTGACCAACTTGCTAAATTTGATTCTAAGGCTGATGAAGGCATATTGGTTGGTTACTCTTCCAATAGTAAGTCTTATCGTGCATTCAATAAATGAAAAAGAACCATATGATAATTCATGCATGTTACTTTTGATGAAACTGGCCCTTTACATGCCAAGGAACTCTTAAGCAATGAAATCGTCGGATTTGACAAACCTTCATGTTGTGAAGCTGAAATTGAAATTGATGATGCAAAGCTAGAAAGCTTTGAAATCTAGAAGCCGAACCATCTAGGAGTTCAACAAATATAATGAATGAAGAAGAATTGAGGCACAAAAAGTTCAAGCATGCCTCTAGTCATCCTATAGACGTTAACCAAAAAGGCACACACGCTCATCTAAAGAAAAAATGGAAAGGACAAAAGGGTTCAAACCTAAGACCTCAAATATCTGGCACTATTTGAAATCATTTTTAAATTCTAGTCTTTCATTGAAATACCTCTAAATATATACTCAATCCAAATTCAATCATTTATTCAAAAATCCAATTTTTTCTTTCTAAATGCAACTATAGAAATTCAAATAAGGTGAATATGATTGTAGATTTTCAAGCACAAGTAACAAATCCAAGAATAAAACTTGCAAAAACGATACCAAATTCATACATATACTAGCCAAAAAATTCATCCATGCCAAAATTTTGCAGCGAAAATACATAGCTAGTTAAGATTAAACAACATTTTCTTTACATACTAAAAAAAAACTCAATCTAAACCCATTTGATTACCTACTAATTATACTACAAATCTCCCCCATTGTTTTAGAAGCACTCAAAATCCTTCCCATCTCAAAAGACAAAAACATCAACACATGCGTCCTACATCTGCTCTGTTGTCAGTTGGTGGCTATCCCAATTATCTATCACTCTCTTCGGCCTCGCTAGCTTCTTCTCCAACACATCCTCGCTAGTTCATTCAGCCTTGCATTCTTCAGCTCTTTTAAGTATGGTTTGCAGTTGCGGGGAATGGAACAAAGTCCCACGGTTCTATTGCAATATCACGGTACATCGTCTCACACATATATCAAAAAAAATTTGAGAAATTCTAAAATATTAAAAATATATATATACACACAACATATATAATAAGCCTAAAGTTGATAAATAAAAATTATGTTTACTACTAATGCCAAGTTGAATGATGAGGGGTAGAAAATCATAAGTGAATATATAGTGGTAAAATTTGGTCACCCAAGATTTTAATTAATCACCAATGCTGTATTGGTGACTTGATTGAACAAGATGGGACTCACTTGAAGAGACTTGAAAGTGTGGTGGTGTAAAGGCAAGAGGTGAAAGAATAATTGGGGCAGATTCTAGGTGTGGGGAATGGCCGGGTTGACTTTGCAATTTGAAAAAGTACAAACATAAACAACTTTCGTTCCCAATTCTGAATCCCGAACTCGTTTACACACACACCTACAGACATTAAACCCACACACACAACAGCAAATTGACCCTCCAAACTCCTTTCAATGCCAAAATTGAGTATATATTGAGTTTCCCCGTGTGATAAGGAACAAAGCAGTGGGCGGAACACCACAAATCGGTAACGGGAACGAGGCGTGGTGGCCATTGGTGGTTTCCTGCGAATCAAGGTTTGATACTGCATCCACGCCGTAATTTCTTCCGTTCCGTTCCGTTTCCGGCGTTCCAGTCCGATAAATCGGAGTGGAACGGAACGCCGACCGCCGTTCCGGTTCCGGTTCCCCCAAAACACAGACATTCTCTCTCCATTGGACCCGTTCAAGGTCTTGATTTCAATCTTCGTCTGTTTGATGTTTGATTCATGAATTTTAGTACCAGCTATTGTTAGCTTTTGATGAATAATCCGGCAAGTTTTGTAACAGATCATTGCAAATTATTATTTTTCTTTTAAGCATTTTCCTGATTATATTTCTGATTGGCCTTATTTCCCGGACTTGGGTTTTTAGTACTTGATGTTATTAGCTTCGGATAGTTTTCATGTTTCCGGAAAGTACAATCTTTCAAGCTGTTTATTTATTTATTTTTTCCGGCGATCAATTTTGATGTATGGATGTTTGATGATGGTGCAGTACCGTCCCTCAAGTGCGTTCAATTCGCCTTTCATGACCACTAACTCTGGTGGTCCAGCCTGGAACAATATCAACTCTTTGACTGTTGGAACTAGAGGTATATCTTTTATGGATTTTATTTTATTTTATTTATTTATGTGTGTGTGTGAGAGAGTGTGGGTGTGGTGGTATTCTGCAAAATGGGATTTAACTTTTTTGACAAAAGACATTTGAACTTGGTCAATCCAATCACTACTTCTGTTGTTTATACATGAAAAACTAGAAAGACATGAGAGATTCCAATTTTTGCTATTCAGATTGTACAATGACATAGTCTGATATGGAGCCTCCAGTTATTACGAAAGGACGATACACATATGTACATGATGTGAAGAAGGGCCCACCTGAAGCCATTGATGTTCACCATATAAATGTTGAAAGAAGTGGTGCAGATGGTATGATGTTCTGCAAATATGCTCTTCTTTTCGCCATCACATGCTTTCTAGTTGTCCTACTCTTGCAGGTATACTTCACTTCAATGATGCATCCATGTTCAAATAGTAGTAGTAATAGTAGTAGTTATTTGTTGATGAAGGGATTCTCATTTATTTTATCATACTCTTGATAAAACCTGAGATCCATGTGGGTAACTCAAATTTTTATATTTAGATTAATATTTTCAAGTTTCAAAGCTAAGCCGTTCAGCATGTCGATTGCATTCAACAACTTGGCCTTCCATTTTTTTCACTGTCTCATGAAAGCACACAGCTTGTTTTTCAAAATCTTGATTGCTTTTAACAATTTCAGAGTCATGTTGTAGTTAATATGAATAATGGGGATGCACAACCATGAAAATTAGAAACAGAGAAAAGAAGGGGAACTAATATTGAGGTTTACTTCGATCTGCCAAAGCTTTAGTGTGCAAATGCATGTCTTCTTTATATTTCCTTGATATTCCTGTAAAGACAGCTTTAAGTCTAGATTAATATTTTTCTGAATAATATGTAGTATACGACGAATGCCCGCCAACTGTTGATACCGGAGGAGCAAGTTGCTATTGTTCTTTGGATCTTTACCTTCTCTGGCCTCCTTTTAAGGCAACTGCTGAGAAAGCAAGTTGAGAAAGGTGAGGAGCTGGGAAACAGGGACCTTGTGTCCAAAATGTTTGAGTCAAATGCTCAATAGGTGAATATGTTCCTGTACTTTCCTCTAAAGCCTGATTTGAATGATTGGTGCTTTGCTTGTCCTCATGATGTTCTATATAACACAAAATGTAACTGTATCAAATAGAACATTGTTGTTGCCGTTGGTGTTTTGTTTGTTTTACATTCTTATAGCTGATAACTTCAGGTTTCTGTTTGTAGTTTGCTTTATTGATCATCCCACCAATACTATCAATGATTGATATTTATAATCCCATCACCAGTTACTTAAATGTATCTGAAACTTGCGTGAGCTTTCTCTGCTCCTGAAGACTATTTTAGATTGGGCAAGGAGCACTTGCTCTTGCTTCTATGATCATACCAATTGTGCATGGAGCATAATCCTATTTTTTTTATTCAGTTGTATTTTGATTTTTGCACTTGCCTGAAAATACTATTGTATAGATTATCTGATCTGTGTGTAATGTGGTATTGTGAAAGTATGTTTGTGGCAAAGAGTTTCTATAAAAGGAACGTACACAGTCTTGCGTGGAAGACATGTTTTCATGTATTTCACCTTATATATATATTTTTTTTGTTTGTGTAACAGAGTCTGTTATAATTTTGCCAGCTTTTGGGGTTCAGCTTGAGACTATTTACAGAAGGTATTCTTTTGAAAAAATTATGCTACTTTTCCATTATCTATAGCACTCGTGATTGCTTCATCATCTGAGGTCTTTTATATTTCCATCTGGTTATGAAAACGGTAGTCTTTGTGTTTTTTTTTTTTACTTAAAAGAAGATGGATATCATATGAATTTGTGCTCTCTCTCTCTCATATCTTCTTTTTTCCCTTTCTCTGCGGGTAATTTGGCTGAATTTTCTAGAATGAGTTTCATGAACCATGAAATTAACTAATTATTTTTGCCCTCTTGGGAACATCGTGTAAAATTGGAACAGTATTGGGATATTAGCACGATCCATCTGTGAAAGGATGACACACACAAATCTAGAAACTTTAAATTTTTTTTCACCAAAAAAGTGTGCACTCAGCTGATTAGAGTTACTGGTTCTGAGCTTGTGTATTGATCAATTTAACATCTTAGAGGAGTTGGTCTTTTTTACTCTCTCTGCACCCTCCCCCCTGCATTTCTGATTATTTGACCTTTCTTGAATCAGTGGGAGAACCGTTCGCCATTTTGTTCCAATTGGCAAGATCTTGAAACCTGTCCTGAATGAATGTGTGACTCCAGTTACCTGCTACTGGAGTCTGTCTCTAATTCTAAGTGGAGAGGAAGAACTTTTGCTTGTGTTCAAGGTAAAGGGTCTTCTAGTTGCTTACCATTTGGCTTAGATTTTACAGTGTGTTCGTGGCCTGATAATAAACAAAATATCAAAACAGCACATGGTTTCTCATGTGTAAACTCTGAACCATTAGATTGAGCAGTTTCTTTCCTACTTGTTAATATGATGAATGTGATAATCCCAGTTGAGTGATTTTGTTCCTAACCCGGTAACTGTATTGGCATCCAGGAATTGTATCCTCCTGTCGCAATGTTAGTTCCCATTTGGAAGGCTTTGTGTGCTGCCATTGATGATGGCAAATGCACGGACACGCATTCAGATTGTGACACTAGATGATGCACTCCAGAGCAGTAGAATAGAATATTTTCTTGTGTAGAGGTAATTTCGCATCTTGACCACCCAAAACTGAATATGTCATGGGAATTGTTTAAGCTCGTCAAGAAGAATGAACATGAAGATAAGTTGGCCTTTCAGGTACTTCCTATGAAGATCTTGGAGCAGAATACCTGAGTTCTGAACACGGACTTTCAATGCTGAATGAGGACTTCCTGATTGTGAGAAAATAACTATGAAGCTCTTATAATTCAGTTATTTAGTGCAATTACTTGAAAAATTCAATTTTGGGCTGCTTCGGCATGTGGCTGTTCCTCCATAAAAATATACAGAAGTGTAGGGGAGGGGGCCTGATATCATTAAATTTTTTGTATTCTCCAAGTTTATAGGATTAGAACTTAGAAGGAAAAAAAAGCAAAAGATTGCTTTCAGTGTAGATTCTTTTGTTGAAAATTGAAGGCTACCTCTGTTCTAGTTGAAATGCATACATGGAATAGCAATTACGACTTGATTTCTTCTTTATCGCATTTAATTAATTAAGCAGCTTCTCTTAGATGAAGGGCTTTATGCTTGATGGTATTTGCAAGGAAAAGTGAGGCAATCTTAGTAAAATAATGATCCTGAATTATTTTACCTGAGATCTTGTTCAGTATATAATAGGTAGGCTGCTTGAGGTTTCATTCTACACATGATCAATACTTTTGCTGCCTCTGACAGTTGAGTGTACTCTCTAAGCCTGTCAAATGTCAATGGGTAGTTTTTTATCCTATTCGTACTCATTTTTAATCTACCCATACCCTATTCATATCCTAAAATTTTAAAATTTACCCATATTCTATCCAAACCCGTACTACTACAAATTAATAGGTTAGGTTAGGTTAGGGTAGGGCCTTATCCGTTACTATCCATTGAGTAATGATATCCAATGGGTATTCACACACTACACACATCATTACCCAATGAGTGTTCATATATCACACGCATTTTTCACACACACACACTGCACATATATTTTTCACACACACATACTGCACACACTACGCACACACATTTTTCACACACACACACACTGCACACAATTTTCACACACACACAGAGCACACAATTTTCACACACACATTGCACACAATTTTCACACACACATTGCACACAATTTTCACACAGTGTGTAAACACACACACACACACACACTGCATGCACACACAAACACACTGCACATACACACGTACACACACTGCACACACACACACACACACACACTGTGTGTGAAAACACAGATTCACACACACACACACACACACACACACTGCACACACACACGAAAAACACAGTTTCACACACACACACACACACACACACACTGCACGCACACAGAAACACACTGCACACACACACACGCACACCCACACAGTGGGTGTGAAAGTGTGTGTTTTCACACACACGCACACCCACATAGTGGGTGTGAAAGTGAGTGAGTGTGTGTGTGTGTGTGTGAAACACAGTTTCACACACACTGTGTGCATGTGTGTGTGCAGTGTGTGTGCGTGAAAACTATGTGTGCAGTGTGTGTAAATGCGTGTGTATGTGTTAATTGTGTGTGAGCTAAAAAAAACACAATATCAAAAAAAGGCAAATAAAAAAAAATATATATGATTGGGTAGGGTACATATCCTACCCTAAAAATAGGGTATACCCAATACACATATCCAATGAATAAATATTTAAATAGGATAGGGTAGGATAGGATAGGGTAGAGTAGCGTAGGATATAGGGTATATAATCTGATATTTTTAAGATTAGGGTCAGGGTAGGGTAAAACTCTACCCATTAACAGGCCTAGTACTCTCCCGTTAAAAGGGTATTAGTGCAATATATTTAAAAATTGTTATGTGTTTACTTTGAATATGGCCCCAAATCTTGGCAAAGGTACTATCAAACTGGTGAGTGCAATGTTAATGTTACATGTGCAGCTTATGATATCAGAACATATTTCATGAAACCTCCAACTGTTCACATCATTTATGTACCAAGTGGTTGCTAAGGTGCCATTAAATGGGAATGCTCCAAGTTGCAGAATTTGGTTTCTCTTCTTTCTTATGTATCACACTTCCTTCTCCAAGCAAAAACCTTTTTCTCTAAAATTGAGTTTTGTTAACCCTCTCAATTTTTGGACAGTGCCACTACAAGGGTGTAAACGAATATTAAACGGAGTAGATATGTAGTATTCCAATTCTTATCTGATTAAGATTTTCGATATCTATATCCGCATCCGAATCCGATGGATATTCAAACTTCATATTCAAATTTGAATCTGATGGATATTTTGCGAATTCGGATATATCCGAATTCGTTTAGTATTTCTGAAAATCTGACAAAATTATAGATATCCAGATATTTGAATATCCGTTTTCGCTTACAATCATCCAAAATATCCGAATCCGTTTATCTGAATATCCAAATTTGTTTATGTAAATAAAAAAATCAAATAAAATTTATATAACTTATCTAATTGAAATTTTTGTATAAATATAAGTGTAGTATATGCTCATTAATATAAATATAGTTAATATATTTACTTATATTTTTATTTTGTTGTACATATAGATATATGAGTCAATTAGATTTTTTCTATCTATTTTTTTTTTTTTTGGTTACAAAAGGGAAGGCCCAAGAAAGGCTCAGTTACAAGGCCCTTGCTGGCCAAAATCTCTCAAAATAATCTCCCTCAGGGCAAGTAGGCGGTTCATCCCAAATACAGACTGCGTTCTGGCACTCATGTCCTAGTTTGGCCAAAAAGTCGGCACATTCATTTCCCTCGCGCTTAGTGTGCATAATTCTGGTTTCCCATGGAAGTCTCAACATGCATCGACAGTCCTCGACAATTTGCCCGTAGAGGTGCGTCGTCATATCCGCATTTTGCACCAGGTTTTTCACGACTTCAGAATCCATCTCCACCTCAAGTCTTTGGAATCTCTTCTCCCATGCAATTCGGAGTCCCTCTCTAAGTCCAAGCAGTTCAGCCATGTTGACAGGGACCTGTCCAAGTCCCATGGAGAAGCCCGTTATCCATCGCCCTTCTGCGTCGCGGATGAGGCCCCCAGCAGCTGCATTCCCACTCTCCAACCTCACGCTTCCATCCGTATTCAGCTTAAACCACCCTTGTGCAGGTTTCCTCCAGCAAACAGTCCCATTTCGGAGTTTGCACTGTGCAGCCCGCTGTGGGAATGCACGGGTTATGTCCGTGGCAAGCCCTATGATGTTCCGAATTGTTTCCTTGACACTCTCTTCTTTATGTTTGAAGATGAAGCAATTTCTTGACTTCCAAAGAGTCCATGCGGTTGCAAGAAAGATTGTTGGCCAGTCGCACTCCGGGAGAATTATATTCCGAAAATGAGTGTGCATGTTAGAGAAGAACCAAAGTGTGGAGTCCAAGGAGAGGAATTTGAGCCACTCTGTAGGACAAACGAGAAATTCCCACACTCGTTTGGCCTTAGGACAATTGAGCAGAACATGCAAAATATCTTCTCTACCCCCAAGACATCGAACGCACATGTCCTCTCATGTCGAAGGGCGTTGGTAAGGAGACTCCGGTGCATGCAAAGCCAAAGGAAGTGCTTCAGTTTTTGAGGGCATTTAAGCTTCCAAATCCATGCCCATTTCGCTGATTCGGTTACCCGTCGCTCCCTTTTGTCGCTAAGTGCCCTGTATGCGGACTTGCAGCTGTACTTTCCCGTTAACTCCGCCCCCCAAACCCTTACATCATTCCCATTGCTGATCCTAGGGAGCGGCCAACTCGTGATTCTGCGCGCCAACTCTTGCGGATTTGAGTTTTGAGGCGTCTAAAGTTCCATTGCCCCCTTTCATCAATGAGCTCACTGACCTTGACGTTCTGTTCGTCGTCTGGAATCTGCGCTTGAAGGGCCAAACTCAGTTTAGTTTTCCCCAACCATCTGTCATGCCAGAAATTAATTTGGTTTCCCCAGCCGATCCGCCATTGGATGCAGTCCTCGACTTCCTTGATGCTGGTCACGATCCCTTTCCAAAGCCGCGATGCGTAAGGTTTCGGGTTGTGAGTTAGGATGTCATCATTCTTGAGATACTTGTCACGAAAAATCCTTCCCCACACCGTGGTATCCCTATTGATGATCCGCCAACCAGTTTTAGCAAGAAGTGCCACATTGGTGCGGCGTGCTTCATGCAGCCCAAGCCCGCCATTTTTTTTGCTTCTAATGACCTTGTCCCATCCGACCAAGTGAACACGTTTGTTGTTCGTCTCCGAAGCCCAAAGAAAGTCACGATTGATTTTGTCTAATTGCTTGCACACTTTCATTGGGAGCCATTCGGTATGCATCGTATACACCGGTATGGCTGATGTAACTGACTGAATTAACGTGGCACGTCCTGCCAAATTCAGAGTACGTGCTTTCCAATCCGAAAGACGCTTGGATATTTTCTCCAAAAGGCCCCCATAATTGGTGTGACTATTGCGACCTTTATGAACCTTGATTCCGAGATATTTCCCCATATCCTCAGTAATGCCAATGCGAAGAGTCGATGCAATCCGAGACTTGGTGTTTGCATCAGTCTTGGGGGAGAAGATGACCTTAGACTTTGCCAAGTTAATACTAAGGCCAGCAGCGGCGCAAAAATGTGCACACACACATACACCCCACTACTACTACAACTGCTGCTGCTATTATTACTACTACTATTACTATTACTAATAATAATAATAATAATAATAATAATAATAATTTTTCTAATGCTATTTATCGGAAACATATAACGGATATAATTAAACGAATATATCCGTTGAATATACATTCGGAGCGAATATTAAATGGAGCGAATATGCAATTATCATATCTGTAATGACCCGGTATTCCTTAATATTTAAATAATTGATATGAAATCTTACTCTTCTTGGAGATGTTTTTATTACTTGTTATTTTCACATTTTAGTTTGATTTTGAGATTAATGTACAATTTGAACGGTAAGTACTAATTTTCGAATTTTGATTTCCATTCTTGGAAAATTCATCTATTAAATACTCATTAGTTTTCAAAAATAATATAAATAAGTATTCTAGACTTTTATATATGGAGAAGATGCAATTTTTAATAAATTACATGATTTTCCAAATTTTAGGCGAGTTTGACATTCGAACACAATTTTTGAACTTTCTATGTTCTAAATTGCAATTTTCGAAAATATAACTAAAACATTTTTAAATTCTGGTAAATATACATATAATTTCAGACTTATAAAGATTAAATTTCATAATTTTGGAATTTTTCTAAATTAATTATGAATTTTCGGATTCTATGCCCTAAAACCCCTAAGAAATGAGTAAATTGTATTTTCTACCCCTAGATATTATTTCTTTCCATTTCTTTCCATAATTATATATATAATACAAGAAAATAACCTACATTTTCAGATTTAAAAGAGGGGTGGACGAATTTTGGGGGATTTTGGGAGACAAAATTGTTAAATGTTAAATACTTGGTGTATGTTAAGTCTTTCCCTCCAAGTTTGCTAGAGTTGCTAGATACAATGTATTTACACACTTGGCCAATACCTTCTAGATGCAAGAACACATGCTTGGCTCATGTTAAGGTAGAGTTCCACTTAAGCTTGTTAGACTCTATACTTGGCCAATTAGTGCATTAATTGGAAAATGACTTCATACTAATCTTCTATGTCTTCTACTTAGGAAAAAACACAAAAATCACCATACACACACCCCTAAAAATCCGGCCACTACCCCCTCCATTTCTTCTTGTTTCTTTCACTTTTCCCTACACTCTTTCACCTCTTCAAACCATCTCCCAACCCCACACACTTTCCCTTCTTCAAATCCTACAAGGCAAGAAAGAAACCCCTACAAGACAAAAAAGACTATCAAGGTAGAAATTTGCCTATGGCATGAGCTAGGGTTAGGTTTTTATCAATCTATTGGCATGTTATCTCCCCTATAAGACCTAGGAGGTCACCACAAGTTGGTTTCCATCTTGGGTCTAAGGGATTTCAAGATATGTTGGTTATATATGTGAATACGATGCTCATGATGTTTCTATGATCATGTTTGGTTAAATTCTTGAATAAGCATGTTGAAAGTTGTTGCAAATATGATTGAATTCTTTGTTATCATGTTTTATACCTTGTTAGAGTCTTATATATGTGTTAGAAGCTAGAATTTTAAGAGTCCCAAGCTGAAAATTCAAGTTGTGCATATGCTGGAATTACTATTCATGCAAAAGATATTGTTTTGAAGCTGAAAAGTTTAGTTTTTGCAAAGGTGAAAAATCCGAAAATTCTCAAGTGAAAACCTGGTTTGTAAACTGTAAATTCAGTGTAGAATAAGTTGGAGAAACAGGTTTTTAAAAGATGGAGGTTTGGGTTACAAAAGCTGAAAATTTCAGTGGTTGCGCGTTAAAACGTTTCGCGTCGCAGTCTGAAAATTCCAGATCTTGTAAGCTGGAAATTCAAACTTTTAACAACTAAAAGTCTATTTCACAACCTTGGGAATGTATATGTGAATTTCCAGTTGGTTTTAAATTGGAAAATTAGTAGTTTGAAAGCTAGAAATTTCAGTTCGAAGTGGTAAATGCCGATGTCGCAAAACTGTGATTTTGGTGCTTTGTGTTAAATTTGAGCTGAACAGTTTGTATTGTGATGAATTTGTGATTCAAATGTATTGAAATTATGTGTATAAGGGCCCTATATGATTTCGGTGTGGATGGGGCTAGAGTTCGGCCGGGCGGCAATGGGCTTGCCGGTCTTAAAACAGTTCTCGCCATCCATGCCTATTCCCATCTTGCATGGACGGAGTGTTCCATGTATTGGTTGTGGGTCGTAGGAATTCGGCATATGCTCGAGGTATGACCACCGGTGTGTTTGGTTGGGCACCAAGATTGGTTGGAATTGGTGCACATATTGTGATTGCATTACGGCATGGCGAGATAAGGTAGCCGCCCATCGAGGTGGAAAATGGTAACAATGTGTTGGATTGTGATGCTCTTGTGAGCTGAAATTTATGTGATTTGATCAGAACTGAAATTTCTATGGTTTTATGTGTGGTTTTATGTGCTTTTATGACAATATGCAATTTCACACGATCACCTCATGTCTATGTAAATTTCTACTCAACATGTGTATATGTTGACGTTGCTTTCTATTATGATTTTAGCCAGATTTGAGACACAGGAAGATAGGAACGAGGAAGACTTAGGAGGGCCCTTCGAGGCTTTTAGTTAGTTATGTATGCGTTGTGCTAAAAACTTTGTGGTTTAGTTTGTGTATATGTAATAAACGACGTTTGTAAACTCATCTTTTGGAATATAAGTACGTGTGTTTGGTTTCATCACGCTATAAAATGGCATGTTTTTGTGAGATGGTTATAAATAGATGTTTTCATAATTAACTAGAGGTTACGGGGCGTTACAAGTGGTATCAGAGCAGGTTGCCAGCTGGAAAATCGGGAGCTAAGTGCTCTGTGGGGTAAAGTGCTATGCACACGGGAGCCACCTCTTGTGCCCGTAGAGCAAATGTTGAGTCTTGAGCCCACGAGGCCAAGTGCAATGTATTAAAAGTCTTGAGCCCACGAGGTTAAGTACTATATGTTTTGAAAGTCTTGAGCCCATGAGGCCAAGTACTATGTCTTGAATGTTTTGAGCCTACGGGGCGAGGTGCTACGTGTGCGGAAGACGCCTCTTGAACCCACAGGAGCCACCTCTAGAGTCCCAACGCCTGGCAGTCGGTAATAGTATGCGTGATTTTGCTACGAAACTTCTGGTGTATCTATTGGATTTCGTATTTGATTAAAACATATTTTGGGTTTACACCTAAGGTATGCTGGGCAAGGATCCTCGGTGTAAAATTTCGGAATAGATAGGAGATAGGCTTGATTCGAGAAGGTTAATTAGGGATGAATTTCCTTGGGTAGTGTTTGACATGCGGGGTGACGGGTGTGGCTGGGCGGCCGACCAGTGCATACTTTGCTCCCCTAAATGGCAAATACTTGACTAATTTGAGTATAAGGCGAATTTGTTTGGGGTTATGGTTGTAAATGACTACTTGTGGAATTATGTGACGTAAGTTCTACGTGTGTGAAATCTACCTCTGGAACCATAGGAATCATCTCTAGAGTCACCACGCCCGACAGTCGATCTTAGTATATATGATATTTGCTAAAATCTCTAGTGCATCGATTGGATTTCTTATTGAATTGAATTATATTTTCAGAAAACGTATCATTTGGCAGAGGTAGTACTAAGAAAGGGATGTTGAGATGTTAAAATTTAGTACTGAAATAGCACCATGAGATTTGGGAAAGGTAGAAGCTATGTTCTTTGTCGAAATTGAGGAGAGAAAGATTTGGAAGTTGTGGTGGTCTAAGGCTCGGAATTTGAGATAGGATTCATAATTTTACTATGGTATTCGAATCGATATGGAGAATTGAAAAGTACAATGGAGCAATTGATAAATTAAGAAACTTTATAAGACCATAATCTAGGGGCGGCCCAAGTGAAAGGAACTCTGGAGGATATATCAAAGCTGCAAGAATGGGTGTGTGAGGTAACCAAATAAACCTACCATATGGAAGGTACGCATTTAGCTTGTTTGAATTACCTAGAATTTTGATTGATTCAAATTCATTACATATTTTCTCGACTAGAGGTTCAACCTGATATTTATCGAATGAATGAGAAGTATAAATTAGAAGTAGCCACTATCCAATATTGATGAGTTATTTGATTAAGTACAAGAAGTTTCATTATATTCCAAACTGGATTTGAAATTAGGTGAGAAGGTGAGGGGAAATTTTAGTAGTCATGGGAAGAAGAGCAATAATGGAATAGAATAAAGAAATATAACAAAGCTACTAGGAATGATGAACTTAAGTATAGATTTCTATTTTAGGCGAAGTGTGTAATAGTTAAATGATGATTCCCTTGTGATAGTTATATTTCTTATTTCTTTTCGTAAGACCTCATCATTACTTATTCAAAAGATCTCTAAATTTCATTTTACTTGGAAGCAACTTTTATAATCTCCATAGGAGATGTACTTTTTAATCGAACCTTGAAGCCTATATTCTTTGATTTGTTTCTAAAGCTATAAGTTTGCTTATTACATATTATTTTGTCCTTATATATTCACAATATCGATATTTCTTTGGGATATCTCTTACAACCAATATTCATTGTTTAATATGAAGGAAAGAAAATGCCAATTTTGTTTTTTAACTTCCTTTTAAAACAATGACTTCAATAGCAGGTCTTTTGATTTTGTAATCATTCCTTTTTCTTTTAAGGCACTGTTCAAAGTTTTCTTAATCGACATCTCTTTTTATCTCTTTCTTGAAAAGTTTGTGATAGAGGAAATTTCCAAGTTATTTCACCTATTAGTAAAAGCTCGAAATCTTTGTGATTTACGCCAATCTAATTTTCCTTATTGACACTTCAATTGCCAAGTTGTTATCCAAACTTGTATGCATTCTCGTGTGAATCAATAATAATCCATTAACAGTCTTTTATTCCATTTGCACCTTTAAACTTCAAACATGAAAATTTGTTGAAGCAAGTCTTGAAAATTGATGAGTTAACATTGATCTCTAGTAAACTTCTTCCTGTATATTCCTAAATGATATTTAAAAATAAAAATATTGACAAATATTTTCAAATCCTACTACATTTACGACTCACTTCTTCCACTTGTCGATCTTTTGTTCCTATTAATTAAAATTTTGGTTTTTGACTTTGCCGTATACATCTGAGATCTGATTTTTTTTATCCATCCGGACTATCACAACCCTTACTCATATTTAAACCTATCACCAAAAATTTCATTATAGGATTACTTTGAACCTAGCAAGGCAATAATGCAATATGGATAGTTGTGGATAGACTTATGAAAAGCTTCCACTTCCTTGTGTGGTTTAGAATGGCAGAATATTAAAAACAAGACATAGTTGGACTTCTTGGTGCTTGGTGTCTCAGTTAGTATAGTCTTGAATAGAAACCCACAGTTTGCCCTAAATTTTGGCAAGAATTACAAAATGTTTGAACCACTAAGTTAAATGTTAGTATTTCTCTTCAACCTCAAACTGGTGGACAACTAGAAAGAATCATACAAACCCTTGAAGATATACTTTGAATTTGAAGGAAGTTAAGATTGACACCTCTCACTAGCCAAAGATGCCTAAAACCATAACGATTAACCTATAGTTGGCATGATACCTTTTCTTAAAGCACTTTAGGCACAAGGAAATAGATCCACAGTATATTGGAATGAAGTGGCAAAAGTGAAGCCCAAAGTTAGTAGGGGAAATCACCAAAGTCACCAAAGTAGCTCCAAGGTGAATGACAGAAACACAAAGTCGCTAAAAGAGTTACTCCGATAAGAGATGAAAAGATTTGGAGTTTAGCTTAGGAAAGGAGTCTTGAGATTTGGGAAACAAATGAAACGTGTAATCCAAGATATGACGGTTCTTTTGACCTATTGGGAAGAATAGGAAAAGTAGTAGTGTAAGTTGGCATTACCTTCTACCTACTAGAGATACATAATCTCTTCTATGTATCTATACCCAAGAAATATCACTCGGATCCCTCACATACACTAAACCATGACACCTTAGATATTGACCCAGATTTAACTATGTTGAAGAGCCTATTGAAAATATCGAATTTAAGGAATGCACTTTAAGGAACAAGACAAGCCCATTAGGACGAGTGCTATGGAAACATCATGGGATTTAAGAAACCACTTGGGAACGATTGAACGAAGTACAAGAGAAGTACCCACAATTATACGGATAAGGACTTGACATATGAGGAAGAGCCTGTTTGCATCTTAAAAGTGAAAGAACGAACCCTGTGAAACCATTCTATTCCTATAGTCCAAGCGTTGTGGAAATATCATAATCTCGAGGAAACTACATGGGAGAAACTAGAATACATGATGGACAAATATCCACATTTCTTTAACTAGCAAGGCTGAATTTCGAGGACGAAATTCCTTTCAAGGAGGGGAGGATGTAATGACCCGGTATTCCTTAATATTTAAATAATTGATATGAAATCTTACTCTTCTTGGAGATGTTTTTATTACTTGTTATTTTCACATTTTAGTTTGATTTTGAGATTAATGTACAATTTGAACGGTAAGTACTAATTTTCGAATTTTGATTTCCATTCTTGGAAAATTCATCTATTAAATACTCATTAGTTTTCAAAAATAATATAAATAAGTATTCTAGACTTTTATATATGGAGAAGATGCAATTTTTAATAAATTACATGATTTTCCAAATTTTAGACGAGTTTGACATTCGAACACAATTTTTGAACTTTCTATGTTCTAAATTGCAATTTTCGAAAATATAACTAAAACATTTTTAAATTCTGGTAAATATACATATAATTTCAGACTTATAAAGATTAAATTTCATAATTTTGGAATTTTTCTAAATTAATTATGAATTTTCGGATTCTATGCCCTAAAACCCCTAAGAAATGAGTAAATTGTATTTTCTACCCCTAGATATTATTTCTTTCCATTTCTTTCCATAATTATATATATAATACAAGAAAATAACCTACATTTTCAGATTTAAAAGAGGGGTGGACGAATTTTGGGGGATTTTGGGAGACAAAATTGTTAAATGTTAAATACTTGGTGTATGTTAAGTCTTTCCCTCCAAGTTTGCTAGAGTTGCTAGATACAATGTATTTACACACTTGGCCAATACCTTCTAGATGCAAGAACACATGCTTGGCTCATGTTAAGGTAGAGTTCCACTTAAGCTTGTTAGACTCTATACTTGGCCAATTAGTGCATTAATTGGAAAATGACTTCATACTAATCTTCTATGTCTTCTACTTAGGAAAAAACACAAAAATCACCATACACACACCCCTAAAAATCCGGCCACTACCCCCTCCATTTCTTCTTGTTTCTTTCACTTTTCCCTACACTCTTTCACCTCTTCAAACCATCTCCCAACCCCACACACTTTCCCTTCTTCAAATCCTACAAGGCAAGAAAGAAACCCCTACAAGACAAAAAAGACTATCAAGGTAGAAATTTGCCTATGGCATGAGCTAGGGTTAGGTTTTTATCAATCTATTGGCATGTTATCTCCCCTATAAGACCTAGGAGGTCACCACAAGTTGGTTTCCATCTTGGGTCTAAGGGATTTCAAGATATGTTGGTTATATATGTGAATACGATGCTCATGATGTTTCTATGATCATGTTTGGTTAAATTCTTGAATAAGCATGTTGAAAGTTGTTGCAAATATGATTGAATTCTTTGTTATCATGTTTTATACCTTGTTAGAGTCTTATATATGTGTTAGAAGCTAGAATTTTAAGAGTCCCAAGCTGAAAATTCAAGTTGTGCATATGCTGGAATTACTATTCATGCAAAAGATATTGTTTTGAAGCTGAAAAGTTTAGTTTTTGCAAAGGTGAAAAATCCGAAAATTCTCAAGTGAAAACCTGGTTTGTAAACTGTAAATTCAGTGTAGAATAAGTTGGAGAAACAGGTTTTTAAAAGATGGAGGTTTGGGTTACAAAAGCTGAAAATTTCAGTGGTTGCGCGTTAAAACGTTTCGCGTCGCAGTCTGAAAATTCCAGATCTTGTAAGCTGGAAATTCAAACTTTTAACAACTAAAAGTCTATTTCACAACCTTGGGAATGTATATGTGAATTTCCAGTTGATTTTAAATTGGAAAATTAGTAGTTTGAAAGCTAGAAATTTCAGTTCGAAGTGGTAAATGCCGATGTCGCAAAACTGTGATTTTGGTGCTTTGTGTTAAATTTGAGCTGAACAGTTTGTATTGTGATGAATTTGTGATTCAAATGTATTGAAATTATGTGTATAAGGGCCCTATATGATTTCGGTGTGGATGGGGCTAGAGTTCGGCCGGGCGGCAATGGGCTTGCCGGTCTTAAAACAGTTCTCGCCATCCATGCCTATTCCCATCTTGCATGGACGGAGTGTTCCATGTATTGGTTGTGGGTCGTAGGAATTCGGCATATGCTCGAGGTATGACCACCGGTGTGTTTGGTTGGGCACCAAGATTGGTTGGAATTGGTGCACATATTGTGATTGCATTACGGCATGGCGAGATAAGGTAGCCGCCCATCGAGGTGGAAAATGGTAACAATGTGTTGGATTGTGATGCTCTTGTGAGCTGAAATTTATGTGATTTGATCAGAACTGAAATTTCTATGGTTTTATGTGTGGTTTTATGTGCTTTTATGACAATATGCAATTTCACACGATCACCTCATGTCTATGTAAATTTCTACTCAACATGTGTATATGTTGACGTTGCTTTCTATTATGATTTTAGCCAGATTTGAGACACAGGAAGATAGGAACGAGGAAGACTTAGGAGGGCCCTTCGAGGCTTTTAGTTAGTTATGTATGCGTTGTGCTAAAAACTTTGTGGTTTAGTTTGTGTATATGTAATAAACGACGTTTGTAAACTTATCTTTTGGAATATAAGTACGTGTGTTTGGTTTCATCACGCTATAAAATGGCATGTTTTTGTGAGATGGTTATAAATAGATGTTTTCATAATTAACTAGAGGTTACGGGGCGTTACAATATCCATATTCGTTTATTATTGGGATACCTGTAATCGGATACGGATATAGATAATATACCCTATAAGCGGATACGGATAATATACCTTACAAGCGGATACATATGCGAATGGTAAATGAATTTTTGATTACCCGTTTACAGTCCTAGCCACTACTTTGACCTCAACTTATCGAATTATACTGGCATTTACGGGAAGTCAAATCCAAAATTTTGAGGCTATTGGATTTGCATCTTATCATTAAAGTAAGGTCTTATTGGCAAATTGAAAGTAAATCTCAACCACGTTAATTGTAATTTATCTGGATAAAGAGGTTTTTATGATTAGGATAAATACCAGGTTGTGTATTTATCGCTTATAGAAATTTTGAATTTTCGGGCATCCGCTGTGATGATAATTAAAGAAAATGCGGACTCTAGGTCGTAAATTTACACCTGAAAAGTTACCTCACCCAAAACGTATTTTACACCTTAAGTTGTGGCATTTCAAATTTTGAGATTATCTTATCTCATAAAGGATTTACATGCCAATTCTAGATTATCAAAAATAAAAATTCGTGAAAACTGACTTTCATAATGCAAGATAATGTAATTTGAGGGCTCATTAGATGTTACTCAGTTGAGTAGTGTCCAATTAGTGTTTTCAATCGTTGAATTGAATATGATGATATAAGAATTTTATTTTTTAAAATACTTTTTGACATTATTATAGTCAAATCTAACGGTTAAAAATATCCGTTGGACACCACCCAATTAGATAGCATGAGCAATTCTGTGATTTGAGTTACTAAAAATGAATATTCTTCTAAAAAAATACATAATTCTCAATGAAAACTAAAAAGAATAAAATCAACACCCTTACATAGTGTTTGGACAAGAAAATAACAAATTTTGAATTTTTCTTGAGTGTGCTAATTTTATAGTCATATCAAAAGTATCTTGGGACTAGCCATTCTGAAATGATGAAGTCAACCTGCGTTAAGGTGCAGACCAAGGCCAAAGGTGTTCAAATAAAACATCGAATTTCTTTGCCCGCTCGACCAAATAAAATTGTTATACACAAATAGAAAATCATGTGTTTAAAATAAAAGCATAAGGGTTGGGTTAGCTCCTTTAGTTGGAGGGTTCTTAGAAACAATACCCATATGTCTAAAAATGTGGAGTTTGGCATAATCAAAATGTCAAAAATAGAGGCATTTGCTGAAAAGCAAATCAATTATCCCGAAGTTTTGAATTCAAATAAGGACACCCACCAATCAACTCAACAACAACTTCAACTTGAGAAGTATACACTTTTTCGATTTTTTTAATTAGAATGAACCAAGATTAGCTTAGTTCGTAGCATTGCTCATTTCGCATGAGATGGACTTTTGAATGTGTCTTCTTCATAGTGTTGCTAGATCATAGGCATCACTCGCCCTATCGAAGTGAGATATCAATGTGGGTTAATGATATCTTGTATTTATGTCGAGCGTCATGTATAAGGAATTGTAGCTAAAGTTCATCAATGTTCGATCGATATGATAGTCTTTTGATGCACTTGTGTGTAGTCATCGCGTGAGTCATCAATGCACTCACTTATAGCCAACATCTGTGAAGTCTTTCAATACATTTGTTTGTAGTTATAGCAAGTATCATTAATTCACCTATTTGTAGTACAAGTTTGTAATATCCATTCCGAACAATATCGTCTTGCAATATAACTCTTTGTTTTCTTTTTATAAGCTTTTCGTTACCCTTTGTACATTAAAATTTTAAGTCTTACATTCAGTTGTAGACAATCAAAGCCTCAGGGATAGTATTTACCAACTCCAATTCGATCGCCCGATTAGAAGTTAGTATAGGTGCAATTCTCAAGTCACATCAAACCCTGATTTAATATATGCTAGATGCATACCACTAGAAAAATACTCCTTATATATGACAAGTGTCCTACTTAATTTATTTTTTCTCTCTCTCCTATTACATGTTTTCTATTCTGTTTCTCTCTTCTCTATCCTCTCTCATCCCCTTTTTTTTATCTCTCATCTCTCACTTTTCGTTGTCTTTATTTTACTTTCTTAATACTTGTTTTTCTTAATTTATTATTTGTTTATGCTATATTTGGAACATGAATTTTGGTAAGAAAAAGTGGAAGGAAAATGGAAAAAATAAAAAATGAAAGCATAGAGTACTATCATTTGAAGTGAAGAAAAAATTTTCCTTCCTATTTTGCTTACCAAAATCAAAAAATATATCTAAAATAGTTAAAAATTGTATTGATACAAAAATTAATACGTATCCATAATTTCATATTGCTAAAATTTAAGTACAAAACTAAATTTGATATTTTTTTTCATTTTGCACACACTTTGAGTGTGCCTTTAGTACTAATCTTTATTATTTTATACCTATTGCTATAAACTTTGATTAATTTATTTGTTATTTTCTTTGGCTAATTTGAGCTTTCGTTATCTTATTTGTAATTGATTTTTCTTTGGCATGGGCACTAAAATGTTGTACCACTAAACAAATAATAATAATAATAATAAAGGAAAAAAAGAAGTGCACAACATAACAACTTTTGAAATTTGAATAGAAAAATAATGGTCATTAATTAATTATAGAAGAGAAAAAACGAAAAGAAATTAAAGCCGAAAAAAAGAAAGAAAAAGAAAAAAAGGTAACAATAAAGAATGGTAAGCAATGGTAAACAAATAATTTTGGAAGAAAGAAAAATAAATTAAAATAAAATAAATTAAGAAAATAAGTATACAATAAGTAAAAGGAAATATTGAAAAATAGGAGATGAGAGAAGTGAGAGAAGAGTGAGAAGAAAAAAACAAAATAAAAATGTGTAATAGGAGAGGAAGGAAAAAACAAAATTAAAGACGACACTTGTCTTTAATAGAGGGTGCTTCCCTAATGGGTGTGCACCTAGCATATACTCAACCCCCTTACGTTGTGTGCACATTGCACATTCGCACACAATCCAAAATCTCATTTCATAGTGACTACTTCCACTCATCAGATTTAGTGCTTGTGAATTTTGAGCAAATAAATGGGACTACTGATTTTTTTAGCAAACATATAAAATTGGCACATCCAATGAAACTGCAAATTTTTTAGCACACACATAGATATACAGACATACAATATGTACACGTTGGACTATTGGCATACAATATGTACACGTTCTCTCTACACACACACATACACATATATAATGAAATATACCCTTGTGCACGGACAGAAAACAGTGCATTAAACGCTTAAACCAAAAGGCGTTTTCTTGTGTGGTAAGTTTCCATGTATAGAGAGAGAGAATGGCGACCTTAGAATCTGAAGGAGTCATTGGTTGCCACGGCGCCGTTGAGGTCTGGAACAAGCAGCTTTAGAAGGGAAAAGATAACAAGAAGCCTGTACTAAATTTTAGAGTTGTGGATAAAGTAATTGATTGGAAGGTTCGATCTTATATTAAGTCTCTGCAATTAAGGATGACAATTCATATAGTTTAGATACGTTCAAGTTAGGTTGAGATAAAGGGATAACATAAACTTTTTACCCTCAAACTCAATCCAATCCAACCCGATGAAAACCCAATAATACTTGATCCAAACCAACCTTACATAAATTAGGTTGACCTTCGGATCGACCTAGTAATCTAACCCACCTAAAATCCACTCAATCAACATTATCTTTTTTGGATGATGCGCCTATAAATTTATGTAATTTTTCTATCATAATCATGAGACTGCGCAAAAGTTTAATACATTCACATTTGCTAAAAAGCATAATCCAAACCAAAAACATAGAATAATAACAAAATAATAAATAATAACAATAGCAATATTTAAATTCCAAAGTACTTCAAAAATATAAGAAATAAACAACATCCAAACTCAAAAATATGTAACTACCTAAAAAACATAAAAAATATCCTAACTCCAAAAAATAAAATATCAAAAATTTGTCTAAACTCGACAAGAATTAATATTCAAAACAAGAAATTTGTCATGAACTTCTTCCTTCTGAAGAGTAATGTATGCCATTATATCCTTCTCAAGATATCCCTTAGTACTTCTTGTTCTAAATTCACTTCATATATATGCATAAATATAAAAAAAACATATAATTTTACATTTTTAGTCGTTCCAATATCATAAAGATAAAATATAGTTTCACTATGTAATATAATCTAATTAAAGCTAACAAAAAATATTATTTTTATACCTTTCAATATTCAATAATTCCAAATCCTTTAATATTTTATATGATTATCAACAGGATACTAGGATCGAAATCTAAAAGTAATTATTTATTTTTTCCTAAGTCATTTATCTTTCAACGATGACGTGAAGACGCCAAAAAAATAAATCTTACAAACACCAATAAAATTTTGATTAGCAAAATTTCAAGACACACATTTTATTCATTTATGAGACAATAAAATAAATCGAATTGCATTTTTTTTTATACATATTCTTTGCGTAATACTTTATTGCAATACTATATATAGCTTTTGATTATATTTTTATTTTTTTATAACTAAAAGATTTATAAAAACACCCATGTAAAAGTCTAACATTTCTGCATTTTCTTTTTTAGATTGATATACCAGTCAAATTATACAAAATAAGCACAATAACATCTAATTAATTCAATGTTTGTACTACTAAATATTAAAATTGTATTGAATGCATAAAGGATTTAAAATTTAGTTTTATTTTATACGACATACAAAAAGAGCAGATCAATATGAACTAAAATAAAATAGAGTAATAATAAATATTTATTGTAATAATAATTGTTTATAAAATCAATTTATTTATTTATTTTACTTCTTCATATATGTAATTATATCTATCGAATGTAATCCTCAAATACATGTATATATATATTAATATTATAAATTATTTTTAAGACATGTTTAGATTAATAATATATTAAAATTAAGTTTCTATATCTAATTAATATGTTACCTTAATTAAATAGTAATAATAATATTTTTCAATAATTTGTTTTAAGTGGGCCGGGTTGTGTCTTGTGATGGGTTAAAAGGTCACCTTTTTTGTTTTTCCTTTTTCTGCGGGTTGATCTTAAACCTAACTCAACCTACTCAAAAATTTTCGGGTTGGAAATGAGTTGGGTATTTTCTGATCCAAACTCAAAAGGCCTCAACTCAAACCCGGTTTTTTCATATCATGTTCAAAATTGCCACCCTTATCTGTGGTAGCTAAAGTCGGATTAGTCAGTTAGTCGGTCAGAGAACAAATGGTTAAGAAAAAAGAAAGACTAGCCTATAAAACAAGTTCGAATAATTGTTTATACTACACTATGTGTATATATAAATAAATAAATAAATAAATAATTTTTATTATTTACATTCTCGCACAAAAATTGAATTGAGCTGAGAAGAAACAACTAACAAAAAAAAAAAAATGCCAAAATTGTTACATTACACTAACCTAACATTTAGCCTCCTAAGCCACACAGAATGTAACACCATATGTAACAAATCAAATCTTTGAGCAGGCCGATGAAGAAGAAAATGTTTCTTCGCCTTCAAAACATGTCTCTGCTTCTCCAAATACTCACCCCTCGTAATCCCTTGCAATGTTACCTTAATGTCTGCTATCTTGGCCACCGGTACATGGACCGAAAACTTGGTCCAATCAAGAACCTCGCTGAAGGGCAGCGCATAGCCATCCGATATGATCACCAGGCACGCATCCCGCATGCATCGACTCGACTAGCCTCGGGCTTGCCACTTCGTACCCACTAGGGCACAGGCAAAATTTCGAACGGGACATTAGCTCGAAATAATTTAAATTTTTCGGAAGATATTCGTGTACTTGAATATCAGTGTCGTTATCCTTCCAATGTCGGAATAATTTTTTCCTGACGTGTCCATGGAGCCCACCCGCGAAGAACGCGAGGATCGTTCGGTTGTGAGGTGATTGGTTGAAGTCGGGTGGGCCTAAGCCTCGACTAGGGGTGTTTATTTCGGGCAAGGAGACGTCTCTCGTTGGTTGAAAACCCTCGGAGATGTTAGCGTTGCAGAGGCCTCTAATTAGATTCTTGAAAAATAGAGGATTGGCAGCTGAAATATCTGGTCCCTGCAAATACAAAGTTAATGCGTTATACACATTAAATTGTACCTTTTTTTGAATATTGAATGAAACCATGGTTCGCCGTAACGGTCGCGGGGAACGGAACGGAGGCCACCGTTCCAGTTCCGTTGCAACGTCGCGGAACGGTCGCGGTCGTTCCGCACATTTTAAGCTTTAATATGTATGATTTTTTTTAAAAAAAATTTGAAAAATAGTAGAATTATATATATAATACAATGATTCAAAATTTATTAAATACAAATCACATTTATTATTAGTACCATGTTGAATGACGAGGGAATACAAAATCATCAATGTCTGTCTGATCATACAAATTATTCAATTGATGGGGCACATAATCTTCTCTACGTGTGACAAAAACAGGATGCGATTGGTTAGATGAATCATAACTAGTAGAGTGTGATGATATTGGGTTAAAAGGTGGTTGTGCAAATGAAGAGCGCTCATTATCACGATGGTAGTACGCAAATCCTCGATACTGCATGCTGTTAGCACTGCTACCAGAAGACAAATGCACTCCATGATACCTGTCAGTAGAAGATGATGAATGATCCCGATGTATATTATGTGTACCATAATCAGTCAATCTTCCACCATGACCATATCTAGCATCAATGTTGCTTGATCCATGATCAATTTCACCGTAGTCATTTGAACTGAAAGACGAATGATCATAATGTGTGTTGTGTCTTCCGCTGTTGTGGTTTCTATCATCATAGTGACGAGAATTAGTGCGAGACAATAGATTACTAGGCAAAATTGCAAAATTGGTCCTGTAACTTTATCTATTTTGGGTTTTAGTCCTTTAACTTTTGTTTTACAAAAATACCCCGTATCTTTTGATTTTTTGGCAATTTTAGTCATTGCAACCGGGACTTCCCTCTTTTCCGGTTAAAATGCCTACGTGGCGAGTGATGTGTATGCAAAATCAAAAGTTAGAGGACTAAAAATCCTAAATGGGTAAAGTTAAAGGACCAATTTTGCAACTTTTTCCATACACATCACTCGCCACGTAGGCATTTTAACCGGAAAGAGGGAAGTCCCGGTTGCAAGGACTAAAATTGCCAAAAAAATCAAAAGATACGGGGTATTTTTGCAAAATCAAAAGTTAAAGGACTAAAACCCAAAACAGGTAAAGTTACAGGACCAATTTTGCAATTTTACCTAGATTACTATTATAGGCATTTTTCCCATAATTGTAGTAATCTCTTAACAAATTTTGTTGGTATTCTCGTAAGTCCAGAGATTGCATATGTTCGTCCACCCTTCTGTATCTATTGTCGTACATTCGGTTGGGATAGTTATAATTATCTATACCCGATAAATCAGCAAGAAAACGACGTTTTTCTTCAATTTGTGGACGATAACCATGGTCCGTGTCTTGTGTTGCAGCCAAATATCTCCATTTTTTATGATAATTAACAAGTATATCCAGCCAAATCTCTATCAATTAATATGATTTGTTTCTTGATTTTTCTGATATGTTTTTCATCATATTCATTCATCCCGTTACCGTTCCGTTTTGTTCCGTTCCGGCCGTTCCACCACCGCGACGACGCAAAAGAACGGCCGTTCCGCCGTTATAACGCCGCGATCAATCAATCCGCGACAAAGACCGGAACAGCGGAACGGAGGGCGGCGTTCCGGTTCCGTTCCGGCCGTTATCGCGGCGTTCCGGCGAACCATGAATGAAACTATATGCACATAATTTCAATATTTGTTTAAAAATTTTGAAGTAACAATATTTCCGGTGCGTTTGGTATATTAAAATATTTACAACAAACTCTTTATACTTTGACTTTAACATTTTCAATGATACTAATATTTAAATGGAAAGGGATCTACAAAATATAAAAGATATATATTTATGCTGCACAATTTCATGGGCCACAAGTATTGGTTCTTATCTACGGTACAAGGTGAAATAATCTCATCAATTTTAACTGCATTTATTCTAGTAGACCTCGCAAAGAAATTTGATGAAATCACTTATAATTGAATTTTTAAAATATATAAATAAACTTGTCAGCAATGTCAATTCGTTCAGAAAATCTTGAATATATTTTAAATAAAAACAGAAAAAGAAAAAAGAAAAGAAAAGAAAAGAATTCGAACCTATATTTCTTTATATCTTCATCTCAAATATATGTATTTTTTAATCATTTTGCTCTTCATTTTGGAATATATTTGAAAATATATGTGTGAGCATAAGAAAAAATATCTATACTATCTATATTATTATATAAAGAGAGAAATTCTTTTAGTAACTGCTTTGATCTCTACAATATTTTGATTAGTTAATTTTTTTGTTCCACTTTCTCCCCTTTTCTTTCTACTTTGTCCCCTTTTCACTCCACTCCACTACACATTACTTTCTTTTTTTTTTTTCTTTTTATACAATTTTCTTTTACTTTTTTAATCTCTCTATTCTTTCTTCTCTCTCTTATTTCACACTGGTAAATAATTTTTACTTTCTTACATCATGAATTTTAAATTATTTTCAGTAACATATTTTCGCCTTATTTTCGTTTATTTAATTTTCACTTATGTTAAATTAATAAATGGCAAAAAGTTGTTACATACAAAAATAATAATAAAGATTTATAATATAATTTATTAAGATTATAATATATATATATATATATATATATTGCACACGCATCGAGTGTGCATACCTAACCAGTATATTATAGGGGCTAGCTACGTACCCAATCATGGCATGCAACGAAGAAATGATCGGCCCCGGCACTCCGACTCCAAAAGGGATACTTATTGGCCAGAACACGGATATAATCCGCCACCACGTTGCGCAGGGGCGGCGGTCATAGCCGATGCGAGGGGTGTAGAGATAGTGGACGATCTCCGTCACCGTCACCGGCAGGAAAAACGCGTGTGCCTCTGCCGCGTCGTGTGCCGCAAAACGATTGCCGGAGTCTCGAGCTCGTCGATCATCTGCCCTTCAACCGAGTAAATGTCTTTCAATGGCCCATAGTGAAATAATGGGACCTCGCCTTCCTTGTACACCCATATTTTGAATCTCTTCTCCATTTCTACGTAGCTCCTGGGGAGAGAAATCAATGAATGTTGTATACTTAAGCGAAATTTAAATGAGTAGTATTTATGTCTATATACTCCTTGAGATATGGTATAGTTATAAATTACTTCTTTTTATTTTAAAAATTATAAATATTCCTCTGAAGTTTATGATCTTGTTGTAAATATTAATAGAGATATAAAAAAAATAAAAAAAAATCCTATAACTATAGTAGTCAACTAAGTCACCAAGGATGCACTTCGTTGAGGCGGTAAAATTTCACAATTAATTTTGTTATTTCACTAACTTTTGCGAAACAATTTCACTTTGTATCACCATAACCAGCAATGGGCGTCATCATCTATAATCTGATACCGTGACTACATTTTTTTAATAAAATTAATTTATATATAACTTCTACATCTTGAACTTATCAGGTCCATGTATAAATCCTATCTCAAAATCTTGCCTAAAACAAATAGAAATACAACAGGCAACTATATCCCGTATTGATGAAAGATGAATTTTGTTAAACTAATACATACCTCAGGGAATATTTGTAATTTTTGATACGAGAAGAACTAGTTTATAATTACACTGTTCCTTAAGAGGTGTCGACATAATTTGTCTTACAATGCTCACATAAACAGTATAACTGATTCACTACCTGATTAATACTAATTTAAATGAGACTAAAT
>CM047876.1:16244836-16268985 GCA_026212405.1 Petrea volubilis | reverse complement strand
CCTTAATTAAATAGTAATATAATATTTTTCAATAATTTGTTTTAAGTGGGGCCGGTTGTGGTCTTGTGATGGGTTAAAAGGTCACCTTTTTGTTTTTTCCTTTTTCTGCGGGTTGATCTTAAACCTAACTCAACCTACTCAAAATTTTCGGGTTTGAAATGAGTTTGGGTATTTTCTGATCCAAACTCAAAAGCCTCAACTCAAACCCGGTTTTTTCATATCATGTTCAAAATTGCCACCCTTATCTGTGGTAGCTAAAGTCGGATTAGTCCATTAGTCGGTCAGAGAACAAATGGTTAGAAAAAAAGAAGACTAGCCTATAAAACAAGTTCGAATAATTGTTTATACTACACTATGTGTATATATTAATAAATAATAAATAAATAATTTTTATTATTTACATTCTCGCACAAAAAATGAATTGAGCTGAGAAGAAACAACTAACAAAAAAAAAAAAATGCCAAAATTGTTACATTACACTAACCTAACATTTGCCTCCTAAGCCCACAGAATGTACACCATATGTAACAAATCAAATCTTTGAGCAGGCCGAGGAAAAAAAATGTTTCTTCGCCTTCAAAACATGTCTCTGCTTCTCCAAATACTCACCCCTCGTAATCCCTTGCAATGTTTACCTTAATGTCTGCTATCTTGGCCACCGGTACATGGACCGAAAACTTGGTCCAATCAAGAACCTCGCTGAAGGGCAGCGCATAGCCATCCGATATGATCACCAGCACGCATCCCGCATGCATCGACTCGACTAGCCTCGGCTTTTGCCACTTCGTACCCACTAGGGCACAGGCAAATTTCGAACGGGACATTAGCTCGAAATAATTTAAATTTTTCGGAAGATATTCGTGTACTTGAATATCAGTGTCGTTATCCTCCAATGTCGAATAATTTTTCCTGACGTGTCCATGGAGCCCACCCGCGAAGAACGCGAGGATCGTTCGGTTGTGAGGTGATTGGTGTTGAAGTCGGGTGGGCCTAAGCCTCGACTAGGGGTGTTTATTTCGGGCAAGGAGACGTCTCGTTGGTTGAAAACCCTCGGAGATGTTAGCGTTGCAGAGGCCTCTAATTAGATTCTTGAAAAATAGAGGATTGGCAGCTGAAATATCTGGTCCCTGCAAATACAAAGTTAATGCGTTATACACATTAAATTGTACCTTTTTTTGAATATTGAATGAAACCATGGTTCGCCGTAACGTCGCGGGAACGGAACGGAGGCCACCGTTCCAGTTCCGTTGCAACGTCGCGGAACGGTCGCGGTCGTTCCGCACATTTTTAAGCTTTATATGTATGATTTTTTTTAAAAAATTTGAAAAATAGTAGAATTATATATATAATACAATGATTCAAAATTTATTAAATACAAATCACATTTATTATTAGTACCATTTTGAATGACGAGGGAATACAAAATCATCAATGTCTGTCTGATCATACAAATTATTCAATTGATGGGGCACATAATCTTCTTACGTGTGACAAAAGCAGGATGCGATTGGTTTAGATGAATCATAACTAGTAGAGTGTGATGATAGTGGGTTAAAGGGTGGTTGTGCAAATGAAGAGCGCTCATTATCACGATGGTAGTACGCAAATCCTCGATACTGCATGCTGTTAGCACTGCTACCAGAAGACAAATGCACTCCATGATACCTGTCTAGAAGATGATGAATGATCCCGATGTATATTATGTGTACCATAATCAGTCAATCTTCCACCATGACCATATCTAGCATCAATGTTTGCTTGATCCATGATCAATTTCCCGTAGTCATTGAACTGAAAGACGAATGATCATAATGTGTGTTGTGTCTTCCGCTGTTGTGGCTTCTATCATCATAGTGACGAGAAGTAGTGCGAGACAATAGATTACTAGGCAAAATTGCAAAATTGGTCCTGTAACTTACCTATTTTGGGTTTTAGTCCCTTTAACTTTTGTTTTACAAATACCCCGTATCTTTTGATTTTTTGGCAATTTTAGTCATTGCAACCGGGACTTCCCTCTTTCCGGTTAAAATGCCTACGTGGCGAGTGATGTGTATGCAAAATCAAAAGTTAGAGGACTAAAAATCCTAAATGGGTAAAGTTAAAGGACCAATTTTGCAACTTTTTCCATACACATCACTCGCCACGTAGGCATTTTAACCGAAAGAGGGAATCCCGGTTGCAAGGACTAAAATTGCCAAAAATCAAAAGATACGGGGTATTTTTGCAAAATCAAATCAAAGTTAAAGGACTAAAACCCAAAACAGGTAAAGTTACAGGACCAATTTTGCAATTTTACCTAGATTACTATTAAGGCATTTTTCCCATAATTGTAGTAATCTCTTAACAAATTTTGTTGGTATTCTCGTAGTCCAGAGATTGCATATGTTCGTCCACCCTTCTGTATCTATTTCGTACATTCGGGTGGGATAGTTATAATTACTATACCCGATAAATCAGCAAGAAAACGACGTTTTTCTTCAATTTGTGGACGATAACCATGGTCCGGTCTTGTGGCAGCCAAATATCTCCATTTTTATGATAATTAATCAGTATATCCAGCCAAATCTCTATCAATTATATGATTTGTTTCTTGATTTTTCTGATATTTTTTCATCATATTCATTCATCCCGTTACCGTTCCGTTTTGTCCTTCCGGCCGTTCCACCACCGCGACGACGCAAAAAAGAACGGCCGTTCCGCCGTTATAACGCCGCGATCAATCAATCCGCGACAAAGACCGGAACAGCGGAACGGAGGGCGGCGTTCCGGTTCCGTTCCGGCCGTTATCGCGGCGTTCCGGCGAACCATGAATGAAACTATATGCACATAATTTCAATATTTGTTTAAAAATTTTGAAGTAACAAATTTCCGGTGCGTTTGGTATATTAAAATATTACACAAACTCTTTATACTTTGACTTTAACATTTTCAATGATACTAATATTTAAATGGAAGGGATCTACAAAATATAAAGATATATATTTATGCTGCACAATTTCATGGGCCACAAGTATGGTTCTTATCTACGGTACAAGGTGAAATAATCTCATCAATTTTAACTGCATTTATTCTAGTAGACTCGCAAAGAAATTTGATGAAATCACTTATAATTGAATTTTTAAAATATATAAATAAACTTGTCAGCAATGTCAATTCGTTCAGAAAATCTTGATATATTTTAAATAAAAACAGAAAAGAAAAAAGGAAAAGAAAAGAAAAGAATTCGAACCTATATTCTTTATATCTTCATCTCAAATATATGTATTTTTTAATCATTTGCTCTTCATTTTGGAATATATTTGAAATATATGTGTGAGCATAAAAAAAATATCTATACTATCTATATTATTATATAAAGAGAGAAATTCTTTAGTAACTGCTTTGATCTCTACAATATTTGATTAGTTAATTTTTTGTTCCACTTTCTCCCCTTTTCTTCTACTTTGTCCCCTTTTCACTCCACTCCACTACACATTACTTTTCTTTTTTTTTTTCTTTTTATACAATTTTCTTTTACTTTTTTATCTCTCTATTCTTTCTTCTCTCTCTTATTTCACACTGGTAAATAATTTTTACTTTCTTACATCATGAATTTTAAATTATTTTTCAGTAACATATTTTCGCCTTATTTTCGTTTATTTAATTTTCACTTATGTTAAATTAAATAAATGGCAAAAAGTTGTTACATACACAAAATAATAATAAAGATTTATATATAATTTATTAAGATTATAATATATATATATATATATATATTGCACACGCATCGAGTGTGCATACCTAACCAGATATTATAGGGGCTAGCTACGTACCCAATCATGGCATGCAACGAAGAAATGATCGGCCCCGGCACTCCGACTCCAAAAGGGATACTTATTGGCCAGAACACGGATATAATCCGCCACCACGTTGCGCAGGGGGCGGCGGTCATAGCCGATGCGAGGGGTGTAGAGATAGTGGACGATCTCCGTCACCGTCACCGGCAGAAAAACGGGTGTGCCTCTGCCGCGTCGTGTGCCGCAAAACGATGCCGGGAGTCTCGAGCTCGTCGATCATCTGCCCTTCAACCGAGAAATGTCTTTCAATGGCCCATAGTGAAATAATGGGACCTCGCCTTCCTTGTACACCCATATTTTGAATCTCTTCTCCATTCTACGTAGCTCCTGGGAGAGAAATCAATGAATGTTGTTACTTAAGCGAAATTTTAAATGAGTAGTATTTATGTCTATATACTCCTTGAGATATGGTATAGTTATAAATTACTTCTTTTTATTTTAAAAATTATAAATACTCCTCTTGAAGTTTATGATCTTGTTGTAATATTAATAGAGATATAAAAAAAATAAAAAAAAATCCTATAACTATAGTAGTCAACTAGTCACCAAGGATGCACTTCGTTGAGGCAGGTAAAATTTCACAATTAATTTGTTATTTCACTAACTTTTGCGAAACAATTTCACTTTGTATCACCATACCAGCAATGGGCGTCATCATCTATAATCTGATACCGTGACTACATTTTTTTTAATAAAATTAATTATATATAACTTCTACATCTTGAACTTATCAGGTCCATGTATAAATCCTATCTCAAAATCTTGCCTAAAACAAATAGAAATACAACAGCAACTATATCGTATTGATGAAAGATGAATTTTGTTAAACTAATACATACCTCAGGGAATATGTAATTTTTGATACGAGAAGAACTAGTTTATAATTACACTGTTCCTTAAGAGGTGTCGACATAATTTGTCTTACAATGCTCACATAAACAGTATAACTGATTCACTACCTGATTAATACTAATTTAAATGAGACTAAAATTTCCCTACATTATTGGTTAGATGTCTTGCTCCTCTTTTCCGTAGATGTAATTATAGCGTTATTCACTCAAATAAATTTATTTATTGATATTTTTAAAACTAAGAAAAGATTCAAAGGAGTGGATGAAGGAACTCGTGCAATATTTGTGATATATATAGCAATTGTTGGTAAACTTAAAATTGCAAATTTTGGGCAATTAATCACATCTAAAGGCATAAAAAAGTAATGAAATGGCTTCACATCAATATCCTAATTACTATACCTCTAAAACTTCAATTTGAAGTCAATTGTTTGAATCGCTGCTAAGTTGATATAACGTCAATAAGTTGATATTTGTTCGTTTCCATACCGTCAATAAGGTCCCCTCGTGTTGCTTCTTCTTCTTTTTCTCTCCTTTTCCACAGCTAATTCAATGAACTGATAAAATAAGTTTATAATATTTTGCTTTAATAAAGTTCAAAGTTTTGGCCTCCCAAAATAATAAAAATTACTTTTCATATTTGTGAAAGTTCAATTACTTTAACTTGGCTACATTAGAAGTTTTGGTTCTTTCATTATCGTTGCCCGCTGCAAGAAACCTGCCTTTTTTTTGGTTCATTTTGGGTATCCTATTTCGATCCACTAGCTGACTAATTCGAATTGGGTATTCACTACAAGAAAATGAGTAAATTTTTGACAATATAATAAGTGATAATTAAAAAATGTCATTAATTATATACATTTTGTGACAATAAATTGATGTTGTCACAAACATAGGATGCACAATGTCAATGGTGACAATTTATTGTAAAAAAGTGGCAACATAATACAAAAGATAATTAGTGACACACCTATTGTGACAATTTAGTGATAATGGAATCTTGTCACAAAATCCTAATAACAATTTTTATTGTCACCAAGTCGTCACTATAGATGTGTCACTAATTATTAATGGTGACAATTATTGGTGACAACTTTTATATTACCACTTTTAAATCTTATCAATAATATTTCTTTTTCTGGTAGTGACTGCAGAGGCCTGTTATGGGGCGACCCTCCCAAACCTACCCATTCACTAATGAAGAATATGTGATAGATAGTCCTCATCATAGATATAAGATATTTGTGATATAATAATTTAAATAAAATTAAAACAATAATCATTAGTGACAATACATTTACTCAAAATTGGTCTATTCACCCAAAATATAATTCTATGACATGATTCTTTAAATTTGTGAAGGGTTGTTCCATTTGTAAATGGGTGCTTTCTCGTAGTATTCTGGGTAATATTACCCAACCATTAAAAAAGGAATATAAGCACAATATTGATGAATTTAATGTACACCAGCATTATGTTCAGTTTCGATAATATTGTTATTTTCTACTACATTTATTAATCATGCTACATTAATTGTTGGAGGTTTAAAAAAATGAAATAGAAGCTTTTAAATATTTTCAAATCAAAATTTTTTTCTGTTTTTCATTTTTTTTTATATTTCAACCACTTATCAACAGAATCTTTTACATATTTTTTCAAATCATAAATTTTTCTTTTTTTTTTTTATATATATTTCAAGTATTTATCAATAGAATCTTTTAAATATTTTTCAAATCATAACTTTCTCTCTTTTTTAATATCTCAACTACTTATCAATACGTATTGACTATGTTGCAGAAATCTAAAGTTGGATTATGTGGTTAACTGGTCACTCGTTTGTGGAATTCGCAACATTCCACCTTCCTAATTAAGGGTAATTTGTTTGGGTTCAAAGCGAAATGGAAAGGAGTTTTGTTTTCGCTTGGCTCTTCCTCAGTGATTCCGTTATTGCCCTCAATTAATGAATATGTTGTAAAATGTTTACATAGAAAAGAACACGAATAACATTCTAACTGATCAAGTAAACCAGGCATCGACTATATACCAAAGAAATCCATTAAATATAAAACATTATGCTATGTTTGGAATATGAATTTTGGTTAGAAAAAGTGGGAGGAAAATAGAAAAGACCAGAAATGAAAGCATAGAGTACTATTATTTGAAGTAAAAAAAAAAATTTCCATCCTATTTTCCTTGCCAAAATTCAAGAATCAATGGAGGGTTAATGTTTCCCACAGCACTTCGCGATTCCTTCTGTTCTTTTTTTTTTTTTTTTGCTTTGTTTTTATTTTTTAGGTAAGGTAAACTTAATTTCTTTTGAGTATCGATATAAAGATCTTGTTCGTTAATATAATTTATATATATAAGACGTCAAGAAAATTTGTTTCCCTTGCTACAAAAATTTAATTTATTAAAATTGAAATCATTATTGGTACAGTTCATCAATTGAATAACCTAAACAAAATACTTTCCATTAAAAAAATAATTAATAGTCTAAAATTGATCAAGCCAAGAACAATTTAATAAAACTCATATTAATAGGTTTTTTGCAATATAAAAAAGAGTCTCATCAATTCGCAAATAAATGGAAGTAAACTTACTGATGGAATGCCCAAGGGTTCCTGTAAATAGAGCCTCTTGGAATGAAACTCCCATTATTATAGACGAATATTTTCGCCTTCGTCCTGCTTCGATTATGGCTCGAGCTCGAGCCAACCCTTCTTCCAATCTCTCCATATCGCCATTTCATGCACCTGAAATGATTATTAATAATCACAATATATTTTATAATCACGACATATATATATACACACACACACACTATGTGTGGTGTGTGTGTTTTGTGTTGTATACCTGCTGCTTGTGAGTGGAAACAGAAGAAGGGATGAATTTGAAGTTTGTGTTGACGCAAAAGAAGAGAATAATCAGCAAAAGAGAAGTGTATCAGTGGAGTTAAGGGAAACTAATGCTAGCCATGGGTCTATTTCTCTACGTATTTTGGTAGATTGTCTGAAGTTTAAGCTCCTCCATTGTTGTTACTGACAATGATAAGCAGATATATAGATATGTACACACACGCACATATATAGATATATAATACATATATATATATATATATATAGAGAGAGAGAGAGAGAAGAGTATATAATTGAGGAAATAAAAAGAAGTAGAAGTTTAGTGAACTACGGAGACTTCCTCCTTCCTGAAGCGAGTTAAGTAATATAATCGGATAATTACGTACTCTATAATCGGATCATTCTTCTCATCAGACGTAATTAGGGCGAAAGGTAATTCTTTGAAGATTGTAGAAAGACATTCAAATATAATTGTTTATAAGATTATTTTGTATGTAATTTTCTTTCCGTCTTTTTTTTTTTTGGCCAATATCAATAGGATTAGGTGGCCAATATATACAAAACAAGGGACCCAACGGCCTTATATGTATGCAACGAGTTCTCACGAGTACACACAAGGCCTGTTCTATTTTTGAGCTTGACAGAATTCAAACAAACATGAAAGTGGGAGTTTACCACATTCATCATATGGTATCAAAGAAAATAACCATATGATTGGTGTTACTTTATTATTGATTAGATGTGAGAATGTTTTTATAACCCTATCAACGCATAAGTGTTTCTTTATGATAGATTAATTTCTGTCATTTAATTGATTTGCTTTTTTATTATTTTTATTGTCATGATGTGATGTTTTATAGTTGTAGTCTTAATTAATTTTATTCATAGACCATCTCTTTATGTTTTGTTGTAGTACTAATTAGCTAATTTATTCATTTAGTTGATTACCCTTTTGTTTCTCTTAGATGATTATGATATCTTAAAATCCCAACAATTATGTTTTGAAGTTTCTAATGTTATCTTATATTTCTTTCATATTTGATAAATCACATTTTAAAGATTTTTTTTTTTGTTTCATTCTTTTGTTTATGGTTTTCTAGGGTGGCACGCATATGTAAGTATTACATATATGATTAATATTTTATTTCTATACTTTAATAGTTAATCCTTTCTATATTTCTTTTTTCGCTTATGATTTTGATGTTTTGAAAGGTTTGGTATGCTCATTTATGAATTAAATTTGAAGAGTTTTTTCATTATAACTAATTGTGATGATTTTATGTTTTTATAATTTCTTGGTGGATGTTATTTTTCAAGCTTTATTAATTTTCCTTTTTTTTAAAGTTTTGTCATGTAGGATATAAGGAATTTATGTAAAATTTTATTATATACTTCTGATTTCTTTTCTCTATTTTGGGGACATAATATCTCTCAATTGTATAAAACACTATATTACATGCTTTTATTTGTAGGCTCTCTATATATGTTTAATTAGATTTTAGTTATAGATGTGGTTTTCAAACTTTATAGCCAATATAGTACTTGGTCTTTCGCAATTAATTATTATTTTATTGTTGTTGTTATTATTATTATTACTACTTTGTAAACTATATTTTAATTTTAATTTATTTTTACATGACTGATAACATGCCATTTTAACCAAGTTTAGGCCTTATCTGCATTAGTTTTGATTAATCTTGGGTAATAAATTGGTTAGAATTTTACCAATTTAATTTCTTACTTATTGTTGGTGGAAATTAATGAAAAGTAGCACAAAAGGGCTTAAAGATGGTAAAAACCGCATGGAGATGTCGTACAAGAAAGTTGGAATGCTAAACATGGAAATAGTCATACTCGCTACATAAGACGTGACTACGCCTTACGGCTAAAAATATTCTGGGCGAGAATTAAGACAGTCAACGAGTTATTACAAGATTTTTGATGAGTTCTACTTGGAAAACACTCTTCTTGCCTATGATTTTTGGGCTTTCCCCCAAAAATTTTCCTAGTCTATTGGGTCAGTAGATTGAGGGGTTAGAAGGCTATTTATGATATATATATATATAATATATACATGTTTTAGAACCTTATCTTCATACCCTTTATTCTACTTATTAGTTTTACTTAGAAATTTTCAACTTTTATATTTTCATTCGAAGTTGTATTCAAGACCATGCGGGCTAATCATTTTCACTACTAGCAAAACAGCGATTTGGCCACGGATTTTTAGCCACGGACAAAAATCGGTTTGCCAGTGGCTACGGAAATGGCCAAGGATACAAGAAAAAAACGAAAACAAATGGCCACGGAAAAATCCTCGGGGCTAAGTAAGCAAAAATCGTGGCCATATAAATGTTTAAAAAAAAAACATAAATGTTTTAACCGGTAATAAATTTAAATTTTTTTTAAAAAAGATGGATTTGGCCACCGATAAATCCGTGGCCACAAATAAATTATTTTTTAATGAACAGTGGCCACGGCATTTATCCGTGGCCAGTAATTTTTTAAACAAAAACATAAAAGTTTGAAAAGTAATAATTTAAATTTTTATTGGAAAAAAAGCGAGATTTAGCCACGGAAAAATCCGTGGCCTATAAATAATATTTTTTGTCGTTTTTTTGCGGAAAAATCCGTGGCCTATAAATTAAATGTTTTTGATCAATAATAATTTAATTTTTTTTTAAAAAATAAGGCTGGGGCCACAGATTAATCCGTGGCCAAAAAATAAATTTAATTTTGTATTTTTTTAAGCAGTGTGGCCACGGATATTTCCATGGCCAAAAAATAAAAAAACAATTTAAATATAAATGCCTGGTGGCCACGGATTTTTCCGTGGCTAGTAAATAAATATTTTTTTTTTTAAATTTCAAATGGCACGTTTAAATCGCGCTGGCCGACATTACGGGGCATTAAAAGGTTTGAGCCCATTTAAAAATCATCGAATTTTCATCACGGTTCCTATATTTTCCCTCCTTTTGCGTTGAAACTTGCGGTTTGATCAACGAGAACATGTTTTTCTCTTTCAATATTATATCGAATGACTTCGTACTCCAGCGTTAGTGTCCGCTAACGTCAATTAACCATTTAGGAATCATCTGAAAAATGTACTTTTGAGCCAATTGATTAGTGTGAAGTTGTATTGCTCCATTCGTACAGTTTCTGTCTAACCTAATTAACGAAAACGCCCGATTCGGGAAAAGTCAACCCATGTTTGACCTCTGGCCACGGATAAATCCGTGGCCAAATAATAATTTAATTTTTTTTTATAACAAAAATGGACATGGCTACGGATTAATCCGTGGCCAAAAATAAATTTAATTTTGTATTTTTTTGATGTCGTATGGCCACGGATTTATCCGTGGCCAGGGACAAATTTTCCGTGGCTAATGTGTGCATATATATGAACACCTGGCCATATTTTTTTCTTGTTCAGATACGCCCTCCCCCCCCCCCCCCCCCGCAGGTAACCCCCCCCCCCACGCGCCGCCACCCCCCCGGCCATCGACGGCGCGTCCCCAACCGGCCACCTGCCGTCGACCCCCTCCCCCCGTCGCCGTTCCCCCCTGCCCCCTTCCCCCCCCCTCCCCCGCCGCGCGACCGCGTCACAGCTCCCTGCCCGGCGAGCCCGACCCCCCGCCCCCCTCCCCCCGCGCAACGCCCCTTCCCTACCCGCCAGCAGCCCCCCAACCCTGGCTGCCCCCTCCCCCGCCCCCACACAGCCCGCCCCAGCCCCAGCCGCCCCCTCCCCCTCCCCCCTCCCCCAGCCGCCCCCCACACCCCGCAGCCCCCCCCCCCCCCACCCCACACAAACCCCCCTTCCCAAAACAACATTTTAACACGCACGTGATTTGTTATTTTTGTCATTGTAAATTTAATTTTTTTTTAGTTGAGTCTTGTAATTTAAAATTTGGTTTGTTGTTTTGTTGTTGTTGGATTATTTGTAGGTTGATTATCATAAACATAATTTTGAGGTGGTGAAGTTTAAGCAAGGTATGAATTATTATGATTTAATTTGTGCATTATTATGATTTGATTTATGATATATTATGAACAAATTTATAAACATATTGGATTACGTATTGTTATGAACCAAGTTAAGTGGATTATGAATTGTTATGCCGACGTTTGTTTTGGATTATGGATTGTTATGAATAAGTTTATTCAATTGATTGTTGTGAATATGTTGGGATTATGGATTGTTTTGAACGTATGTGGGCTATGGATTGTTTTGAACATGTTTGATTGGATTATGGATTTGTTATGAAGTGTTTGCTTGGAATGTTATGAGTATTTTATTTTCGGTTGAATTTTTGTTGTTTTTTTTCGGGTTAAATATTGAAAAAATGTATTTGAAATGAAGAATGTCAAACAATGGTTGGAATAAATTAATGAGAGATAAGTGTTTATGTATGTGATATTAGTGAAGCATGCTGAACAAATATTAGTAATGTGACTAACTTAATCTGTTGAGATGTGAAGTCTAACAGTGATGTTAACTTACCTTCGTTATTTGTTTACAGAATATGGATATACGTAAAATTCGATATTGGATGTATAATAGGTTAACTGTTGATCGAAAAAATTACACCAAACAATTTATGAATGGCCTTAATCAGTTTATTCAATTTGCAACTTCACAACCGCAGTATACAGCTGATAAAGGCCTCATTTGGTGTCCATGTTCAAAGTGTACTAATAGAAAGTATAAGGATACTAGTAATGTGCGTTGCGATCTGATGAAATTTGGATTTCAACCGGAGTATTGGTATTGGACTTCACATGGTGAGTTAGCTCCAGAATCTCAACACGTGGATGTCGGTGGTGCTAGTTCTTCGAATCAGGTTAACTTTTCGTACGAACCCAATAATTACGAGAATTTGGTATATGATGCAATGGGTGTGAATGCATCACACCATCGTATGCATTATCGGCCTGATTTAAGTGTCGAAGGTGTTCACGATACTGAGATGCCGCGAAACAATGATCAATATCCTAATATGCAAGCCTAACAGTTTTATGATATATTAGAGGCTGCGAACCGACCATTGTGGCAAGGTTGTGACAATCAGATGGAGTTATCAATGGCTGTTCAAATGATGTCATTGAAATCCGACTACAATTTATCTCAGGGTTGTTTTGATCGAATGGCAGAACTTGTGAAGTCGTCTAATCCGTCGGATAATCATGTTCCTAACAACTATTATGAAGTAAGAAAATTAGTTAAAAAGTTAGGTTTAATATTAGTGAAGATTGATTGTTGTATTGAGGGGTGTATGTTGTATTACAATGAAGATAATTGTTTAGAGGAATGTAAGTTTTGTAGTCATCCAAGATTTAAACCATCTAAAAGTAGTAGTAGGAATCGTGTTCCTTACAGAATGATACACTACCTGCCTCTAAAGGTTGTATGCTTCTTCAAAATCAGCTGATCAAATGAGGTGGCATCATGAGCATAGAGGAGAGCCTGATATTATTTGTCATCCATCTGATGGTCTGGCGTGGAAGCTTTTCAATGAAAAGCATTCTGAATTTGCTGCTGAACTACGAAACATTAGGCTCAGATTATGTGCCGATGGATTTAATCCATTTAATCATACTTCGTCGATGCAATACTCGTGTTGGCCTGTGATTATGACTCCATACAACTTGCCGCCGGAATTGTGTATGACGGCGCCATATATGTTTTTGACATGCTTGATTCCAGGGCCACGTAATCCAAACGAAAGGATTGATGTGTACTTGTAACCTCTAATCACGGAGCTGAAAATACTGTGGTTAGAAGGAGTTGAAACGTATGACATTTCCAGAAGGCAGAATTTTCAGTTACGAGCCGCATTGATGTGGACTATCAATGACTTTCCCGTTTATGGGATGTTATCTGGATGGATGACATCGGGTCGATTGGCTTGCCCTATATGTAAGCTGCAAACAAAGGCATTCAGACTAAAAAATGGTGGGAAGATCTCTTGGTTCGATTGTCATCGTCAGTTTTTTGCCTGACAGTCACCTATTTAGGCAAAACAAAGATGCATTTTTTTTCAAAGGACGCCGTGAACGGTCAGACCCTCCCACAGTAATGACAGGCGATCAGATGTGGGAAGAAGTGCGTGGATTGCCGAAAGTTACCGATATGCCAGTTAAGCATCCAAAATTGCAAGGATATGGCATACGTTATCATTGGACCAAACAAAGCATTTTTTGGGAGTTGCCGTATTGGAAAGACAATGTGGTTCGCCATAATTTGGATGTCATGCACATCGAAAAAAAAAATTTCGACAACATACTCAACAGTGTCATGGATGTTAAAGACAAGACAAAGGATAATGAGAAGGCAAAATTGGATTTAGTTGAGTATTGCAGGCGGCCTGAGTTGCATTTACAAATGATGGTTAATGGTAAGGTGCTAAAATCAAAAGCTAGTTACACCTTGACCACCGAACAAAAACGCGATTTATGCACATTTGTTCAAGCTTTGAAGATGCCTGATGGTTATGTATCGAATTTGGGAGCGTGTGTTGATCATTTAAGGCTCAAGTTGTACGGTATGAAGAGTCATGATTGTTATGTGTTCATGCAACGTTTACTCCCAATAGTATTTAGCGCACTCCCACAAAATGTTTGGAAGCCCCTAACTGAAATAAGTCAGTTTTTCAGAGATTTGTGTTGCACAGAGCTTCGCGAGGAAAGTTTGTCGCAATTGGATAGGAATATCCCTTCGATTTTATGCAAATTGGAAAGCGTTTTTCCTCCAGCATTTTTGATTCCATGGAACACTTGGCGATACACTTGCCTTTTGAAGTGGCAATGTGTGGACCTGTTCAATATAGGTGGATGTATCCATTCCAGAGGTATATTTTTATTAAAGATTTGCCAACCTCAATTTAAATTTTCTTTTTTGAGATCCCAAATGAACTTGTAACTTAATCGTACAAAATACGATTACAGGTTCTTACATGATTTGAAAGGTATGGTGAAAAATCGTGCAAGGGTGGAGGGCTCAATATGTGAGGCGTACTTAAATCAAAAATCATTATACTTTACATCGTATTATTTTGAAAGCCACATTCAGTCGAGGAGTACAAGAGTTAGACGTAATAAGAATGATGGAAGTGCTGAGGAGATACCCTACACATTGTCAGTCTACAATCAAGCTGGTAAGCCCGGTGGTAAATGCGTCGAGCGATTTTGAGTGATGATGAGTTGAGAAAGTCCGCATTACACGTTCTTATTAATTGCAACGAGGTCGTACCTATCATCGAGTAAGTATTTAAAAAACGTCCCGATTAACTTGTTAATATTTTTATTAAATTCTAACTCTTAAAAAATCTATCTCAATATATAGAATGTATAGGTTGTCAGTTCGCTACCATTGGCCAAATTTAACTGACCAAGAAGTTGAGGAGTCGGTCGAGACGAATTTTATAGAATGGTTTGAACAATATGTAAGTACTGTTTTTAAAAAATGTATATATACTGGTTTGCTATAAATATTATGACAGTGTAATTATTTGTGTAGGTTCATGATCCCACAAATAATATCGCTAATCAAAATTTACGTGATTTGGCGTGGGGACCAAATCGTAAGGTTAAGACATGGCAAAGGTACACTGTGAATGGATATGCCTTTCATATAAATGAGAACACACAACGTATGAACACTTACAATGCTGGTGTTTGTGTTCGGGGCAACGGGACTACAGATTTCTATGGCATACTTAAAGAAGTGATTCAGTTAAAATATCCCGGTGTACCTGAAAAGAAGGTTGTCTTATTCAAATGTCATTAGTTCGACTCTGTTTCTAAGAGGGGTATGAAGATACACCCGCAATATGGCATTGTAGAGATCAAAGTTAATGAGAGATACCCAAAAGACGATCCATTCATCATTGCACAACATGCATCTCAAGTGTATTATGTACCATATCCCGGCACAAGGAGGGATAAATTGAATTGACGTTTTGTAATTAAAACCAGACCACGAAGTAGAGTAGCCAATCGACAAATTGTTACTGATGATTTGTTGCAAGAATCTTCACCCGTTGCGAATTATGTGCTCGATAATGAACCTACGGGTGTTTTGGTAGATGCTGATGGTCCACTAGCAGAGGTGATTTTTGACAGTAATGCATTTCATAATGAACTTGAAGATGATGGGATACGAGAGGAAGCGAACGAGTGGGACGATAACGAGGAGGATGAATTTGATGAGGAACTTGATGATGATGACGACTAAGGAGATGATGCGATTGAATACGACGATGATGATGAAGATGAAGATGAAGAGAAGGAAGATGATGAATAGGATTTTTATTTTAATGTTTCATGTAGTTGATGGTTTCGATTCATTGTCATGAATTCTTCTGTGAAATGTAATTATATAGTTGATATTGTGAATTATTATTTTGTATTTATTCATAATTGATATGTGATCTATTGTTGTGCAGTTTGTTAACAATTTATTAAGTTTGTTGATTATTTGTTGAGAATTTTGAAACAGATGGCCGGGAGATCGAAAAAAGGCAAGGACAAAGTATCGGACTCAGGGTCTAATCGGCATATGCCTCCACCGACCAATCTCAACATCCGTTTAGGTAGTTCGAGATCAGATCCTCCATCCCCTGCCTTAGGGTCCGCCCCATCTACGTCGATGAATGAAGGTCGATCCACCGATATATCTCAAAACAGTGATACCGGTGGCCATCAACGTCTAATAATGTCACGAGGAAAAGAGTAAGTGAATTGATTTATATAAGTTTGCTTCTTATCAATAAATAGATATATATTCTATATATTTTATGTGCATTGCAGTATATAATATTGTTTTTTTCACTTGTACAATAGGTTTGATCTCGAAGAGAAATGTGTCGAGGAGATCGGGCGGATACTTGAGAATGGTTTCAAGCGACCGTGGCCTACTTGGAAAAAGATCCCCCTAGATTTTCGTGAGATGTGGTTTGCCCAGTTTAAGGTATGTCTATTTACTTAAGTTAAATGAAAACTATTATTATAATTTGTTCGTATATGATTCTTTTTACTTGTTTTTTTGTTAGACAAAATTCTTTTGGCGGCCTGATCATTCGAGCCGAGTTTGGAAGAACTTCGAGCATAAGGGTTCGGAAATTTTGAAAAATAGATTGGCTAAAGCTCGTAGGGACAACCGTAGGTCCAATTGGATAGGTGAGGAATCTTGGGATGCTTTACGGGCCATATGGGACAGCCCAGAGTTTCAGAGGATACGGGAGCAGAACAGGGCAAACCGAGCATCGACATGTGACGGAAGGGGATTCCCTGGCCATAAGGGAGGAGCCAGATCTCATCTAAGGTGGCAAGATCATTTGGTAAGTCATTACTTTTCCTTGTAATTTATTTAATTAATTGAAGTAGTGTTGATTTTTACGGTTTTATCTCATTACTGTCCTTATAGTTTACTTCATTTTTATTGCAGACCGAGAAATATGGACATCGGCCTTCAGTAGACGAGACATTTGCGGCCCTCCATTGTTCACTTGCCGATGATGGAACTGAGCATTATGTCGATGACCGAGCAAAGTCTACTTTGGTATTTTTATAATAATTTTTATCGTCACTTATTATTTTTAAAAATGCTTTTATAACAATTATGTATGTTGTTTTTGCAGGAGAGCTTCAGAGCAAATTATGACGAAGCTTGTTCTCGAGCCGCCGAAAATGCACAGGGCGGACCTATTCAGCAGCCTGATAAGTTGGAGGTAACATTCAAAAGTGTATTTATTAGATATATATATGTATTAATATATATATATATATATACTTTATTAAATATATATATATATGTTTTAGATTTGGAAGCACACAGTCGGCGGACCAAAGAAGGGTCGTTGGTATGGGGTTGCCGGTGGACCCTCTACCGTGACAGTTGAGTCTTCTGGCTCATGGACTGACTTAAATACTTGGGTTGACCCCAAGACAGAGGAGCTCACACAGAAGATGAGCGAGTTAGAGGAGAAACACAGTCAGAAGATGGCCGAGATGGAAGAAAAACATAGTCGAGAGATCTCCGGCCTTCAGAAAACTGTGTCCCTAATGGCAGCCAACCTAAAGAAACTCACGCGTCGATTAGCTCCGCGGCGTAAGAAGGGCTCTACTTCGTCTACTCCTGTTGCTCGGGATGAAAATGAAGGCGACGATGACGACGATGATGGAGACGATGATGTTCCGACTTTTGATCTTTAAAAACGTTTATATATGCATTATTGTATGAATTATTTTGTATGATTTCATGTATTAAACTTATCGAATAATATTGATTATTAATTATATATATGCTATATGGATTATTAGTATTACATTGATATACAGTTTGTTAGTATTTAGCTTTGTTGGTATTTTGAATATTCGAAATAAAATTGCAGGTTTTGGGGTATATTATAACAAATTAAATATTGAAAATTTATGTAAATATAGCGACGGATTTTTCCGTTACTATTTTGATTATTTTAAAAAATAAAAAATATGGCCACGGATAAAAAACTTTTTTAATTTTTTTTTATTAAATCTGTGGCCATATTTTTATTTATTTTTAAAAATCCAAAACATGGCCCCGGATAAATTCGTGGCCAACAATAAAAAAAAATTAAATTTTTAATTTTTAATTTTAATTTTTAATTTTAATTTAAGCTAAATAAGAATTTTAATTTTTTTTTATTAAATCCGTGGCCAACAACAAAAATAATCCGTGGCCAATATCCATGGCCAGTTTTGGCCACGGAATTTTTCTGTGGCCAAATCCGTAGCCTTTTTATTTGGCCACGGATTTTGGCCATAATCCGTGGCCAAAACCCTGTTTTCTAGTAGTGTTTCTTCGGTCAAAGAGTAATTCAAGCCAATATTTTGTTTAAGGATTGTGAGATATAATTAGTTTGCTTGTCTTTTACTTTGATGCAATAATTGTGTATCTTTTGTACTTTTTTGGGAAATAATCCATCCCTTAATTATGTTGTATTATTAGTTGTGGAATTAGGACCTATTGTTTAATTAATCAAACTTCATAATTTCAGTTGGTAAAATTGAATCCGTAATTGTTTGATTTAATCAATTCAACTGGAAAATATTACAAAAAATACACAATCTAGTTTCTAAAAACCACGTTTGTAGGTTTGTTGGCTAGGATTGGATCTTTCTAAGTCATAAAGCTATTAACAGGTTAAATCATATCGTTCGACTATGGTTATTAGTTAATTAGGGATTATTTGGTTATTAGTTAATTAAGGATTGTTCATTGTTTTTGCATGTTTATTCTATTATGAAATAAAAATTAGGTTGGAAGAGTTTTCTAAAAACACTATAGGAAAAAATGCATTTTTCGGCAAAAGTATTTCACCGGATATTTCTAGCAAAAATTTTTCCGTCGTAATCGGAGAAAATTTCTATTGGAAATTTAAAAAATAAATAAATAAAATAAAATTCAGTGGAATTCCAATGGAAATTTCGATAGGAATGTGAAAAAAATTTAAAAAAAGTCCCACGAAATTCCGACTGAAATTTCGATTGAAAATTCAAAAAAATAAAAATAAAAAAATTCCGATGGAAATTTTCACTGGAAATTCAAAACAAAATTTTTTTAAAAAGTCTAGCAGAATTCTGGAAATTCAAATAGTAATAATAATAAAATTTTGGCCTAAAATTCACAAAAAAAAATCGGCGAATATTTCTGCTAGAACTCTGTCGGAGTAAAAAAAATTTTAAAATAATAATATAATAACTATATAGAAAACAAAATGATAAATAAACAAACTTGAAATTAGCTTAATGACAAAGCATTACACTTCCAAAGGAGATATTTCAGGTTCAAACCCAAGTAAGTACAAAATTAATTTTATTTTTTAAACAATATTCTTGGAGGATTTTTTGGCGGAAATTTCCGCCGGGGAATTTTTTTTTACAAAAAATAATAATATAATAACTATAAAGACAAAAATAAATGATAAATAATCAAACTTGGAATTAGCTTAGTGGCAAGGTATTACACTTCCAAGTAAGACATCTCACGTTCAAACCTTGATAAATACAAAATTAATTTTTGCTGGAGTAATTTCTTTTTTAAAAATTAATAATATAATAACTATAAGGAGAAAAAAAAATAAATAAATAAATTGGGACTTAGTTTAGTGGCAAAGCATTACACTTTCAAGGAAGACGCCTTAAGTTCAAACCCCCAATAAGTACCAAAAAATAAAAATAAAAAATAAAAAATAAATAAATTAAAAGAAAACATTCTAGGGGATATTGGTTAATACATTTTGGGTAATTCATATTTTAGAATATTGGTACCTATCATGACATTGTATTTTTTTACGAATTATTGAAAAACTTAAACAATTGATTCAATAATGAAATGAAATGCTAAAAACACAACATAAACAAAAGAATTTTGAAATTATTTTAAAATTAAAAGAAGAATGTTAAACAAAAGGATATATTCTTAATGAAATAATGAGAGTGGAGCTCCCATATAAAAATTTAAAGTGAAAAAATGATCTTCTAATTACAAAAAATAAATTAAAATTATTTAATAAATTAAAATAAGAAATAATCAAACAAATATATAATAAGTATATGACAAAACAAAATAAATTACAAGTTCTTGCAATAGCTTGGTGGCGGAGAGCTTGTCATCCAACCTTGAAGTCATGCGTTTGAATCTTTTCACCTACAAAAATTTATATATTTTGGGGATACTATTCCCATAGAGGCGGTGGCGAGTGGAGAGACAAGATTTGCAGACTGATTGGAGTTCAGTCCGGCGGCAAATTCTGTTGGATTGCCGTTAGAAAAGCATGTTCGGCGGAAATTTATGCCGAACGTGCTTTTCGGCTGAAATCCAGCAAAAAATGGCATTTCGGGGTAGTTTTTTCCAGTGGACATGTTTTCGTTGGATTCCATCGGATTTTGCGCGTTTTCCTATAGTGAGACTATACTAATCTATTGCATGAATTTAAAGGCTATCTTTGAATCGATGATTAATCCATGAAAACATTGTGCAAAGAATCACATTTAACTGAATTTTTATTCATATAGATTTGTTTTTTTATTAATCCCTTGCTTTTATTTTATTCTTTTAATTTTTTATTCAAAACCCCCATTTTACTTTATTTTGAACTCTTGGTTATCATGGGAATTTATCTATAAGTTATTCCCTTTGGGATCGACCCTTCTCACCCTAATAACAACTTAATTTTATGTTAGAAGAGTAGGAATTATTTTGTGTGGATTCGACATCCATCAATGTCTCACATCTATATTCGTTTAGAAGGAAAAAAAAAATAATAAATTGTAGTGGCACTTCTTCCAATGTGGATAATAATCCATTATTTTGTGATATATTAACTTAGAGTACCTCATATTTTAACATTCATAATATAATATATCTAAAACAAATTATTTATAACTTTAGTTTAGATCATATATTTAGATTTTATTTTTTTATATTTTTTATATGATTTTTTTGGCATGACAATACAAGTTTTTCTTTTTTAATTTAAAAGCTTTAAATACTAGTAAAATATTATCATTCATTTAATCATTGAATTACATTTAAAAATTAATTGGAATAAATGTTGTTTTACATGAATAATATATTTTATTTTGTATCTTTTTATGCAGTGCAATAAATTATGATTTTTGTGCGTAATGCGGGGTACATGCTAGTACTATTATATATTTCAAAGCCGTGTGTTGACAAAATTATGTTAATTTTGACTCAATACTTTTTTTTTTGGTATTTTTGAATTTTTTTATTCTCTAAAAAAATCTTTGCTTGATAACTTATCCACAATTTTAAAAACTTTTAAATAAGTGGGTTATATTTAAATGTCTCAATATTTGGTTGGTCCCATGAATTTAGGAACTATTCCATATTCTTTTTGAAGATTTTATCTACTACTACACATTCCCATTATCCTGCAACTTCTCGAAAATTTACTTTCACTGTAAAACTTGTTCCACCATCAACTTCATCAAAAAAAATCATTCATTCTCTATCAATATTTACACCAATCCTTTCTTAGAACTTTTGATGGCAATTGTTTGTTTTTCAACCCCGTGTTTTGATGAAAAGAACGTCAGACAGTTTACGGTATTTTTTCATAATTGATATGCTTTTCATATTCTTTAGTGATTTCATGTTTCTCAATATTAAAATAAACTTTATAGTTATTTCCTCTGTCTTCCTCTCTCTCTCTCTCTATATATATATATATTTTTTTTTTTCTTTGCATCATTGCTTGAGGGTTGGCATACTGACATTTAGCTTGCCTCATCTGTGGCACCCTCAAAACCTTGAAGTATTCTTCATTGTTACCCTAGAAAATCCCACTTGGATGATCTTTTGAGAAAGGAACATGAGGCTTAATATTAACTCCAGGCATGGCTAACTTGGTGTCTAGTTTTATTTTAAAATATGGGATGTGATTTTGACCAAAAACCCTAATTTAACAATATAAATTAAGAGCCTCGAATACTTCTTCTTTTGTCAATGATATGGCAAAGCATGCTATGTAAACTTATTAATCATTTAAATCATACTTGAGAACTAAAATGTATCATTAAATTGGACAAATGTCATATATCGACCAATTGAAACTTTTTTGATATGCTTTAGTGTATAACACCTCCTGAGCAAATTTTTAGTTCTTGTATTGAGTTACAAGTTGGAGACCTGCTTCTACTACACATTTGTTTGTTGCTCATTAATTAATCACTATTTTACTTTAAATTCTTAAAAAATTTAGTACAATAGCTTGCCGATTTAAGCTTATTATTTAGATTCTAGAAGCTGGTCATTACCAACTGATGACTACCGCCTAACAACTATCGTATTTAAAATACCCTACTATCTTTTCTTAACCGTTATAAATAGAAATTTCACCATAATGTGCCCCTTACCCCAAATTGAAAAATCTCTCTATGTACTCTATACTCTTCATGCTTATTTTATTAAAAACTCTCTTTATGGAGGTACGATACATATCACGGTTATCTACTGGAGCCGGCTACATGCCTCCATATCTTCTTTGAGGGTGCATAAACGCTTCGTGTGTGTTAAAAGTTGAACACTTGAAGAGATTTGGAGGCATATGGTCATCTCCATGTAGGACACACAAATATGATATTATTCATCAAGTGATTTGGAGGTATATGTTCTAACTTGCTAGTTGAACACACCGATCTTGTACTATATCGTTCAAAATGATACTTTTCCAAAGAGCAAATAAGCTATCGTTCACCCTGACCCTTTTCAAATAGCTTAACCATAGTTAGTTTTTCAAATTGTACAACCAAGTGAACTCATCAAACTCCATTTCCATTGACTAACGCATTTGTCTGGTGTACGGCTTGTCGACTTTGGTTACACTCCGTGCACTTGATAGATGCATTGGCTGATTAAAATTGAGTTTGATGACTTGTCTCGACAATTTAATCCGACGAGCTTACTACCTTCAGGTCATTTGGCCTTCTAAATACTTGTATATCAAAGTAAGAAAGAGTTACAAGTAAAAAGAAATAAAATATTGAAAATCGGCCTCCTTCCACCGATCTCGCTTGGTTTCCAATGGATTGGTTGGTCGATGGACGAAGTAATTCAGAATGACACTTTTTTAAATAGTTTAATTATTGTAAGTCTCTAAAGTTCTCTAGCTGAGTGAACTCATCACGCGCGATTTTTTCAATCCTACGCATCTATCTAGTCCCCGTCTTGTAGGCTTGGGTTGCACAACGGTGGCCAAATAGATGCACTGGTTGATTGAAATAGAGCTTGATGTGTTGTCTCAGTTGTATAATCTAATGAATTTTCTACATTTAAGCTGTTTGGCCTTCTATGTATTTAAGTAAGAGAGATTGACAAGTAAAAAAGAAATAAAATACTGTAAACGCAGAAGAATACGGCTAGCGTGTCTTTCACATTATTGATTGATTGAATGTAGTTGACTTTCATATTATCGATTGACCGAAATGTGTGATGGACCTAACCGATACCCTTCAATATGGGTGCATGTTACTCTGATCAGCTTACTACTTTTATGCTATTTGGCCTTTTAAATATATGTATATCAAAGTAAGAAAAAAGCTGCAAGTAAAAAGAAATACAATATTGAAAATACCCAAGAATGTGACTAGGGTGGCTTCTAGCATACGGCCTCCTCCTACCGATTTTGCTTGGTTTCCAACGAATCGGTCGATCGATGGACGAAGTCGTTCAGAATAGCACCTTTTCAAATAGCTTAATTATAGTTATGGAGCTTGATGTGTTGTCTCAGTTGTATAATTCGATGAGTTTTCTATGTTTAAACTGTTTTAATTAACAAAGTAAGAAAGAGTTACAATCAAAAATAAAAGAAATATTTCAAATGCACAAGAATACGGTCTAGATGTCTTCTCGAACACGGCCGTAAGAGGTAGTTGATTTGCACATGGTCGATTGGTCGATATGGATATCGGTTAGATCATCTAAATACTTAATCAACAAAGTAAGAAAAAAGTTACAATTAAAAATAAATCAAATATTTAAGATGCACAAGAATAAAGTCATGGTGTCTTCCAGATAATGGCTATAATGGATAGTTGATTTG